>CM066033.1:441739202-441774010 GCA_033557465.1 Ichthyophis bannanicus
GGGTCCCTGCCTCTGATCCAGTCCTTAACGATCTGAAGAACATAAAACCTGGTCCGAAGTTTCCAAGAGTGTTGAATATGCTGTCTCGCATTGTGTGGACAGCCCCCCTTTTTTAAGTGACCCTTCATGCAAAGGTGCAGGAGATGGGCTCTCCAGCTCGTAGTGATGTATCTACAGTATAGTTACTCACCTGTAACAGATGTTCTCCAGAAGCAGCTAAGGAATCAGGTGTCCTCACATATGGGTTACATCTGACGTCGATGGAGCCCTTGCGGATCATTTTCCCAGCTTTCTATGAAAGCCTTTTAGTGAAAATGCCGGCACTCATGCGCGGTCCCCCTCCCGCCTAAAGTGTACCATCTTGCTCATTCAAATGGACATAGCTAAAAAACAGCACACAAAAATGTAAAAATAAACTCAGATACAACTTCAAACTCCCAGGAGCAGGAGGGAGTAGTGTGAGGACTGATTCCTGCTGCTCCTGGATAACCACCTGTTACAGGTGAGTAACTACTCTTTGTCCAGGACCAAGCAGGAGGTCCTTTCCACATATTGGTGGACTCCCTAGCTACTGGGCTACCAGGAACCCAGGCTGAACAAGAGAACTCTCCCTCTAGTCCCAGCATGTGAAGAAAGGCTTTTCAAACTGAAAGGACCTCCACACCGGTAGCCCAACAAAGGGCTGGAGGGCAGGAGTTGCCTAAAAAACCCTCAATAGAGACTGCGCGTACTGCCTATCCAAAAGCAACTGTCCCTAGGGTACTCCCTCTCCAAGCAGTAAGGTGCCGCAAACGTCTGGCTTGAGGACCAATTTGCAGACCCTGTAATTTTCTATCAACGGGACAAGAAGCGGAGATGAGCCAGTGAGGCAGCCATTTCCCTTGCCACGATGGTCCTGGACCCGACCCTGCAAAGGAAGGTCAACCGCCCTGTAAGCCCAGGTGATACAGTCCAGCCAACCCAGATGGACAAGGTTCCCTTGGACACAGCTAACCCCAAATTATTAGGGTCAAAAGATCTGAAGAGCTGAGTATCCCCTCCTATGCCCCTGTGTCCGGTCAAGATAGAAGGACTAAGGTCCCTCCTACAGTCCCAGGGTCATGCAGAACTGCTTCAGCCTGGCTTTGCATGAGGCCTAGGGTAGAATGGTCGGAAGAACCACCTCCTGTTTGAGGTGAAAAAGAGTAGACAACCTTTGGGAGGAACTTTGGATGAGTCCTCAGGACTACTCTGTTCCTATAAAAGTGGGTGTAGTGCCTGTCACAGACCATGCCAAGTGAAGCTCACTCCCTCGCACTGGCCGAGGTTAGGGCTACCAAGAAGAGTGTCTTCTAGGACAGGAAGCGGAGAGGACAATAAGCCAGTGGCCTCAAAAGGTGGGCGGAGTCAGTTGCTGCAAGACCACATTCAACTCCCACTCAGGAGCCGGAGTACGGATTGGAGGCTTGAGCAAGAACAAGCCTCTGAGAAACCGGGACACGCAAGGGGTGAACCTACAGAGAATGTCCTTCCACCAGTGAGTGGTGAGCTGCTCAGAGGCTGCGGAGGTGGACCCGAAACCGAATTGGACTTAAGTCCATGATTGGTTAAAGGTGGCAGTAGGTACTGAGCCACTACTGGTACAGCACAGTAGAAAGGATCTTCTGTACTTAGCTGACAACACACAGAAAACCTTTTCCATTTCAGGGCATAGGTTTTCCCTTAGTGGGACTGCTTTCCTAGAGTCTAGGAGAACCTCCTCAACGTTCCCTGAGGTAGGCCCCAGGGGAGCCAAAACTCACGCCTTGCAGCCTCCATGCCATCAAATTGAGAGCTCTGAGATTTGGGGGGCAAAAGGGACCTTGATCCTGAAGAGCGAAGGTCGGACTGCCCCCCAGAGGCAGTGGGGGAGCCACTGCCAGTTGAAGCATAATTGGGAACCAATGCTGGTCTCGGCCATCTGGGCGCTACCATCAGGACGCGAGGCCTTGTCCTGTAGAATCTTGAATAGGGTTCGGGCCACCAATGGCGTGGGAGGAAACGCATACAGGAGGCCTCGGGACCAGGAAATCAGAAAAGCATCTGCTGTGCGAGTCACAGAGGATGTCGGTTTGCCTGGAGCAGAACCTTGGCAGCTGTTTGTTCAATGGACTGGCAAACAGATCTATGGATGCGAATTTCCCCCATTTCAGGAAAATTCTTCTGCACCACTAAGGGATGGAGCTGCCATTCTTTGGGCTGCAGAATCCTTCTCAACCTGTCTGCCAGGGTAGTTGTCCTGGCCAGGGATATACCCTGCCTTGAGGAGCAGGTTGTGCCTGAGAGTACAAACAAGCAAAGGGCCGGTAGCCTCCTGACGAAGGAGCCTGGACCCAGTTCCGCCCTGCTTGTTCACATAAACCATGGCTATTTGGTTGTCCTGTTTGAATCTAGGACAGACTGATGAGTAAGTGTTTGATAGAAAGTCTTGATGGCTAAACGAATAGCACTGATTTCCATTAGATTGATATGCTGTGTTGCATCCCAGGGAGTCCACAGGCCCTTGGTGCTCTTGCCCAGACAATGAGCCCCACTGCATTGCAGGGAGGCATCCGTGGTCAACACCCACTGTGAACCCAGGAATCGGAAAAGGCACCCCTTGCAGTAGATTGGGTGGGTGCGAAGCCACCAGCTGAGGGAGTTCAGAAATTGTCTGGACAACCCTTACTCTGCCTCTGAGGCTGCCTGTGGCCTGTGTCCACTGGCGTTCCGAATGCACCACTGTGCAGGCCTCATATATGGGGGTCACATGTACTGTCGAAGCCATGTGATTAAGAATCCTCAGACAGAATCTGGCGTAGGACCAGTGACCTGCGGAGAAACTGGTTTGCCAATTTTTACAGTCTTTGGCTCTCTGTTTTCTGGCAAGAATGCCTTTGCCAGCAGAGAGTCCAACCTTGCCCCTATGAACTCCCATTTCTGGGAGGGGAGCAAAAGTGGACTTTGCGAAGTTTATGACAAACCCCCGGTTATGAAGAAGAGCAATAGTTCGGAGGGTGGCTTGTCGGTCTCCTGGCCATGTCTGACCCCTGATTAGGCCGTAGTCCAGATAGGTGAAGACAAAGATCGACCTGATTTCCAGGGAGGCCACCACAACTGCCAGGCATTTTTTGGTAAAGACCCTGGGAGGCAGGAGGTGAGGCCAAAAACAAGGCAGTACTCTGTAGTGATAATGGTCCCTCCCACAAGGAAACCTGAGGTATTTTCTGTGGTCTTTAGTGAATGAGGATGTGAGGGTACGCATCCTTTAAATCTAAGGAGCATAGCCAATCTCCCTGCTGGAGGTAGGCAGACCGTGTTCCAAGAGTAAAGCATCTTGAATTTTCCTCTTTCTCCTAGGAACTTGTTGAGATTTCTGAGGTCAAGGATAGCCCCGGAGGCCACCGTTTCTTATTGGGTACGAGAAAAGGACCTGGAGTAGAACACCTTGGAACCTTGGGAGGTGGGGAGGGGCACAGGCCTCCACTGCCTTGTTCCGCAACAGACCTTGGACCTCCTGAAGGAGAAGATCTGTGTGCAGGGGAGGCCTTGGAGGCTCCCCTGGAAAGTATAGAGGAGGCAGCTGTTGGAAGTGTAGCTTTAGAACTTGTGGACGATGCTTAGCACCCAACTGTTTAAAGTGAGAGTGGCCACCTGTGGGAAAACAGGGTAAGTCGACCTCCTGTTCCGGGTTGGGAGAGCAGGGACGGAGAGCTATGCCTAAGGAGTCAAAAAACCTCACCCTGCTGAGTGGGAGCAGGGGCCAGAGGTTTTGGGGTCTTCTGCCTACGGGGCCCATTACCCTGCCCCTTGGCCTGCTGACCCTGTGGGGGAGCCTGGGAGGCCTGGTACTGTGGGTACTGTTTATAGGCAGTGCCCTTCCTCGGGTAAAAGGGCTTTTTACCCGAGCCCTTCCTTTTGTGATAGGGGGCAGAAGTCTTTCTAGACGCCTTGTCCTCGTGAGGTGCTCGGTTTCGAGCTGTGCGGCCTTCTCGGTCATGGGCTTGCCAAAAAGGCTTTCACCTCGGCAAGGGACATCGACCAACTTGGGCTGAACCCACAGCTTGAATTCCGATTGACTGCAACCACGCCTGGCGTCGGGCCACGATATCGGCTGCCGCAACACGGGCCGAAGCCTCGAATCCATCGTAGGCAGCGCGGGACATAAACTTGGAGCATTCCCATATCCCCGAGGACAATGACTTGAACCTCTGCAAGGGTTCCCCGGAGAGACCAGCAGAGAACCCGGCCAGCTCCTTGGCCAGGTCCCGCAAGTACCATGCCCATGTACAGCTGGTAAGACTGGACACGCAAGCAAGCATCGAGCCCTGGAAGCATTTTCTACCAAACCATCCAGGTTCCGGGCCTCCCTGCCAGGGGGCACCGCGGAGTGCATCTTCTGACTTTTCAGGTGATGCATGGTCGATTCCACCACCATGGAATGGTGTGGTAGCTGCGCCTTCTGAAACCCAGGGCTCTTTCGGAGTCGATAGATGGAATCGACCCGCTTGCTTAGAACCGGCGCCAAGGCCGGTGCCTCCCACATCCGGAAGAGGAGCCGTTCCAGCATCGGAGGAACCGGAACAGTAAAGGTCTCCTTCGGAGGAGAGTCATACTGTAGGGCCTCGAGCTCCTCGGCTCGAGTCTCCTCCTCGGGGTCCGCAGGGATAGCCAACGCAGAGGCCATATCCTGGACGAACTCCGAGAACCGGGTATCCTCCAGAGGGGATCTACTCTGGGGCTCAGACTGCGGTGAGTCCAACGGGATGCACCGAGTCCGGAAGGTGTCGGGGGACTCCTCGTCCTCCGTCTCCCTGGCGGATTCGTCCGATGAGGAATCGGGTTCCGACGGGGCCTGTGAGCACCCGCCCCGATGCTGAAGGCACCGGTGTCGATGCCCTCGGTCCCGAGCGGGAGGTCGAGGGAGACCGCGACTGAGGTCGACCTCGAGCCTTCATGGTCTCGAGTATTGGCTCAGTCTCCGGGGTCAACTTCGATGTCAATGTCCCGGTGGTCGGGGCAGATGCGCCAGACAGGCTGGCCATCAGCGCCCGCTGCTGTTCCATGAAGGCAGACAATCTGCACTCCAAGGCTGTCAGCCTGAGACCCAGCTCAGGAGACTCAGCAGCCACCGACTCGGGCCCCGGCGTCGGCTCTCTGGGAGGAGAGTCCACGAGGACTACAGGACTTACATGTCCAGCAGACTCCGGCTCCACGCGAGGTACTTTTGGAGGCTTCTCCTCTTCCACGGGCCCGGGGCGGTGGTCTGAGACCTAGCTCTTGAGGAGCCAGGGACCTCCGACGACGACGCCCTCGCGAGCCGCTTCTTCAACTTTCTTTCCCGGTCGGGGGACCCCCTGTCCGAGGAGCCCCGACGGTGCTTGGGATCAGATTCCCGAGATGTTGAGGCCTTAGACGAGGTCCAGGCCCGGCCGGAGGCCGAGTCGGAGAAGAAAAGCCTTTTCCTTTTGGTGCTGATGACTTCGAAGCGCCTTGGAGGACATCTTTCCACATGGTCCACAGATCTTAGGATTGTGGTCAGGACCCAGGCACCGAAGGCAGCAGTCGTGAGTGTCGGTGAGAGACATTAGTTTCTTACACCGATCACACTTCTTGAAACCACTGGAAGCCATCGGGGAAAAAAGAGTCCCCGCGAGGTCAAAGGACCGGCCTTCCAGGGAAAAAGAAAAACAGGGTGCGAACGCCAGCCAAGAAGGGCAAAAAAACCGAACAAAATAAGATCGGGCTCGAGACCAGTGTACCGAACCCGGCGGGAGGGGAACTGGCATCGAACCGGAGACAACTATAGCGAAGGAATCACGAAAAAATCCAACTATTTTCCAGGAGGACTAGGACACATGTCCGACGGGCTTCACGGAAAAAGAGAGACTGAGCAAGATGGCACCTTTAGGCGGGAAGGGGACCGCGCTTGCATGCCTGCATTCCCAAAGGCTTTCACAGAAAGCTGGGGAAATACTCTGCAAGGGCTCCATCGACGTCAATGTCACCCATATGTGAGGACTGATTCCTGCTTGGTCCTGGAGAATATACAGAACTGGGGCTGGCAAAATTGGTCCCTATGTTGAGAATGGAAAGATCCTGCCACCAATGCAAGGCTTGATCGATCTGTGATGCTAAGCAGATTTTTGTCAAGACGAGCTGTTGGTGTTGATGCTACTGGAATTTGAGAGACCAATAGAGTGGTCACATGTAGATTTTTGCTTTAAGAACCACCTCTACCACTGCTGCCATGTAACCTAGCAGCTTGAACACTGATTTTACTGAGGTGATACAAGCTGATGCAATGTGGTGACTGAGCTGCTGTATCGTCTGAAGACATGCAGGCATGCAGTAGGAAGGTCTTGGATTGCGAGGCGACAAAGTGTGCCCTATGAATTCTAGTTTTTGTAATGGAATCTGTGTGGATTTTTCTGTGTTGATGAAGAAGCCTAAAGCTTGAAAAGTAAACCATGTGATTATCAAGAGACTTGGCGTCCTGTTGTGAACTTGCAGAGAGGAGCCAGTCATCAACATAGGGAAAGACAAAGATTCCAGATCTCCTGTGATTGGACCGCTACTACAGTCAGACATTTTGTGAGGTTTCTTGGAGCAGATGACAGTACTGGTGGTGATAATTTCGAAACATGAAGCATGGGAATTTCTAGTGGAGTGAGTGTATAGAACATGGGTGTATGTGTCTGAGATTTGGAGAAGCCAGCTCGTCCTCCCAGAAGAGGAGGTGGATGATAACTGCTAGAGAGTTCATTTTGAATTTCTCCTTTTTGATGAATCAATTTATGTTCCTCAGGTCGAGGATGGGTCTGAGCCCTTCTTATTTCTTGGGAAAAAGGAAGTATCATGACTAGAACCCTTGGTTCCTTTCATGGTCTGGTATATATTCTATGGCACCTAAACAAAGAAAGGAGTGGAATTCTTCACCTATCCATGCAAGGCAGATGATCCGGGGCAAGGAACATTTGTTTCACATCAATGTCTTTGAGCTCCAAGCGATCTATTATGCCCTCAGAACATTCCAAGCCTGGGTCAAAGGAAAGACACTTCTTGTCTCTATGATCAACCAGGTCACTATGTTTTACATCAACACACAAGGAGGGTCAGGTTCTCTCCGATTCTGTCCTGTAAGACTACAGCACATCTCTTGTACCTTGAGGACCAGGCTCCAGGCCACGTATCTCCCTCAGCAAGCTCCTGGATCCACACATGGCCCCTAGAGTTTGCCAGAGATGGACATTTTTGCATCTGAGAAAAATGCAAAATATCCTCTTTTTGGCTCCATCAGCGCAAGCAAACATGGATGGGTGCACAATGCATTTGCCACCTCATGGAATCGAGGGCGTCTCATGCATTCACTCTCTTTTCCAATAACCCATGTTCCACTCAAAGTTCAAAGTGACAAAGCCCATTTACTCTTGGTGGCTCTTCAATGGTCGAGATGAGCCTGGTTCCCCCCATCTGCTCACTCTGGCGGAACATCTGATCCTGTTATTGAATCACCCCATGCTCCTGATGAAGAATCAGGGACCATTTCTACATCCCAACCTAAGCAGTCTCTCCTGTGCAGCCTGAAATGTAAAGAATTTTTGATGCATCACATGCCAGTCTCCCAGGAATCCATAAGGCCCATAACGTCGTCATGCCTGGCTTCACCCAATGGGCTACCATTCTGGAGACAAGATCTTTATTCATGTCCATAGGCCACATTCTGACTTATCTTCTGTACCTATTATGCTCTGGAATTCAGAATTCCTCACCGATCTGCAATTATTTCTTGCCATCGTCATGGTGGGGGGCAAAAGATCTTAGTGTACACACTCTTTGTACACCAGGCTTCTCGCAAGCCTTCCACCCACTAGGCCTATGCCTTCAAGTGGCGTAGGTTCTCGGTTTGATATGCAGAGAGGCGGCTTAACCCCTTCTGTTTGGTCCAGCTAGTCTTCCAGTACTTACTTCATCTGTCCCAGGCAGAGCTGAAGTACAACTCCGTCAGAGTACACCTCTGTGCACTTTCGGCACACCATCATCTTGTTGAGGGCAAGCCTCTTTCCGCTCAGCCCCTTGTGATTTGATTCTTGCGGGGACTACTTCTCTCTAAGCCACCTGTTCGCCACCCCCCGGCAGTGGAGTGGCACTTCAATGTAGTTCTCTCAAAACTCACTGCAGCACCATGTGAGCCTCTTGGCTCGTGCCACCTTAAGTATCCTGGAAGGTGGTCTCTTCCTTGTGGTGCTCATCTCAGCTCACAGGGTCAGCGAGTTCCACGCCTTGGTGGCTCACCCATCTTATATGAAGCTCTACAATAACAGGGTCATGCTTACACGCACCTCAAGTTTCTCTCAAAGGTGGTGTACACCAAGATTCATGAGGGGCCTCATGAACATAAAACTTCCATTTAGATCACCACCCCCGGTGTGGGACATCTAGTTTTGGCAGGGCTTATGAAACCCCCACTTTGAACTGATAGGTCTTGCATCCCTTAAACATATGGAAGACCATTTGTTGGTTGCCATAGCCTCAGCAAGCTCTTACCCATTGCCACACTTCTACCACACTTGAATTGCCCTTCAGATGCACCTAAAATTCCTCCATAAAGTAGTATCGGGATTTCATCTGAATCAATCCATTGTGCTTCTGATCTTTCCAGGCCCACATAATGCACCATTAGAGCAATCTCTCCATACTCAGAGTGCCAGAGAACCAGAGCTGGTGCAAGGACTGGTGGCACCCTAGATGGGTCCTTCATTTTGCCATTCTGTGGGCCCTTGCCCCACTGCCGCTCCTCTCCGCAGTGGCAGCAATAGCTCTCAAACTGTGACACAGCACTTACTAACACTCCAGTGCTACATCGCAGTTTCCATTTCCACCTTCTTCCTACGCTGCTTCCAGTTTTAGAGGGGAACGGAAACGGCACATTGTGCACAGGAGGAAACCGCAACGCAGTGCTGGAATGTTAGTAAGTGCTTTGTCATGGTTTGAGGACTATTGCCACTGCTGCAGGCCCTGGAGAGGGGCAGCAGCAGCAGCAACAATGGGTGCCCGCTGAGAGCTGGTGGCCTAGGTGATCTAGCGGTAACGCCGGCCCTGCAGACAGCTAAAAACATAAGATATGACATACTGGGTCAGACCAAGGTCCATCAAGCCCAGTAGTATCCTGTTTCCAACCGTGGCCAATCAGATCACAAGTACCTAGCAGTTAACCCAAAGGACACAGGTTTCACAATGCATGTATTGTGGCAAGCAGTGGATTTCCCGGGTCCCCTTTAATAATGATTTATGGACCTTTCCTCCAGGAACTTGTCCAAACCTTTTTTAAACCCAGCTACACTAACAGCTTTTACTACATCCTCCGGTAACGAATTCCAGAGTTTGTTTACGAATTGAGTGAAAAAATATTTTCTGTTATTAGTCTTAAACAGGTTACACTGTAGTTTCATTGCATGTCCCCTAGTCTTTCTCTTTTTTGATGGCATAAACAATCGATATACGTTTACTCGATCTACTCCATTCATTAAAGCATAGTTACTCACCTGTAACAGGTGATCTCTGGGAACAGCAGGAATTTAGTCCTCACATATAGGGTATCGTCGGTACCGACGGAGCCTGCGCGGGAAGGCACCCCAGCGTCCAATTAGAAAGCTTTTGGGAGCATCCCACAGCGCCTGCATGCTGCCTTCCCGCCTTTCCCAACTGCCTCTCTCCAGTTGAGTTTTAAAGCTGAGACAAAGAGAGAGGGAAAGGAAAGAGATAGAGAGATACAACCCCTAGGGGAGGTGGGTGGGTTGTGAGGACTAAATTCCTGCTGTTCCCGGAGATCACCTGTTACAGGTGAGTAACTATGCTATCTCCAGGAACAAGCAGGAATATAGTCATGACATATGGGGACTCCCTAGCTTTAGGTGCCAGGGAGAGACCCCCGAAGTTGTGTCCCCCTGAAAAGGCCTCCACTTCCCCCAATGGATCTCTGGCATCCTACCAGGGATGGCAAGTAGGAGTTGATTAGGTATGGAACAGGTATTGGAGAACAGCCTGACCAAACAAGGCATCCCGGCGGGAGTCCTTGTCCAAGCAGTAAAGGGCTGTGAAGGTATGAACCGAGGCCCAAGTGGCTGCTCGACAGATGTCGTCGATAGACACAGAGTGCAGATGAGCCATTGAGGCTGCCATGGCTCTCACATTGTGAGCTGTGACATGGCCCTCCAGAGAAAGCACAGTTACTTACCTGTAACAGGTGATCTCTGGGAACAGCAGGAATAAGTCTTCACATATGGGTATCGTCGGTACCGACGGAGCCTGCGCGGGAACGCTCCCCAGCGTCCAGCAAGAAAGCTTTTGGAAGCATCCCACAGCGCCTGCGCGCTGCCTTCCCGCCTTTCCCAACCGCCTCTCTCCAGTTTGAGTTTTAAAGCCGAGACAAAGGAAAGATAGAGAGATACAACTCCTGGGGAGGTGGGTGGGTTGTGAATACTTATTCCTGCTGTTCCCAGAGATCACCTGTTACAGGTAAGTAACTGTGCTATCTCCAGGAACAAGCAGGAATGAGTCTTCACATATGGGGACTCCCCAGCTGGAGATGCCAGGGAGATCCCCAAGGTTGTGAGTCCCTGAGAAGGGCTCTACCTTCCCCCATGGATCACGGGTATCCAACCAGGGATGGGGGGTAGGAGTTGATTAGGTATGGAACAGGTGTTTGAGAACAGCCTGACCAAACAAGGCATCCCGGCGGGAGTCCTTGTCCAAGCAGTAATGGGCTGTGAAGGTATGAAACCGAGGGCCACAGGTGGCCGCTCGACAGATTTGGTCGATGGAAACAGAGTTTAGATGAGCAATAGAGGCTGCCATGGCTCTCACATTGTGAGCTGTGACATGGCCCTCCAGAAAAAGGTTCTTACTCTGGTAGGCGAAAGAAATACACTGAGCAATCCAATTTGACAGTGTTCTCTTAGAGACTGGAAGTCCTAAATGAGAGGGATCAAAAGCAACAAAGAGCTGAGAGGACTTTCTATGTTGCTGTGTCCTTTGTAAGTAAAAAGCAAGCGCTCTCTTACAATCCAGGGTATGGAGATTCCTCTCTGCACTTGATGAATGAGGTCCTGGAAAAAAGACAGGTAAATACACCTCCTGGTTCAGATGAAAAGGTGAGACTACTTTAGGCATAAAGTGTGGATTGGTCCTGAGGACTACCTTGTCATGATGGAACCTTGTATAAGGAGGATTAGCCACCAAGGCTTGCAGCTCACTGATGCGGCGAGCTGAGGTGACTGCAATGAGAAAAATAACCTTCCAGGAAAGGAATTTCAAGGAGGTAGTGGCTAAGGGTTCAAAGGGTGGCTTCATAAGCTGACCTAGAACTAGATTCAAATCCCATGCCACTGGAGGTGGTCTAATGGGAGGTTTAGTTAAAAGAAGGCCTCTCATAAATCTTGCAATAAGAGGATGAGAGGAAATAGGCTGTCCATTGAGAGGCTTGAGGGATGCTGAAATAGCACTCAAATGGACTCTTACTGAATTCATTTTAAGGTCTGCATGGGATAAATGCAGCAAATACTCTAGTAAAGAAATCAGAGATATTGCAAGGGGGTTAAGACCCTTCTTTGCACACCAAATGGTAAATCTTTTCCATTTGAAAGCATAGGAACATCTAGTGGAAGGCTTTCTGGAAGCATGAAGGATATCCTTCACCTGCTGAGAAAGATGCAAATCTTGAAGGTCTAGGCCTTCAACAACCAGGCCCTGAGATGGAGAGACTGGGGATTTGGATGCCATAACGTTCCCTCCTCCTGGGACAGGAGGTCTGGAGCAGATCCCAAGTCCAGGGAAGGAGCTTGAGAGAGATGCAGAAGTAGAGGGTACCAACGTGGTGCTATGAGGATCATAGACCCTCGATCTCTCTGAAGCTTGAAGAGAGTTTTGGGAATTAGGGGAATGGGTGGAAAGGCGTAAAGGAAGCCTTGACCCCAGTGAAGGAGGAAGGCATCCTTGGCCTGAACTCCCTGACACGGAATTCTGGAACAGAACCGGGGAAGTTTGGCATTCCACGGACTTGCAAAGAGGTCTATGTCCGGGGTTCCCCACATCTGAAAGATTCTGGCTATCTGGTCCATATGGAGGGACCACTCATGTGGAAGCAGAACTCGACTGAGTTTGTCTGCCCAAGAGTTTTGAACGCCTGGAAGATATACTGCCAGAAGATGAATTTGATGCTCTCTGGCGAAGGCCCACAATCTCAAAGCTTCGTTGCAAAGCGACAGAGAGCCAGTCCCGCCCTGCTTGTTCACGTAGAACATGGCTACTTGGTTGTCCGTGTGGATGAGGACTGTCTTGCAGCTGAGCAGGGTGTGGAAGACTCAGAGCTAGAAAAATTGCTCTGAGCTCCAAGAGGTTGATATGTAGAGAAGTCTCCTGTGGAGACCAGGTGCCCTGGGTGGAGAGATCTTGTAGATGAGCTCCCCAACCCCTTGGAGAGGCATCTGTTGTAAGGGTTGCTTGGGGTAACAACTGTTGAAAGGGGAACCCCAGCAACAGATTTTGAGTGGACTTCCATCACTGGAGAGACCAAAAAAGGCGACTGGAGGTTGTTATTTTCTCTGATAGGCATCCTGATGCCTGGGTCCATTGGGTGGATAAAGTCCATTGAGCTGCCCTCATGTGAAGGCGAGCGTAAGGAACCACATGCACGGTGGATGCCGTGTGGCCTAACAGTTGTAACATCTCTCGAGCAGTTAAATGGGACTTTAACTGAATCTGGGAGGCTAACTGCACCAAGCGTAGGCAACGGGCCTGGGGAAGATAGGCTCTTGCATTTGTGGTATCCAGCAAGGCCCCTATGAACTCTAGTGACTGAGTAGGGGTGAGATGGGATTTTGGGATGTTTATTACAAGTCCCAGATACTGAAGAACACGCCTTGTGCAGGCTAGGGAAGTCTGGGCCTCTGACTGGGATGGAGCTCGGATGAGCCAGTCGTCCAGAAATGGGAATACGAATATTCCTAGAGTGCGTAGAAATGCAGCTACTACTGCCATGCATTTTGTGAACACTCTTGGTGTAGAGGCCAGACCGAAAGGAAGCATTCTGTATTGGTAGTGCTTTCCTTGATAAAGGAACCGAAGGAACCTTCTGTGTGTTGGATGGATGAGGACATGGGTGTACGCATCCTTGAGATCTAGAGAACAAAGCCAATCCTGACTCTGAAGGTATGGAAGGACAGCACCGAGAGAAATCATCTTGAATTTCTCCTTGCATAGAAACTTGTTCAATTCTCAGATCTCAAATGGGTCTGTAGCCCCCTGTTTTCTTTGGGATAAGAAAATAGGGGGAGTAGAACCCTGAGCCCTGTTGAAGAAGGGGTACTTCTTCTATTGCTTTTTGGGCAAGAAGAGTAGCAATCTCCTGACCTAGAAGGTCGAGGAGAGATGTTGGATAATTGAACTGTCTCACCATGGTGTGAGGAGGAAGGTTTAAGAAATGAAGCTTGTACCCCTCCCTTATGATGGAGAGGGTCCATTGCTCTGCTGTGATTTGTTCCCATCTGGGAGCAAAGTGAGCTAACCTTCCTGGAATAGTGAGAGGCTCTGGTTCTTCTAGAGCCAGAAAGTCTAAGTTCTCTAGTTGTAGGTCAAAGGCCCTGAGGAGGCTGAGGCTGTTAGGCCGTAGCAGTCCTTACAGCCTTAGGCTTGGCCTGTTTAGGTTGCTGCTGATGCTTTGCAGCAAAACGACCTGCAGAAGATGTCTGCTGACCATAAACAGGATAATATCTCCCCTTTTTGGGATAAAAAGCCTTTTTGAACAACCTTTTTTTAACAGGAGCAGAAGTAGACTTTGAAAGTCTATCTAAAGCTGAATTTTCAGCATCCATCTGAGTGGCCTTTGCTTGCCAATCCTTTCCAAAAAGGTTTTCACCTGTACAAGGAAGATTTCCTAATCCATCTTGGACCCAGGGTTCCAAATCAGAAGCTTGTAACCAAGCAAGTCTGTGTGCACCTATGGCAATAGCCGAGGCTTTGCTGGCACACTCAAAAGAGTCAAAGGCTGTACGGTTGGAACATTTGGAAACATCCTGGGCATGTTTAAGCCAGGAGAGAAACTCCTCCCTTTTATCTTCTGAAATAAAAGGGGCTAAAGTCTGCAGATGATCTGTAACTTCTTTTAGAAACATCCCCATATAGAGACTATAGGAGTTGATTCTGGCAGTAAGCATGTTGGCCTGGAAAATTCTCCGGCCAAAAGCATCTAAGGTTCTGCATTCTCTTCCTGGAGTATTAGATGAGTGCCTTTTTGCACTCTAACTTCTTCATGGCAGACTCCACCACAATAGAGTGGTGAGGAAGTTGAGTCTTATGAAAGCCAGGACAGGGAGGAACACGGTACATGGTGTCCAACCTGCGAGAATGAGGGGAGGTGGTGAGAGGAGTCTCCCATATGCCCAACATGTGATCATAAAGGATCTCATGAATTGGTAAAGTAGCTGCCTCCTTAGGAGCCTTAGGATACTTTAAAATATCCAATTGTTTGGCTCTAGGCTCTGACTCAGGGGCCACAGAAATGGAGAGGCCCCTGGCCACTTCCCTAACGAAGTCTTGGAAAGACAAGTCTTCTGGAGGAGACATTCTCCTTTTTGGAGAAGAAGGCTCCTGAGGAAGGAGTACCGATGCTTCGACAGAAGCCTCTGATTCATCAGAGTCCTCAGAGGAATCGAAGTATCGCCTGTCTGGATGCTCCTGCAGAGCCCGATAAGCATACCGAGTGGTATCGACATCGGGAGTGATCGGTACCGGTTCGGTACCGATGGGCATCCTAGGACAGGGTACCGCTGCAGTTGACACCGAAGCAGATGTCGATGCAATCGGTCCCGGTACCGGAACCGATATCGGTGCTGGTGCCGGAACCGACAACGGAGTTTGTTGCGGTAACGGAGGAGTCGCAGCCTGTATGAATGCTGTAATGGCACGCTGCATGGTCAGAATATTCTGATCCATCGACGCCACCAATGTCTGGATGTCGGTACCAGTGGAAACCACCGGTACCCCAGAACATGGCAACAGGTGATCGGTCGAGGCCACGCCATCGATGTCAACCTGTGACCCCATAGATGAAGCTTTGGAAGCTGGGGCTTCCCGCCGGGGTAATTTTGCCGGTGTAGGATCCTCGAGGGCAAGCCCGGAGGCATCTCGATGCTTAAAGGGAGATCTACCCTTCGAGGACCGGCTGGACTTATGTTTGGTTACCTGAGATCCATGAGAGGAAGAAGCAGCCCTGGAAGACGTCGATGCCATCAAAGCTGCATCAGAGGGAAACAGGGTACTGAGCTTAGCCGCTCGGTTCTGTTGATCTCTTTTAGACATCATGGAACAGGACGCACAATCCGTGATGGAATGGTCAGGACCCAAACATTTTAGACACCAGTCATGGGTGTCGGTGACAGAAATAGTACCGCTGCAGTTGGTGCACTTTTTAAACCCGGAGGGGGGCTTTTCCATGAGGAAAAATATTTCCTAGGCCTAAGGCCGAAGAAAAAATTGCACAGAAGTGGGAAACAGTAATTTTTTTTTTTTAAGAAGAAAGAAAAGACCGGCGGTACCGGTCCGACATCGAAGAAGGCAGACGCGACACAAAAGAATTAAGAAAAAATAAAGAACTTCTTCTGCGGTGACAGGAACACGACCTGCTGGCTCCGCGGAAAAGAAGAACTGGAGAGAGGCGGTTGGGAAAGGCGGGAAAGGCAGGTGCTGTGGGATGCTCCCAAAAGCTTTCTTATTGGACGCTGGGGAGCGTTCCTGCGCAGGCTCCGTCGGTACCGACGATACCCATATGTGAAGACTCATTCCTGCTTGTTCCTGGAGATAGGTTCTTACTCTGATAGGCGAAGGAAATACACTGAGCAATCCAGTTAGACAGTGTTCTCTTGGAGACTGGAAGTTCCAAATGAGAAGGATCAAAAGCAACAAAGAGTTGAGAGGACTTTCTATGTTGCTGTGTTCTTTGTAAGTAAAAAGCTAAAGCTCTTTTACAGTCCAAGGTATGAAGATTCCTCTCTGCATTTGATGCATGAGGCCTTGGAAAAAACACAGGTAGGTAGACCGCTTGGTTCAGATGAAAAGGCGAGACCACCTTTGGCATAAAGTGTGGATGAGTCCTAAGGACTACCTTGTCATGATGGAACCTAGTATAAGGTGGATCAGCTACTAGCGCTTGCAACTCACAAATGCGGCGTGCTGATGTGATTGCAATGAGAAAGATAACCTTCCAAGAAAGGAATTTCAAGGAGGTAGTAGCTAAAGGTTCGAAAGGTGGCGTCATGAGCTGCCCAAGAACCAGGTTTAAGTCCCATGCCACCGGTGGTGGCCTAATGGGAGGCTTAATTAGAAGGCCTCTCATAAATCTTGCTATAAGAGGATGAGAGGAAATAGGCTGTCCATTTAGAGGCTTAAAGGAAGCTGCAAAAGCACTCAAATGGACTCTTACTGAATTAGTCTTAAGACCTGCATTGGATAAATGAAGGAGATACTCCAGCAATGATTTCAGAGGTATCGCAAGGGGGTTAAGACCCTTTTGGAACACCATATGGTAAACCTTTTCCACTTGAAAGCATAAGAGCGTCTTGTGGAAGGTTTCCTGGAAGCAAAAACAATATCTTTTACTTGCTGAGGAAGATTAAGATCCTGGAGATCTAGGCCTTCAGCAACCAAGTCCTGAGACGCAGAGAGTGGGGATTGGGATGCCATAACATTCAGTCCTCCTGAGATAGGAGATCTGGAGCAGACCCTAACTCCGGGGAGGGAGCTTGAGAGAGATGTAGAAGCAGAGGGTCCCACACTTGCCATGGCCAATGTGGAGCTTTGAGAATCATAGGGCCTCTGTCTCTCTGAAACTTGAACAGGGTTTTGGGAATTAGGGGAATGGGTAGAAAGGCATACAGGAAGTCTTGACCCCAGTAAAGGAGGAAAGCATCCCTGGCCTGAGCCCCCTGAGCCGGAATTCTGGAACAGAACCGGGGAAGTTTGGCATTCCACGGACTTGCAAAGAGGTCTATGTCCGGGGTTCCCCGAAGTTGAAAAATCCTGGCCACCTGGTCTGCATGCAGAGACCACTCGTGTGGAAGCAGAACTCGACTGAGTCTGTCTGCCCAAGAGATTTGAATGCCTGGAAGATACACTGCCAGAAGATGAATCTGATGCTCTCTGGCGAGGGCTCATAGTCGCAAAGCTTCGTTGCAAAGCGACAGAGAGCCTGTTCCCCCCTGCTTGTTCACATAGAACATGGCTACTTGATTGTCCGTATGAATGAGGACTGTCTTGTAGCTGAGCAGGGTGTGGAACACTCGCAGAGCAAGGAAGATTGCTCTGAGCTCCAAGAGACTGATATGTAGATGACTCTCCTGTGGAGACCAGATGCCCTGGGTGGAGAGGTCTTGCATATGAGCTCCCCAACCCATTGGAGAAGCATCTGTTGTGAGATTTGCTTGGGGTAAGGGTTGTTGAAAAGGGGACCCCAGTAACAGGTTTTGAGTGGACTTCCACCACTGGAGGGACAAAATAAGGCGACTTGTGTTTGCTATTTTGTCTGACAGGCATCCTGATGCCTGGGTCCATTGAGTGGATAAAGTCCACTGGGCTGCCCTCATATGGAGGCGAGCATAGGGAACCACATGTACAGTAGATGCCATGTGGCCTAGTAGTTGTAACATTTCTCGAGCAGTGAGATGAAGCTTTAGCACTGCTTGAGAAGCTAACTGCACCATGCGAAGGCAAGGGGCCTGGGGAAGATAGGCCCTTGCTTTTCTGGTATCCAGCAAAGCTCCTATGAACTCTAAAGACTGAGTGGGAGTTAGACTGAACTTTGGGAAGTTTATTACAAGACCCAAATACTGAAGGATACGCATTGTGCAGGATAGAGAAGTCCTGGCCTCTGACTCTGTTGGGGCTCGAATGAGCCAGTCGTCTAAGTAGGGGAAGACAAATATCCCTAGATTGCGGAGAAATGCTGCTACGACAGCCATGCATTTCGTGAACACCCTTGGTGCTGAGGCCAGGCCAAAAGGAAGCACCCTGTATTGGTAGTGCTTTCCTTGAAAAAGGAACTGAAGGAACCTTCTGTGGGTTGGATGGATGAGGACATGGGTGTACGCATCCTTGAGATCTAGAGAACAAAGCCAATCCTGACTCTGAAGGTATGGCAGCAGAGACCCGAGAGAAATCATTTTGAATTTCTCTTTGACAAGGAATTTGTTCAATTCTCTGAGGTCTAAGATAGGTCTATATCCCCCTGTTTTCTTTGGAATAAGGAAATAAGGGGAGTAGAACCCCATACCCTGCTGATGAATGGGTACTTCTTCTATTGCCCCTTGGGCAAGAAGAATAGCGACCTCCTGCCCTACCAGGTTGATGAGAGAGGTCGGAGAATTGAACTGCCTTACTATTATGTGAGGGGGCATGCTTGAAAAATGAAGCTTGTACCCCTCCTTTATGATGGAGAGTGTCCAATGCTCTGCTGTTATCTGCCCCCATCTGGGGGCAAAGTGACATAACCTTCCTGGAATGGTGGAAGGCTCTGGTCCTCCGAGAGCCAGAAAGGCTAAGTTCTCTAGCTGAAAGTCAAAGACCTTGTGGAGGCTGAGACTGCTGTGACATCTGAGGCTTAGCAGTCTTTGCTTTCTTCTGATTGGGTGGTTGCTGACCCTTCTTGACAAACTGACCTGCGGGACGCGCCTGCTGAACATAAGCAGGATAATATCGTTTCTTCTTAGAAAAGAATGGATTCTTGAAAGATGTCTTTCTAGCAGGATCAGCTGTGGACTTGGATAACCTATCCAAGGTGGAGTTGTCAGCATCTATCTCATTGGCCTTTTCTTGCCAATCTCTTCCAAACAGGTTCTCACCAGTACAAGGGATATTTCCCAATTTGTCTTGTACCCAGAGCTCTAGATCAGATGCCTGGAGCCAAGCAATTCTACGTGCACCTATGGAAATAGCCGAGGTTCTGCTTATGCACTCAAAGCAGTCAAAGGCTGCACGGTTGGCAAATTTAGAAACATCTTGGGCATGTTTGACCAAAGTGAGAAAATCCTGTCTTTTATCCTCAGGAAGAATAGGACTTAAAAGCTTCTAAATCATCTGTGACCTCCTTCAGGAATATTCCCATGTAGAGACTATAGAAACTGATCCTGGCAGAAAGCATGGAAGCTTGGAAGACACGACGTCCAAAAGCATCCAGGGTTCTGCACTCATGTCCTGGAGGATTAGAGGCATGACTCTTTGCACTCTTGATCATTCTCATAGCTGATTCCACTACAATAGAGTGGTGAGGAAGCTGAGTCTTTTGGAAACCAGGACAAGGAGGGACTCGATACGTAGTATCCAGTCTGCGAGAATGAGGAGGGGTGGTAAGAGGTGTCTCCCACATCCTTAACATGAGATCATATAAAATCTCATGAAAGGGCAAGGTAGCTGCCTCTTTAAGAGTTTTGGGATATTGTAAAATTTCCAACTCCTTGGCTCTTGGCTCTGTTTCAGGGGCTACAGTAATGGACAGACCCCGAGCCACCTCCCTGATAAAATCCTGGAAGGAAATATCTTCTGGAGGAGACATCTTGTGCTTAGGGGAGGAGGGCTCCTCTGGGAGAAGCATTCCTGCATCGACAGAACTGTCAGAATCCTCAGATTCTTCTGAGGACTCGAAGTACCGTCTGTCCGGATGCTCTTGAAGAGCCCGATACCCGTACCGACTGAAGTCAGTACCGGGAGTAATCGGTACCGGGGTATCGGTACCGGAGGGCATCGGATGACTGGGTACCGGCAAAGCAGACACCGATGCCGATGTTATCGGTACCAGTACCGATGCTGGGGTTGGCGCCGGTACCGGACGAATTGTCTGTCGCAGTTCCGAGGGCGTCGATGCCGCAAGGAGAGCCGCCAGACTGCGCTCAATAGCCAGGACTCTCTGGTCTATCGACGCTGCCGATGCCTGGATGTCGGTACCGGAGAAGACCGCCGGTACCCCAGAGCATGGCACCAGTAGTTCTGCCGAGGTCAAGGCCTCGAGAACATCCTGGAGCCCCGATAATGCTTTGGAAGCCAAAGCCTCCCGCCGGGGTAATTTTGCCAGTGCAGAATCCTCAAGGGAAACGCCAGAGGCATCTCGATGCTTAGAAGGAGATCTACACCCTTTGAGGACCGGCTAGACTTATGTTTAGTTACCTGAGATCCACGGGAGGAAGAGGAAGCCCTGGAAGACGTCGATGCCACCAAAGCTGCATCAGAGGGAAACAGGGTACTGAGCTTAGCAGCTCGGTTCTGCCGACCTCTTTTAGACATCATGGCACAGGACATACAATCCGTGATGGAGTGGTCAGGACCTAAACATTTTAGACACCATTCATGGGTGTCGGTGACGGAAATGGTACTGCCACACTTGGTGCACTTTTTGAAACCTGAGGCAGGTTTCTCCATTGTAAGAAAAGGTTTTTGGGCCTAAGGCCCAAAAAGGCGCGTGCACCTGAAGAAAATAGGAAAAAATGTAGAATATCATTTTTTTTTTTTTTTAAAGACAGAAAATAAGAAGAAAAAAACGGCGGTACCGGTAAAGCGTCGAGGAAGGCGGACGCGACCACAAAAAAGAAATAAAGAAAGAATTCTTCTGCGGTGACAGGAACAACGACCTGCTGGCTCCGTGGAAAAAGAAGAACTGGAGAGAGGCAGTTGGGAAAGGCGGGAAGGCAGCACACAGGCGCTGTGGGATGCTCCCAAAAGCTTTCTAATTGGACACTGGGCAGCGTTCCCGCGCAGGCTCCGTCGGTACCGACAATACCCTATATGTGATGACTACAACCACCCAAATCTCCACTGTCTAAAACCATACAAACACATGATCAGCCTACAAATTGTATATATTGTATATATTGTGATTGTACATAGTTACCCTGTTAGCCAAGTTGAATATCCTGTTCATATGTAAACACAAAGTACTATTGGAAATGTGTATGTTCATTGTTTATTGTAAACCGCGCTGATGCTGAATAGCGCGGTATAAAAGAGACTTTAAATAAATAAATAAATACATTCCTGCTTGTTCCTGGAGATTTTATGTATCTCTATCATTTCTCCCCTCAGCCTTCTCTTTTCCAGGATGAAGAGCCCTAAACCTTTTAGTCTCTCCTCATAGGGAGACCCCCGAAGAGGAAAAGAACCCCCCCCACCAAAAAAAGGACGCTGGAGGCAAGAGGAATCGGAAGATGGGAGGGAACCAGTATGCCACTGGAGAACAATAAGACAAAAGATAGCAAAAAATAAAATCAAATTTTTCCAGGGGAGACAGACACACGTCCGATGGGCTCCGCAGGAAAAAGGAGACTGAAGCAAGATGTCATCCTTAGGAGGGAAGCAGACCATGCATACGTGGTACATTTCCTAAAGGCTTTCTTTGAAAGCTGGGGAGAGGTTACCGCATGGGCTCCATTGGCACTGACATGACCCATAAGTGAGGACTGACCTTCCTGCTTGCTCCCGGAGAAAACACAAGTTCTTTACATATACATAAACAGACAGAAATAAACCAAATGGCTAGGGTATTCTATTCCAGAGTTTGAGTCCACAGAGGCTAAGTGATTTGCTCAAGGTGACAGGGTGAATGGTAGGAAGAAGACTGAAGTTGGAATCTGCAGCAGGGTTGCCAACTGACTCCATTTCTGCTTGTCTTATCCCCACTGAATGCAGGTGCCTCTGGCTCAGATCGTCCTCACTAAAGTCCAATTAGAAGTCCACGTATGCAGTGCGCGTAAAATAAAGCTGTACTCGAGTTGATCATCAAAAATGGGGCCAACTGGAGATGCTAGACTTCAGACTTGGATGTGTGACCAGTACACTGCACAGCAGGCCTTGTCTGACATTGCTCTCATCTGTGTCAAGATGCTTTCTGACCTATGAAAGCTGTTCTGTCTACTACGATATTGTGACACTCACACTGTTAAATGTCAGCTTAATGTTTCCTGCATCCAGCGTGGCTGCTCTCTTGTCAAAGCTGATGATGTGTGCAAAGTCCTCAAAGGTCGTGTTCACCTCTACACAGAAGCTGCGATCCTGCAAAAGAAGTTCACAATTCTGTTACACTGGATTCTCAGAAATGCTGCGGTCTCTCCACAGTAGCTTTTGATGAACAATAGTAACAGATTGTTTGCTCACATAAAAAGGTTATAAGCAAAATCAGAAAAGGATTTCTGGCATATTAAAGGATTCACCTTCTCACCTTTAAAATATCTTTAACAATTTTCTTCTCATCATGGAAACGTGCCTTCAAATCCTCCACATAAAATTTAAACAGGTCAAGAGGTGTGGAGCCTGTAAGTGAAACAAAGGCTAAAGATTCAATGGCCCCTCACAGGCCTGCATCAAACTAGCTCTGTGCAAGTAAAGCATTGCAGACAGTGAGAAAAAACGACAGGCAGGAGAAGGTTACTACAGAGAAAGAGGAGGGGAGGAGCTAAAGCCGCTCTTTACCCGGCTGCCCAAGCATATTAGCGAATCGAGTGTCGGTGCTGACAGATGGATACAGCTCCATCCACGTGGACATAGAATGCAGCTGCCCCGTCTCATGAAGCTCGTCGAGGAAAGCCTAAGAAGAAGAAGTTATTCCATGAGAGGGGAAAGCAGAGTTGCTTACCTGTAAAAGGTGTTCTCCAAGGATAGCAGGATAAGCAGCCACATATGTGGAATGATGTCATCCAATGGTGCCAATATGGACATTATCCCTGAAAAACTAGAAAAGCCTAGAAGGTTTTTCAGGGAATGAGTGAAATGTCCCACTCAGGGACTGATGTAATAAGTTGTGTATTAGAACAGTGAACTGAGCTTCAGTGCAGATGCTGAAAAAAAATCTTTTATTCCTGATGCAGCAAATTAATGGCATGCAAACTACCACAGTGTTAAAAAAAATGAAGTGCATGCACAGAAAAATACTGCGCACACTGCTGCAATAATTTGCCATGGTTTACTGCATCAGATGCTTTTTGTTTCCCTTGCTGTCAGTGTGTGAGTGGGGATCGTTTCCCTTCCTGTCAATATGTGATTCAAACAAAAAACCCATTTAAAAATCCCTCGTGGCCCAGTGGACCCCCAAACCCCACAATGCAAGAATTCACTACTGGACCAATGGGCCCCAGACCTCCAGAACCTCACCCAACAAAGATCGCATGGTGCTCCTATGGGTCCCAGGCTCCCTGACTACCTCCTCTCCCCCTCCCACTGGGGCTATCTGCTCCAAGGCATCCTGGGCTAGGGAAGGCTTTGACCAGAAAGCCTTCATGCTATGGCATTCCCCATGGACCAGTAATACTTATTTAGTCCTGGGAAGCATCCAGTGGCATCTTGCTCCTCCTGCTGCCATCTTGGAAAATGGCAGTACCTCATCTCTAATGGTACATCAGGATGCATTGCTAGGGTCAATCTGCCAAATAAGAGAGCCTTTTCCAGTACGAGAGGCACTCTCTTATTTGGCAGACTGACTTCTAGTAATGCATCCCAACATAACCCTAAGGATAAGGTCCCACCATTTTTCAATATAGCAGAGGGAAGAGCAAGACACTGCTGGACACTTTCCTGAAACAAGTACTGCTAGTCTGGGTGGGTGCCATCGCATGGATGTTTTCTGGTTGAAAGTGCCCTAGACCAAATAGCCTTGGAGGTGGAATAGCTACCAGACTGTGAGTCCCACCAGACCAGATCCTGCTGCTCCCATGTAGGATCGTTACTTCAGCCCTCAGCTGAAGTAAAGATTTTACACTAAATGCAAAAAAAACGCATCAAAATTTTCTGTACTTTTTGACTGGGCTACTATGTTGGGGTTAAAGCTTTTATAATAGTGCTGCCAGACTTGAGAAGTATTGCAGACAGTGGTGAGTGGATGAAGGATGTTTTTTCTGAGTGAAAAACTGTCTTCTCTGTGATCCACTCTTGATCCGCTCTTGTACGTCTTTATAGAGGAAGAAGGTTCAGAGGTGGCAGTAAAAAACATTTAAACTAATGAACAATGGTCTTTTATGAGATTTATGACATCTTAACTTTAGGGCTGATATTTAAGAGCACTTATCAGGATAGCAGCGCCTACTATTCACATTCTTTGCACAGAAAAAAAAAGAAAAAAAAGCTCCCGATATGGGGATGGGGACCTCTTTGTGGAAAATGGGTTCTGAAGGAAAGTCTTCAGAATCCTCCTCTTTGCAAAAAGACTCACAGGACCTATATTCAGAAATCTGGGACTCCTCCAACTCCCTCCAAAAAATAAACTGGACCTGAAGTCCAAGGGGGCATCAAATCCTGAACTACAGCCTTGAGGTGCATACAAGATGGCCAACATTTTCCCACTGCAAAATGACTGGCGAACTCAGCTAGCACAAGCTCCCTAGTGCCCCCCTTCAGATCACATACAGAAGGGCAAGTCTGTCACGACAGCAATGCCCGCAGCTACGGCCAAAGACAGAGAAAGAGAGCCATCTCGGGGTGGCTATTCCAATAGCTGGGTCACACAAGTGGTCCAAGAGAGAGAATCGCTCTGGTGTGGCTGATCTAATAGCTGACCCCCATGCCTTTGTTTAGGGATGTACCCACCGCTCCATGTAGGGCACCCCTATTTGTAGAGATATAAGAGATAGTTAAGTTTATCTTGATTTTATCCTGTTGCTATAAAGGGATCCACTGTGTCTGTCTCATGTCATTTTGAATTCTGTCACTGTATTTGCCCCTACCACTTCCATCAGGAGGGCATTCCAAGCATCCACCACCCTTTCAGTGAAAAAGTATTTCCTGACATTGCCTTTCAATTTACCCTCTTGCAGCTTCATGTTATGCCCTCTAGTTTTACAGCTTCCCCGTCTTTGGAAGAGGTTTATGTGTTCACTAATACTTTTTAAGTATTTAAAGGTCTGAATCATATCTCCCCTGTCCCTCCTCTCCTCCAGAGTGTACATATTTAGGTCTTCAAGTCTCTTCTCATCTGACGTAGGCTCCAAATCATTTTGGTCACCTTCCTCTGAACCACTTCCAGGTTTTTTACATCCTTTGCGAGATATGGTCTCCAAAACTGAACACAGTATTCCAAGTGAGGCCTCGCCAGTGACTTGTACAGTGGCATTAGTACCTCTTCCTTTCTGCTGGTAATTCCTCTTTGTATGCAACCCAGCATCCTTCTGGCTTTTGCTACCCCCTTGTTGCACTGTTTCGCTGCCTTGAGATCCTCAGAAATAATTAATCCAAGGTCCTTCTCCTGGTCAGTGCACACCAACCTCTCGCCCTCTGTCGCATACATTTCCCTTGGATTTCTGCTTCCTAAGTGCATGACACTGCACTTCTTCACATTAAATCTTAACTGCCAAGCATTAGACCATTCTTCCAGCTTCTTTAGATCTTTCCTCATGTTCTCCACTCCCTCAGGGGAGTCCACTCTGTTGCAAATGTTCGTGTCATCTGCAAAAAGACAGACTTTTCCATTCAGTCCTTCAGCAATATCACTCACAAATACATTGAACAGTAGTGGTCCCAGGACCGAACCCTGGAGCACACCACTAATCACCTTCCTTTCATCTGAGTAAGTTCTGTTTACCATCACTTTCTGTTGTCTTGTCAGTCAACCAATTTCTGATCCAGTTCACCACCTTGGGACCCATCCCCAAGTTATTGGTCTGGGAGTGAGAGCTGTTCCAATGCGAATGACCCAATCACCAGCCTGCACACGTGGCCTGGGAGAGAGAATTGCTCGTGTGACTGATCCAACAATCAGTCTGCATACATGGCTCGGGAGAGACCTGCAGTCAGGTAAAGGGAGCCATCCATAAGTACATGCTCAAGCTATAGAAGTATCAGCCAGCCTGCCAGTCAAGGCAGTCAGCTACCCTTGCTTGGCACAGTGTTGAGAAAAGATCAGAGAGTTTCAAACAGCCTCCCCTCGAACAGGTGAGTGGAAAGGCACATTCCCAACTGTTAGCGCTGTGGCTGCCCGAGACGGCAGATGCAGAGGAGAGGGCCTCCAGACTTCCCCAGACCGGCACCCTCAGCAAGTACGGGCTGAAACCAAGGCAGCCACAGAATTAAGAGAGCCATAAAGTAGCAGGCTGCTTGAGGATTCACTTTGCTTTGGTTTTACTCTTTTTTTTTTAAAGCCTTAAAGTGACCGGGGGGATGGTCACAATGCAACAAACAAAAATAAGTAGTAAATTAAATAATAAATCAAATTAATTTAAAGTCAATT
Source organism: Ichthyophis bannanicus (assembly GCA_033557465.1). Classification (NCBI taxonomy): domain Eukaryota; kingdom Metazoa; phylum Chordata; class Amphibia; order Gymnophiona; family Ichthyophiidae; genus Ichthyophis; species Ichthyophis bannanicus. The sequence goes on from CM066033.1 coordinate 441,765,445, forward strand.
AAATTTTAAGGAGGCCACAACAGAGTTTCAAGAGCTGCTCACCAGCCTGTGGCCTACACACTCAACCGTCCTCCTCCAGGTGGAAACTTCAGTGGGGTATGGTGAAAAATTAGACCTTATCTGCTAATTTTCTTCCTTGAGTCCCTCCAGTCCAGTCCAGTCCAGATGTGTGGGTTATGCTCACCTACCAGCATATGGAGACTGAGAACCACTGATTTGTTTATGACGTCATGGTATAAAGGGTCCTGTGCAGTTCCGTTCTCACCAGTATTTCTTTAACAAAGCAGATTCTGCAACTAGAGATTATTAAATACTCATCCAATACATGAAAACATCTCACAGCTTATTTACCAAAGAAGCTTTCCTGCTCCAAAGTGTGTCAGGAACAGAAGACATAAACCAATGCTCTCAAGACTAACTCCAAAGTCCTGCATTAGCACAGCCTTGGAATCAACTGAGAGCCTAAAATGACTGAGATGGATACTCAAGATTACCGCTTGGCTTCACAGCCCCAGCACACCTTCTGACATGTAAGGCCAGGAACGAAAAAAGAATATAGGGCGGGTCCCCTGGACTGGACTGGAGGGATTCAAGGAAAGAAAATTAGCAGGTAAGGTCTAATTTCACTTTCTTCATCGTCCCTCCAGTCCAGTCCAGATCCATGGGATGTATAAAAGCAGTACCCATCAACGGGGAGGGAAACAGAACAGCCCAGCCTGAGGGAACCTTAACAGCTATTTAACCATAGCCTGATGCCAAAAAAGGTTACTAGAGGATTCAGGCCAATATAACAGTTACAGTTTATTTGAGCTGATATATCGCCTATAGCAGTGAAATTACGCAATTTACAAAAATAAAAAATGTCAGGGAGAACACCAACAAGACAAACATAGGGAGGGGAAGTGGAAACAAGATGACAAGGGAAAAAAAGAAAAGGAGGAAGGAAGGCCTAGGTTATAAAGCAGCAGTGAGTGTAAGTAACAGAGGACAAAGGAGGAAGGAGGGAGGGAAACAAAGGAAGACAAGGACAGGCTGCTGGGAAGGGTAAAAAGGAGAGAAGGGGGAGGGCGAGTTCCAGGCAAATGAAAAGCAAGGGTCAAAGAGGAGTGGCTGTGGGAAAGGCAAGGGCAAAAAGGTAAATTTTCAATTGGGATTTGAAGCAGATGAAAGTGTGGTAGGTAAGGAATTCCAGAGGGTGGGAGCAACAACACAAAAGGAGGAGGAATGGGACAGGGAAGTGCAGACCAAGCAAGGACCAGGGACTACCAAGAGACTTTGGGACACTGATCGGAGGGCACGAAGAGGGGCATAAGCAGAGAGGATCTGCAATAGAAAAGGGGGATTACCAGTGAGAAGGGCATGATTTTATTTATTTATATTCTCTTATATACCACGCTATTCTGCATCAGTGTGGTTTACATTGAACAAACTGAAATTACATTGAACAGGGCATTATAACTTGGAGATAACTATTTTACAGGGAACATGGGCTATGGAGGGTTAAGTGGCTTGCCCAAGACCACAAGGAGCACCTGTGGGACTAGAAACCCCAGTCCTTCCAGCCCAAGGTTGCTGTCCTCTAGTGGGATTTGAACCCCCGACCTTCCGGCCTGAAGTACCTTGCCCCAACCACTAGGCTACTCCTCCACTCCACATGATGAATGAGTATGAGAACAGTGTATTGAATATGGAAAGATACAGGAAGCCAATGCTCAAAGAGGGGAATGACGTGATCATATTTTTAAAACACAGACAAAGATAGGTCACGAATCAAGACATTTAGGATAGATGACCGTCCCTTTGTAATCTTCCTCCAAAGTGTGGGAGGAGCAGAGCCAACATCTGTCCATAATGCAGCAATATAAGTAATCTGAAATGATGGACCAGCGGACTCCTAAAACAAAGTAGCCATCCCCTTGTCTCACCAACAAAGACCATGAACCACAACGGAAGATGGATAAACATAAGGATTGCGTTTGAAGCCAACTGGAAAACCACAAGGAAAACTAGATTCCCCTACTCCTGAAGGTGTTAACCATATCCCAGTCTCCGCAGCCAGTTCATATCACCCAGCACAGCTGGTCTCTGAGTTCCGAGGTCATCTTCAGAACCCTCCAGGGGAATGTGCAGCACAGACTTGGCTCCATATTAGGACTCCCACATCTCCTGCCAAAATGCAACTGTTTGAAAATACCTACCGAGCCTGGGGGCTCTCACCCACCCAGGCTGTCCTCCCCCTAACTTGTAACTGTCACAGTTAAATTGTTAGGGCTCCAAGAACTACAAGTGGCCTGACAATCTCACTGGCAATCCCTGCATGGACCTCCATCCTGTGGATCCTGGGCTTTTACTGATAGGGCTCGAGAATGCTCAGGCCCTTCGTTCTCACCAAGCACCATTGCTGACCAGCCAAGATATATAGAATGGGGTTAATAACTGCTCTTAAGTGTAGTTACTCACCTGTAACAGGTGATCTCCGGGAACAGCAGGAATTTAGTCCTCACATATGGGTGACATCGGATACCGATGAAGCCCGCACAGGAAGCTCCCTAGCTACCAAAAGGAAAGCATTTGGGAGCAGTCCACTGTACATGTGCTGGTGCCTTCCACTCTTCTAACTGACTCTCCTCAGTTAAGCGTATAGCTGAAGAAAGTTGAGTAGAAGGAGAGAGAGAGAGAGAGAGCTACAACTCCTTGTGGAGGTGGGTGAGTTGTGAGGACTAAATTCCTGCTATTCCCGAAGATCACCTGTTATAGGTGAGTAACTATGCTATCTTCAGGAACAAGCAGGAATGTAGTCCTCACATATGGGACTCCCTAGCTGAGAGATCTCGGGGATGTCTGTGACTCATTGGCCCCGACCTCACGCAGCCGAGATCTGAAGAGTGGACAGGGGGATAGGAGTTATGCTAAGTCCCAGAGAGATGTTGAAGGACTGTCTGGCTAAAGGCTGCATCCTGGCAGGAGTCATTGTCCAAGCAGAAGTGGGCCACAAAGGTGTAGATGGAGAACCACATAGCAGCTCAGGATATTTCAGAGATGGAGACTGCTTGGATGTTTGCAACCGAGGTGGACATTGCCCGAACGTTGTGAGCAGTGACATGCCCTGTTAGGAAGAGTCCTGCTTTACCATAGAAGAAAGATATGCAGTCTGCTATCCAGTGTGAAAGAGCTTGTTTGTCTACTGGTAGTCCCAGATGAGCTGGATCAAAGGATACAAAAAGTTGAGAGGACTTCCTGATGGATTCCTTCCTCTGTATATAGAAAGCCAAAACCCTTTTGCAGTCCAGGGTATGCAGGGAGGCTTCTTCCCGGGAGGCATGTGGTCTGATTGATATGAAAAGCGGAGACCATCTTCGGGAGAAAGTGTGGGTGTGTCTGCAGGACCACCTTGTTATGGTGAAAGCGGGTGTAAGGGGTGTGAGCCACTAGGGCCTGTAGCTCACTTACACGTCTGGCTGAGATTAGGGCTATGAGGAAGAGCACTTTCTAAGAGACATAGCGGAGCTGTGCTGAAGCCAGCAGATCAAAGGGTGGTTTGAGTAGTTTAGCCAGAACCACGTTGAGATCCCACGCCACTGGTGGTGGGTGGATAAGCAGCTTTGTTAGGAGGAGGCCCCTGATGAACGGTGCTTCTAGGGGGGCGGTGAAGACTGGTTTACCATTCACCGAGGTATAAAAAGTCGAGATGGCTCTAAGGTGCACTCTTATCGAATTGGATTTGAGTCCCTGAGAGAAAATATGCCATAGGTAGTGTAGTAGTGTCAGAACAGACGCCTCAAAGGGATTGTGGGTGTTGTAGGAACACCATGAGGCTTATCTTCACCACTTTAGAGAGTAGGTCTTCCTAGTGGATGGTTTCCTGGAGGAGAGGATATTTTTGACTTTCGCCGATAGGGGAAGGTGGCATAAAGCTAAGCTCTCAGGAGCCATGCTGTCAGATGAAGGGACCGCAGACTGGGATGGAGGAGTGTTCCATCTGAGATAGAAGACATGGGTCGGAGGGGAAACCATGGCTGGTGGGCCCAGTGAGGGGCTATGAGGATCATGTAGCCTTTGTCTTCCTTCAGTTTCAAGAGGGTTTCCAGGATTAGGGGTGTAGGGGGAAATGTATAAAGCAAACCCCGATCCCAGTGAATCATGAGGCATTGGCCGCAAGGCTGAGTCTCGAGGGGATCTTCGAGCAGAGGCGGGGAAGTTTGGCATTCACTTGAGTAGCAAAGAGATCGATCCATGGAGTTCTCCAGGTGTTGAACAGGTGGTTGGTTACCGTACAGTCTAGGGACCACTCGTGAGGTTGGAGCATGCAGCTGAGTTTGTCCTCCTGTAGGATTGTCTTGACCTGGAAGGTAGACAGCTCTCAACTGTATGTGGTGTTGAATGGCAAAGTTCCATAGTTGGCAAGCTTCCTGGCATAGGGGAAGGGAGCCCGTTCCTCCTTGTTTGTTTATGTAAAACATTGCTATTTGACTGTCCGTACATATAAGGATAGAACTGCTGGAGAGATGGTCCTGAAAGACTTGGCGAGCTCTCAACACTGCTCGAAGTTTCAGAAGATTTATTTATTATCTGGACTCTTGAGTAGTCCAAAGGCCATGTGTGGAGAGAACCTCTAGGTGAGCTCCCCACCCGCGCTTTGTAGCATCCGTAGTTAGGGTATGCTGCAAGTTGGGGGGTCGAAATGGTGACCCTTTGAGGAGATTTTCTGGAACGGAACACCATTGGAGGTGTTATTTGGATGGAAGCATGCAGATCTCCCATGGCCTGGGACCACTGAGTTTGCCTGTGTTTGCCGCATATGAAGCCTGGGGTGTGGGACTACATGAACAGTGGAGGCTATGTGTCCCGGTAACTTTAAGAAGGAGCGTGCTAGTGCACAATGGCGCTGACGCATGCTGTTCGCTAGGAGTATGAATCTTTGCATTCGGACTCGTGGGAGAAAGGCCTTGCACTGAGTGATGTCTAGGGCAACACTGATAAATTCCAGCCTTTGGGTGGGGATGAGGTGTGATTTTGGAAAGTTTATTACAAAACCTAGAGACCGCAGGAGTCCTATGGCTTTGGACTGGGCTGAGCAGAGTTCTCGAGGGGAGTCTGCCTTTATGAGCCAGTCGTCTAAGTAAGGAAAAACAAAAACTTTGTTGAAATGCAGATGAGCTGCTACCACAGTCATGTATTTTGTGAAAACTCTTGACGCTGAAGCTAGGCCAAAGGGAAGAACTCTGTATTGATAATGCACTCCTTAGCATATGAACCTGAGATATTGCCTGTGAGATGGGTGGGCGAGTATAAGCCTCTTTGAGGTCCAGGAAACAAAGCAAGTCATTTTGTAGGAGATGAGGAAGAAGGATTCCTAGTGAGATCATCTTTAATTTTTCTTTTACTAGGAACTTGTTGAGGTCTCAGAGATCGTTGAGGCCTCTTGACTTCTTTGGAATGAGGAAGTAGGGGAAGTAGAAACCTTTGTGGTGTTCTTGAGGAGGTACTGGTTCGATGGCTCCCTGGGTTAGGAGAGAGGTTACCTCCTGTTGTAGAAAGGCACTGAGGGAGGCCGTTGAGGGAGCTTGGTTACTGAAGTGGTGAGGGGGGAGCTCCTGAAAGTTGAGATGGTATCCATTCTGGATGATGGTAGAAGTCCATTTCTCCGAGGTGATGTTTTCCCATTGTGTGAGGAATTTTGAGTCTCGTCCTGGAATGGGCAGTGCATCTAAATGGGATGGATTGGCTATGCTCCCGAAGTGGGAGTCAAAAAGATGATGTGGTAGCTGCTGGTGGCTGTGGCTGTGGTTGCTGTTTTGACAGCCTGGGCTTTTTGGCCTGTTTGGGCCCCTGCTGTTTCTGCTGTGAAGGATAGGTAGGTTGGGAATACTGATAAAACCTCCTCTTCTTGGGATAGAAGGTTTTTTTTTGATTGGGCTTTCTTCTTAGAGGGGTCAGATGTTTTCCTCGAGAGTCTTTTGAGGGTGGTATCATCAGTTTCCAGTTCACCGGCCTTCTCACGCCAGTTCTTTCCAAACAGGTTCTCACCTGTACAGGGGATGTTAGCTAGCTTTTCTTGTACCCACTGTTCTAAGTCAGAGGATTGAAGCCATGCTAGTCGCCTTGCTCCGATGGCTATGGAAGAGACTCTATTAGAGGATTCAAACGAATCAAAAGCAGCCCTGTTCATAAACTTTGACACGTTCTGAGGGACAATACTGCTTGGAAGGCTGGACATTTTTCTTCCGGAATGAAATGTAGAAAGCCTTCCCACTCCTTATTCAGCTCCTTGAGGAACATCCCCATATAGAGGATGTAGGAGTTGATTTGGCTAACTAACATGGAAGCCTGGAAAATACAGTGAGCGAAGGAATCAAGTGTTCTTGATTCTCAACCTGGAGGAAAGGATACATGGGTTTTCCCACTTTTAATGTGGCACATTGCCAATTTCACCACCATGGAATGTGGGGAAGCTGAGGCTTCTGAAAGTCCGAGCATTCAGGGACTTGATACATAGTATCACTACATAGTTTCAAGTCCCTGAATGCTCGGGCTTTCAGAAGCCACATACATAGAATCAAGTTGGCGACTTAAGGGGGAGATAGTTAAATGTGTCTCCCACATCCTCAACAATAACTTATGGAGGATGTGATGAAATGGAAGGATGGTGGCTTCCTTCGGTGCAGTCAGGTACTGCAATATCTCCAGCTCTTCCACCCTGGGTTCTGGCTCCGAAGCTGCTGGGATGGAGAGTCCTGCTGCCATGTCACAAATGAATTCTTGAAATGACATGTCCTCCGGTGGGGATTTCCTCCAGGTAGTGGATTGTGAAGCTGAGGTCTCTGGTGCAAAATCTCTAAGGTCCTCGGAGTCTAGTGATCGATGATCCGAGTCTGAGGAATCGGTATTGGACTCCGGAAAATACCGATGGTGTCGGTGTCGAGTATCATGGCAGTGTCAGTCGATGTCCAGGCCACGAAGGATCCGAGCTTGGTGGCAACTGAGATGATATCGGCATCGGGGGTGCCATCAGTATCGGAATCAGTATGATGGCCATCAGAACTGTCGTGCCTGCTGGGACAAAAACTGGTGAAAGAATCGAGATCGAAGTCAGTGGCAGAGTCTCCAGGGCTGAGGGCGTTACTGGCACCGAGGCTGCCAACAGAGCTGCTAAGGTCTGTTCTAGAGTCAGCATGTGCTGCTCTAGGGTGGTCGCCTATGCCTGGTCACTGGATGAGCAAGACTGGCTGCCATCGTATGTGGACACGACATCAAGTGTTTGCCAGAGGTCGAAGCCTTGGGAACCTCTCGAATCCCCACCGAGGCTTTGGAGGACAAGTCCTCCTGATGGGGATGCTGGACCAATGACTGGAGGCAGATGAAGTCCGCGATGACTCCTGGTGTGAGCGGGAACGTTCACGGGATCGATGTCCTAGACTTACCAGGAGTGTCTTTGCACCTCCGACTTGGATCCTTCGTGATCTCCAAGGGTTCTCGGGGAAGAGACGTCCTTTTTCAGGCGTGAAGGAGAGGGGTCTTTGGTTCTCTTCTCTCCATGCCTGATTCTTTAGAGTGCTTAGAGGTCAATCAATGACACCCTTGAAGAGATCAAGGCCAAAGAAAGAGTGTCTGAGGGGAAGAGTTCCCCGAACTTTCTGTCTCGGTTCCCGAGGCCCCTTTTTGTCATTTGTTTGCAGAGGGCACACTTGGTAAGGATGTGATCCGGGCCGAGGCATTTAAGGCACCAATTGTGTTTGTCGGTGATTGAAATGGTGCCAGCACTCTTCATGCACTTCTCCACGTTGTGGGAGAGTAGGCCCAAGGGTAGGCCTCCTTCCCTTCATATCTGAACTACTAGAATGAGCAGTCCACCGCCGTTGCCTCGACTTCCTCACCTCCCAGGCCCTCCTGGACCCACTACAATCCGGCTTCCGTCCCCTACACTCCACTGAAACGGCTCTTACAAAAGTCTCCAATGACTTGTTCCTGGCTAAATCTAAGGGCCTCTACTCTGTCCTCATCCTTCTTGACCTCTCCGCTGCCTTTGACACTGTTGACCACAATCTTCTCCTCATCACCCTCTCCTCGCTTGGTTTCAATGGATCCGTACTTTCATGGTTCTCCTCCTACCTCTCCCATCGCTCCTTTAGCATATGCTCCGGTGGCTCCTCCTCCTCCCCCACCCCGCTCCATGTCGGTGTACTCCAGGGATCCATCTTAGGCCCCCTCCTTTTCTCCCTCTATATCCAATCCCTTGGCGTGCTTATCTCCTCCCATGGCTTTCAGTACCATCTCTATGCTGAAGATTCCCAAATCTACTTGTCTACACCTAATATCTCTCCAGCAATCCAGACCAAGATCTCTGCCTGCCTTTCTGACATCACTACCTGGGTGTCTCACCGCCGCTTAAAACTAAACATGACCAAGACCGAACTGAACTCCTGGTCTTTCCCCCCCAACTCCTCCCCTCCTCTTCCCCCGTTCTCAGGCTCGGTGGCTGGATCTACGATCCTTCCTGTTCCCTCGGCCCGCAATCTAGGGGTTATCTTTGACACCTCCTCTCTCCTTCTCCACACATATCCAGCTT
>CM066033.1:441774510-441908230 GCA_033557465.1 Ichthyophis bannanicus
CCCTAGCTGAGAGATCTTCGGGGATGTCTGTGACTCATTTGGCCCGCGACCTCACGCAGCCGAGATCTGAAGAGTGGACAGGTGGGATAGGGAGTTATGCTAAGTCCCAGAGAGATGTTGAAGGACTGTCTGGCTAAAGGCTGCATCCTGGCAGGAGTCATTGTCCAAGCAGAAGTGGGCCACAAAGGTGTAGATGGAGAACCACATAGCAGCTCAGGATATTTCAGAGATGGAGACTGCTTGGATGTTTGCAACCGAGGTGGACATTGCCCGAACGTTGTGAGCAGTGACATGCCCTGTTAGGAGAGTCCTGCTTTACCATAGAAGAAAGATATGCAGTCTGCTATCCAGTGTGAAAGAGCGTGTTTGTCTACTGGTAGTCCCAGATGAGCTGGATCAAAGGATACAAAAAGTTGAGAGGACTTCCTGCTGGATTCCTTCCTCTGTATATAGAAAGCCAAAACCCTTTTGCAGTCCAGGGTATGCAGGGAGGCTTCTTCCCGGGAGGCATGTGGTCTGATTGATATGAAAAGCGGAGACCATCTTCGGGAGAAAGTGTGGGTGTGTCCGCAGGACCACCTTGTTATGGTGAAAGCGGGTGTAAGGGGTGTGAGCCACTAGGGCCTGTAGCTCACTTACACGTCTGGCCGAGATTAGGGCTATGAGGAAGAGCACTTTCTAAGAGACATAGCGGAGCTGTGCTGAAGCCAGCAGATCAAAGGGTGGTTTGAGTAGTTTAGCCAGAACCACGTTGAGATCCCACGCCACTGGTGGTGGGTGGATAAGCAGCTTTGTTAGGAGGAGGCCCCTGATGAACGGTGCTTCTAGGGGGGCGGTGAAGACTGGTTTACCATTCACCGAGGTATAAAAAGTCGAGATGGCTCTAAGGTGCACTCTTATCGAATTGGATTTGAGTCCCTGAGAGAAAATATGCCATAGGTAGTGTAGTAGTGTCAGAACAGACGCCTCAAAGGGATTGTGGGTGTTGTAGGAACACCATGAGGCTTATCTTCACCACTTTAGAGAGTAGGCCTTCCTAGTGGATGGTTTCCTGGAGGAGAGGATATTTTGACTTTCGCCGATAGGGGAAGGTGGCATAAAGCTAAGCTCTCAGGAGCCATGCTGTCAGATGAAGGGACCGCAGACTGGGATGGAGGAGTGTTCCATCTGAGATAGAAGACATGGGTCGGAGGGGAAACCATGGCTGGTGGGCCCAGTGAGGGGCTATGAGGATCATGTAGCCTTTGTCTTCCTTCAGTTTCAAGAGGGTTTCCAGGATTAGGGGTGTAGGGGGAAATGTATAAAGCAAACCCCGATCCCAGTGAATCATGAGGCATTGGCCGCAAGGCTGAGTCTCGAGGGGATCTTCGAGCAGAAGCGGGGAAGTTTGGCATTCACTTGAGTAGCAAAGAGATCGATCCATGGAGTTCTCCAGGTGTGAACAGGTAGTTGGTTACCGTACAGTCCTAGGGACCTTCGTGAGTTGGAGCATGCAGCTGAGTTTGTCCTCCTGTAGGATTGTCTTGACCTGGAAGGTAGACCGCTCTCAACTGTATGTGGTGTTGAATTGGCAAAGTTCCATAGTTGGCAAGCTGCCTGGCATAGGGGAAGGGAGCCCGTGTCCTCCTTGTTTGTTTATGTAAAACATTGCTATTTGATTGTCCGTACATATAAGGATAGAACTGCTGGAGAGATGGTCCTGAAAGACTTGGCGAGCTCTCAACACTGCTCGAAGTTTCAGAAGATTTATTTATTATCTGGACTCTTGAGTAGTCCAAAGGCCATGTGTGGAGAGAGAACCTAGGTGGCTCCCCACCCGCGCTTTGTAGCATCCGTAGTTAGGCTATTCTTCAAGTTGGGCGGTCGCTCTGGTGACCATTTGAGGAGATTTTCTGGAACGGAACACCATTGGAGGTGTTATTTGGATGGAAGCATGCAGATCTCCCATGGCCTGGGACCACTGAGTTTGCCTGTGTTTGCCGCATATGAAGCCTGGGGTGTGGGACTACATGAACAGTGGAGGCTATGTGTCCCGGTAACTTTAAGAAGGAGCGTGCTAGTGCACAATGGCGCTGACGCATGCTGTTCGCTAGGAGTATGAATCTTTGCATTCGGACTCGTGGGAGAAAGGCCTTGCACTGAGTGATGTCTAGGGCAACACTGATAAATTCCAGCCTTTGGGTGGGGATGAGGTGTGATTTTGGAAAGTTTATTACAAAACCTAGAGACCGCAGGAGTCCTATGGCTTTGGACTGGGCTGAGCAGAGTTCTCGAGGGGAGTCTGCCTTTATGAGCCAGTCGTCTAAGTAAGGAAAAACAAAACCTTTGTTGAAATGCAGATGAGCTGCTACCACAGTCATGTATTTTGTGAAAACTCTTGACGCTGAAGCTAGGCCAAAGGGAAGAACTCTGTATTGATAATGCACTCCTTAGCATATGAACCTGAGATATTGCCTGTGAGATGGGTGGGCGAGTATAAGCCTCTTTGAGGTCCAGGAAACAAAGCAAGTCATTTGTAGGAGATGAGGAAGAAGGATTCCTAGTGAGATCATCTTTAATTTTTCTTTTACTAGGAACTTGTTGAGGGCTCAGAGATCGTTGAGGCCTCTGACTTCTTTGGAATGAGGAAGTAGGGGGAAGTAGAAACCTTTGTGGTGTTCTTGAGGAGGTACTGGTTCGATGGCTCCCTGGGTTAGGAGAGAGGTTACCTCCTGTTGTAGAAAGGCACTGAGGGAGGCCGTTGAGGGAGCTTGGTTACTGAAGTGGTGAGGGGGAGCTCCTGAAAGTTGAGATGGTATCCATTCTGGATGATGGTAGAAGTCCATTTCTCCGAGGTGATTGTTTTCCCATTGTGTGAGGAATTTTGAGTCTCGTCCTGGAATGGGCAGTGCATCTAAATGGGATGGATTGGCTATGCTCCCGAAGTGGGAGTCAAAAAGATGATGTGGCAGCTGCTGGTGGCTGTGGCTGTGGTTGCTGTTTTGACAGCCTGGGCTTTTTGGCCTGTTTGGGCCCCTGCTGTTTCTGCTGTGAAGGATAGGTAGGTTGGGAATACTGATAAAACCTCCTCTTCTTGGGGAATAGAAGGGTTTTTTTTTGATTGGGCTTTCTTCTTAGAGGGGTCAGATGTTTTCCTCGACAGTCTTTTGAGGGTGGTATCATCAGTTTCCAGTTCACCGGCCTTCTCACGCCAGTTCTTTCCAAACAGGTTCTCACCTGTACAGGGGATGTTAGCTAGCTTTTCTTGTACCCACTGTTCTAAGTCAGAGGATTGAAGCCATGCTAGTCGCCTTGCTCCGATGGCTATGGAAGAGACTCTATTAGAGGATTCAAACGAATCAAAAGCAGGCCCTGTTCATAAACTTTGACACGTTCTGAGGGACAATACTGCTTGGAAGGCTGGACATTTTTCTTCCGGAATGAAATGTAGAAAGCCTTCCCACTCCTTATTCAGCTCCTTGAGGAACATCCCCATATAGAGGATGTAGGAGTTGATTTGGCTAACTAACATGGAAGCCTGGAAAATACAGTGAGCGAAGGAATCAAGTGTTCTTGATTCTCAACCTGGAGGAAAGGATACATGGGTTTTCCCACTTTTAATGTGGCACATTGCCAATTTCACCACCATGGAATGTGGGGAAGCTGAGGCTTCTGAAAGTCCAAGCATTCAGGGACTTGATACATAGTATCACTACATAGTTTCAAGTCCCTGAATGCTCGGGCTTTCAGAAGCCACATACATAGAATCAAGTTGGCGACTTAAGGGGGAGATAGTTAAATGTGTCTCCCACATCCTCAACAATAACTTATGGAGGATGTGATGAAATGGAAGGATGGTGGCTTCCTTCGGTGCAGTCAGGTACTGCAATATCTCCAGCTCTTCCACCCTGGGTTCTGGCTCCAAAGCTGCTGGGATGGAGAGTCCTGCTGCCATGTCACAAATGAATTCTTGAAATGACATGTCCTCCGGTGGGGATTTCCTCCAGGTAGTGGATTGTGAAGCTGAGGTCTCTGGTGCAAAATCTCTAAGGTCCTCGGAGTCTAGTGATCGATGATCCGAGTCTGAGGAATCGGTATTGGACTCCGGAAAATACCGATGGTGTCGGTGTTGAGTATCATGGTAGTGTCAGTCGATGTCCAGGCCACGAAGGATCCGAGCTTGGTGGCAACTGAGATGATATCGGCATCGGGGGTGCCATCAGTATCGGAATCAGTATGATGGCCATCAGAACTGTCGTGCCTGCTGGGACAAAAACTGGTGAAAGAATCGAGATCGAAGTCAGTGGCAGAGTCTCCAGGGCTGAGGGCGTTACTGGCACCGAGGCTGCCAACAGAGCTGCTAAGGTCTGTTCTAGAGTCAGCATGTGCTGCTCTAGGGTGGTTGCCTATGCCTGGTCACTGGATGAGCAAGACTGGCTGCCATCGTATGTGGACACGACATCAAGTGTTTGCCAGAGGTCGAAGCCTCGGGAACCTCTCGAATCCCCACCGAGGCTTTGGAGGACAAGTCCTCCTGATGGGGATGCTGGACCAATGACTGGAGGCAGATGAAGTCCGCGATGACTCCTGGTGTGAGCGGGAACGTTCACGGGATCGATGTCCTAGACTTACCAGGAGTGTCTTTGCACCTCTGACTTGGATCCTTCGTGATCTCCAAGGGTTCTCGGGGAAGAGACTTGTCCTTTTTCAGGCGTGAAGGAGAGGGGTCTTTGGTTCTCTTCTCTCCATGCCTGATTCTTTAGAGTGCTTAGAGGTCAATCAATGACACCCTTGAAGAGATCAAGGCCAAAGAAAGAGTGTCTGAGGGGAAGAGTTCCCCGAACTTTCTGTCTCGGTTCCCGAGGCCCCTTTTTGTCATTTGTTTGCAGAGGGCACACTTGGTAAGGATGTGATCTGGGCCAAGGCATTTAAGGCACCAATTGTGTTTGTCGGTGATTGAAATGGTGCCAGCACTCTTCATGCACTTCTGCACGTTGTGGGAGAGTAGGCCCAAGGGTAGGCCTCCTTCCCTTCATATCTGAACTACTAGAATGAGCAGTCCACCGCCGTTGCCTCGACTTCCTCACCTCCCAGGCCCTCCTGGACCCACTACAATCCGGCTTCCGTCCCCTACACTCCACTGAAACGGCTCTTACAAAAGTCTCCAATGACTTGTTCCTGGCTAAATCTAAGGGCCTCTACTCTGTCCTCATCCTTCTTGACCTCTCCGCTGCCTTTGACACTGTTGACCACAATCTTCTCCTCATCACCCTCTCCTCGCTTGGTTTCAATGGCTCCGTACTTTCCTGGTTCTCCTCCTACCTCTCCCATCGCTCCTTTAGCGTATGCTCCGGTGGCTCCTCCTCCTCCCCCACCCCGCTCCATGTCGGTGTACTCCAGGGATCCATCTTAGGCCCCCTCCTTTTCTCCCTCTATACCCAATCCCTTGGCGTGCTTATCTCCTCCCATGGCTTTCAGTACCATCTCTATGCTGAAGATTCCCAAATCTACTTGTCTACACCTAATATCTCTTCAGCAATCCAGACCAAGATCTCTGCCTGCCTTTCTGACATCACTACATGGGTGTCTCACCGCCGCTTAAAACTAAACATGACCAAGACCGAACTGAACTCCTGGTCTTTCCCCCCCAACTCCTCCCCTCCTCTTCCCCCTTTCTCAGTCTCTGTGGCTGGATCTACGATCCTTCCTGTTCCCTCGGCCCGCAATCTAGGGGTTATCTTTGACACCTCTCTCTCCTTCTCCACACATATCCAGCTTGTAGCTAAGACCTGCCGCTTCTTTCTCTACAACATTAGCAAAATCCACCCCTTCCTTTCCAAACACTATCAAAACGCTTATTCACTCCTTAATCTCCTCTCGCCTCGACTACTGCAACTTACTCCTTGCTGGTCTCCCCGCAAGCCATCTCCTTCCCCTTCAACCTATACAAAACCAACTGTGACTCCCAAATATAAGATGGGAATGAAGTAGATACCACACATTCACAGAAGATGATGTGTTAGAACAACTTGCGAAACTGAAAGTGGACAAGGTCATGGGACCGGATGGGATACATCCCAGGATACTGAAAGAGCTCAGAGAGGTTCTTGCAGGGCCGTTAAAGGATGTTTTTTAACAGTTCCTTGGAAATAGAAGTAGTTCCTCAGGAATGGAGAATGGCTGATGATGTACCTCTACACAAAAGTGGTGACAGGGAAGAAGTGTCAAACTATAGGCCTGTGAGCCTTACCTCGGTGGCGGGGAAAGTAATGGAGGCGCTTCTGAAGGAGTGAATAGTGAACTTTCTCAAAACCAACAGGTTGCAAGATCCGAGGCAACATGGTTTTACCGAAGGACAATCTTGACAAACAAATCTGACCGAGTTATTTGACTGGGTGACCAGAGAACTACATCAGGGGCATGCGATGGATGTCATCTACCTGGATTTCAGCAAAGCCTTTGATACTGTTCCTCATAGGAGACATATCAATAAATTTAGTAGTTTGGGGATGGGTCCCAAGGTGGTAAAACTGGATCAGAAATTGGTTGACTAATAGACAACAGAAGGTGATGGTAAATGGAGCTCACTCGGAGGAAAGGAAGGTGATTAGTGGGGTGCCCCAGGGTTCGGTCCTGGGTCCGGCACTGTTCAATGTATTTGTGAGTGATATTGCTGAAAGACTGAATGGAAAGGTCTGTTTTTTTTCAGATGACATGAAAATTTGCAACAGAGTGGACTCCCCCGAGGGAGTCCTTAACATGAGAAAAGATCTAAAAAATCTGGAAGAATGGTCAAATGCTTGGCAATTAAGATTTAAAGCAAAGAAGTGCAGAGTCATGCACTTGGGTAGAAGAACCCCAAGAGAAATGTACACGATAGGGGGCGAGAGGTTGGTGTGCACGGAGCAGGAGAAAGACCTTGGTGTGATTATTTCTGTAGATCTCAAGGTGGCAAAACAGTGCGACAAGGTGGTGGCAAAAGCCAGGAGGATGTTGGGCTGCATACGAAGAGGAATTACCAGCAGAAAGAAAGAGGTTCTAATACCACTGTATAAGTCACTGCTGAGGCCTCACTTGGAATACTGTATTCAGTTTTGGAGACCGTATCTTGCAAAGGATGTAAAAAGAATGGAATCTGTTCAGAGGAAGGCGACCAAAATGATTTGGAGCCTGCGTCAGAAGCCTTATGAGAAGAGACTTGAAGACCTAAATATATACACTTTGGAGGAGAGGAGGGATAGGGGAGATATGATTCAGACCTTTAAATACTTAAGGAGAAATAATGAACAAACAAACCTTTTCCAAAGACAGGGAAGCTGTAAAACGAGAGGGCATAACATGAAGCTGCAAGGTGGAAAATTGAAAGGCAATATCAGGAAATACTTTTTCACTGAGAGGGTGGTGGATGATTGGAATGCCCTCCCGATGGAGGTGGTGGGGGCAAATATGCTGACAGAATTCAAAATGGCATGGGACAGACACAATGGATCCATTATTGCAACAGAATAAAATCAAAATAAACTGAACCATCTAACTTCTCAACAAATAGGGGTGTCAACAAAGACATGGGGAGAGGTGGCCTGAGGGGCGGCCTGCACAGAGTTGCACCTACTCCTGCCATCTTACTCTGGCCTTCTTATTGGGCAGACTAGATGGACCATACTGGTCTTTATCTGCCGTCATTTACTATCTTACTATGCTGCTTGACTTTTTTTCTGCCAGTCTCGCCATGCCCACATTACCCACCTTCTCAAGTCGCTTCACTGGCTCCCTATCCAATTCTGCATCCAATTCAAACTTCTCCTACTGACCTATAAGTGCATTCACTCCATACCTCTCATCTCTTCTCTCTCCATACATCCCCTCCCGGCAACTTCGCTCCACTAACAAATTACTTCTTTCCAGGCCTTTCACTCGCACCACTAACTCCCGACTTCGCTCCTTTCACCTTGCTGCTCCTTACGCATGGAACAGCCTACCTCTCCCCATACGCCAGGCACCCTCTCTGGCTCTCTTCAAACCCAGGCTGAAGACCCACCTCTTCACAATCGCTTTTAGATCCTGACTTCTATCCCTTATCTTAACCCGACTCCCGTCAATTTTCATGACTGAGTTGTATGACCACATTGTGCTTTGCACCGTATTGACTACTGCTCTGTTTTGTCTCGACTAGATTCTAAGCTCCGACGAGCATGACTCTGACGAGCAGGGACTGCCTCTTGTATGTTTATCTGTACAGTGCTGCATGCTTGGTGCTATATAAGTGCTCAATAGTAATAGTAGGACAGGGAAGGTCCTGAAGGAAAGGGCTTGTTTTGGAATTTTTTTTAAATATATATATTCTCTTGAAGAGAGGTATGGAAAAGGAAATAAAGGGTAAAAGAAGAAATCAGTATCGAGCAATATGCAGTGAAAGCAAGGGTTTCTTCAGCAGTGGCAGGAGTTAAACCTGTCGGCTCTGTGGAAAAAGAAGAACTGAGGAGAGTCGGTTAGAAGAGCGGGAAGGTACCAGCACATGTGCAGTGGACTGCTCCCAAACACTTTCCTATTGGTAGCAGGGGAGCTTCCTGCGTGGGCTCTGTCAGTACCCGATGTCACCCATATGTGAGGACTACATTCCTGCTTGTTTGTGGAGATAGAGCCAATCCTGCCCCTGCCATACTGAGAGTTGTGCTCTAATAAAGGAAGGTACTGGCCTTTGCCTTGAAGCAACGTAACCCTACCATAGCTCCAGTTGCACACCTGTTCCACTCCAGGGTTACCAACAAATCTGAAGACCTCTGCAGCCCTAAGTTCCCACCCCAGGAAAACCAGGAGAACATACACAAGTCCCCCAGACCTTCGTGCAACTGACCAAACCCACAGGTGAGCCTTAACACCTGCTCACAACTGTCCTTCTTTTATGTGGTTACTCACCTCTTTTTTTTTTCGCTCAGTAAATGACAGTAGAAAGGACTAGCATGGCCAGCTCATCTTCCCCATAAAGAGGCCAAAGCTGTAGGGTTTCACCTGCTGCTCCGTGCAGGTCATTCCTCCACTATTGCTTAAGATTGTCCTGCCACACTTGGCAAGATAGGAGGCCTGTTGTGTTGTCTGTCTTGACTAGACAATAAGCTCTCATGAGCAGGGATTATCTCTTACATATATCTGCACAACACTGCATATGCTTTGAAGCACTATTGAAATGATAATTAGCAGTACTTCAGAATTGACATCTCATAATTAGAAGTCTTAGGTACTGCCTCACAATGGTAGCACCTATCCAGCTGAAAGCTTATCAGTTTAAAGGACTTGAGATCATTCCTGGATACCAATCTGGAGTTTCATCCCTTTTTTATTTTTGGCTTTCCATTCTCCAGTCAAGACTAGTCCTGAACCAACAACCTTCCAGCAAAAAGGCAGGTATTTGCTAAAGAGCTACAAAGACTACTGTATCCTGTGTTGTGTGCAGCTCAGAAAACTCCAAAACAAGAAGCCACCAATTGGTCAGAGCCCAGAACACCAAGGATAGTTAATGCCACCACAAGGATAGTTCTCCAGCACAGGTACTAGGCACAGCCTAGGAAACTGGGAAGGCAAAGGAGACCCCTTTTTGACACACGCACAACCAGCAGAATGACCGCATCAAACTTGAAAGGTATATTCACAACTGCCTCAAACCAACAAATTTGGTTGAAACAGCAGATATCCTGCACATAAAGTCACAAAGACTGCAGCTCCATGAGAATTTCCTCATGTACCGCCAAGCAATTAGAGCGACGCAGAGCCTGTCAGACACTTAAGACTCCCTTAGTACATTTTGCTGGAGAACACCAACAAGAATAAATTTCTCCAGAAAGTTCAAAATGAGTAAGACTGCACATACACCATTGCTTAATTAGAAAAATAACACCATGATAATCATGTAGAAGAGACCTTTCCTTCCTGTTATTACCTTAATCGATTCTGGGGGAATAAGAGACCAGTCCAAAAATCGCACTAATTAAGAATATTAAGGATGAGCAGAACAGCGATCTAACTGGCAAAAGAGTATGACAATTGCAACCCACTGCAAACCTGCTGGGGAAGCGAGCAGCAGCCTCTAAGATACGATTGCTGTGAATAGGATCTTACCGCATAATAACCACAAAGTGGATAAAAAGATACATACCAACGGATCCTCTGCCGAAAAAGAAAACACTGCTCCACTTTCAGGGGTATGTTTACTAAACTGGGCTAATGGTTAACCCGGGCTATCTGCAACTAGGTCCCATGTTATTCAACCGGGTTAACTGTTAGCCCGGTTTAGTAAACATACCTAAGTGTAAGCAAGCTACCTAAAGGGGTAGGGACTGTGCCTTTCTTCATCTTGTGCCCAACGAGCCAGAACTGCGAACCCGATGAGGTGCTGACTGCAAATATCCACTTTAGCCACCAATGGTAATTGCAGAGTTTATAAAGCAGTCTAATAAGCCGGGCACTTTATTTATTTATTTTTAATAACTTTTAACACACAAGGACTCCAGGCCAGCAAATGAAAGCATTATAAGATAATATACAGGTCTTGCGCAAAGATTAATGTAGGCAACCTGCTACTCAATGCCTTGGCTGAGAGGTCTTGAGAAGCCCAACCAAGCTTCTCCTAAGGTGATGAGGCAACTTTCCAAAAATTAACAGCTAGCTACTGTGTGCCGTGTCTTCCATTTTTAACCTTCTATACCTTGTTAGGCAACTTGCTTCAAAACAACGCCCTGTTACTACCCAGAGGGTGGTATCCGCAAAATTAACCCATTTGGAGAAACTGCCTAGAGTAATAAACTTTGTGAAAGAGCTCTGCCGTGAATACCAGAAGTGCAAGCCAACGTGCTCCTATGTCTGAAACCTAACCTTGTAGAAGCTCCACCACTAGCAAATATCCTAAAACAACAGATAGCAATGATGTGTGATCTAACTGCTAAAACACTCTGAAGACTTACAGGATCGAAGATAAAACCAAAAGGTCCTAGCCAGTACTCTAAGGGCTCCAATCATGCTAAACCAGGCATGTACCTGCTATTGCTGAGGTACTGCTCCCATCAACGAAGATGCTCAGAAGCCTAACACATACAAAACGTCTGAGAAGTCCTATCAAAACCAGAATGCAAAAATCAACATCAAAAACAACCATAAAAAAATGAAGATTTCAGCAGGAAATACTGCCATTTTTATTTAGGAGCCCACGCTAAAACCGAAGAGAAAAAAATAGTGGATCCTGCCAAAATCTTCAAAGCTGCTCTAGATCTAATTGACAGGCCCACTGCTAGCCTTGGCTAGGAAGTCTTCTCACAGGCTGGTAGACCATGCGGATTAACCCATAGCATGGCTGCCAAAGTCTTCCATTATCGAGAAAGGAAATTATAACTGCCAGAAGTTGTCTCCAAAAATGCAATGAGCAAGCTCTTTTCCGAAGTACCTATTCATCACAATCGCCATTTTATGAGTGTCGCAGAACCGTATGAACACACACTCGCTCCCCCTCACAATCGCACAGGAGTGGCAGCCTTAGCCCTGCTTACTGTAGCGCTGGCTGCCTCAACGGACTCCTCATTCAAAAGGACTTCACTGGCATTATGTCCCCCCTCCCATGCTGAACACAGAGAAGCAGAAGGAACAACCTCACTTACTGTCCTCGTTCAGCAGAGAAAGCATAGTTACTCACCTGTAAGAGGTGATCTCCAGGAACAGCAGGAATTTAGTCTTCACATATGTGTATCGTCGGTACCGATGGAGCCTGTGCGGGAACGCTCCCCAGCGTCCAATTAGAAAGCTTTTGGGAGCATCCCACAGCGCCTGCGTGCTGCCTTCCCGCCTTTCCCAACTGCCGCTCTCCAGTTGAGTTTTAAAGCTGAGACAAAGAGAGAGAGAGGGAAAGGAAAGAAAAAAAGAGAGATACAACTGCTAGGGGAGGTGGGTGGGTTGTGAAGACTAAATTCATGCTGTTCCAGGAGATCACCTGTTACAGGTGAGTAACTATGCTATCTCCAGGAACAAGCAGGAATGTAGTCTTCACATATGGGGACTCCCTAGCTTTAGATGCCAGGGAGAAACCCCAGAAGTTGTGAGTCCCTGTGAAAGGGCTCCACTTCCCCCAATGGATATCTGGCATCCTACCAGGGATGGTGGGTAGGAGTTGATTAAGTATGGAACAAGTGTTGAAGAACAGCCTAACCAAACAAGGCATCCCGGCGGGAGTCCCTGTCCAAGCAGTAATGGGCAGTGAAGGTATGAACCAAGGCCCAAGTGACTGCTCGACAGATGTCGTCGATAGACACAGAGTGCAGATGAGCCATTGAAGCTACCATGGCTCTCACATTGTGAGCTGTGACATGGGCCTCCAGAGGAAGATTCTTACTCTGATAGGCAAAGGAAATACACTTTGCAATCCAACTGGACAGTGTTCTCTTGGAGACTGGAAGTCCCAGATGAGAAGGATCAAAAGCAACAAAGAGTTGAGAGGACTTTCTATGTTGCTGTGTTCTCTGTAAGTAAAAAGCTAAAGCTCTTTTACAGTCCAAAGTATGAAGATTCCTTTCTGCATTTGATGCATGAGGCCTTGGAAAAAACACAGGCAGGTAAACCGCTTGGTTTAAATGAAAAGGCGAGACCACCTTTGGCATAAAGTGTGGATGAGTCCTAAGGACTACCTTGTCATGATGGAACCTTGTATAAGGAGGATCAGCCACTAGTGCCTGCAACTCACTGATGCGACGTGCTGATGTGATTGCAATGAGAAAGATAACTTTCCAAGAAAGGAATTTCAATGAGGTAGTAGCTAAGGGTTCGAAAGGTGGCTTCATGAGCTGGCCAAGAACCAGGTTTAAGTCCCATGCCACCGGTGGTGGACTAATGGGAGGCTTAGTTAGAAGAAGGCCTCTCATAAATCTTGCTATAAGAGGATTGGAGGAAATAGGTTGTCCATTTAAAGGCTTGAAAAAAGCTGGAATAGCACTCAAATGGACTCTTACTTTAGTTTTAAGTCCTGCATTGGATAAATGAAGAAGATACTCCAGTAATGATTCCAGAGGTATCGCAAGGGGGCTAAGACCCTTCTGCGAGCACCATATGGTAAACCTTTTCCACTTGAAAGCATAAAAGCGTCTTGAGGAAGGTTTCCTAGAAGCATAAAGGATATCTTTTACTTGCTGAGAAAGGTTAAGATTATGAAGATCTAGGTCTTCAGGAACCAAGCCCTGAGATGCAGAGACTGGGGATTGAGATGCCATAACATTCCGTTCTCCTGAGACAGGAGATCTGGAGCAGACCCTAACTCCAGAGAGGGAGCTTGAGAGAGATGTAGAAGCAGAGGGTACCACACTTGCCGTGGCCAATGTGGAGCTATGAGAATCATACGGCCTCTCTCTCTCTGAAGCTTGAACAGGGTTTTGGGAACAGGGGAATGGGTGGAAAGGCATAAAGGAAGTTTTGACCCCAATGAAGGAGGAAAGCATCCTTGGCCTGAGAGCCTTGAGCCGGAATTCTGGAACAGAACCGGGGAAGTTTGGCATTCAACGGACTTGCAAAGAGGTCTATGTCCGGGGTTCCCCAAATTTGAAAAATCTTGGCCACCTTATCTGCATGTAGAGACGATTCGCTTGGAAGCAGAACTCGACTGAGTCTGTCTGCCCAAGAGTTTTGGATACCTGGAAGATACACTGCCAGGAGATGAATCTGATGCTCTCTGCAAGGGCCCATAGTTGCAAAGCTTCGTTGCAAAGCGACAGAGAGCCTGTTCCTCCCTGCTTGTTCACGTAGAACATGGCTACTTGATTGTCCGTATGAATGAGGACCGTCTTGCAGCTGAGCAGGGTGTGGAACACTCGCAGAGCAAGGAAGATTGCTCTGAGCTCTAAGAGATTGATGTGTAGATGAGTCTCCTATGGAGTCCTTGGGTGGAGAGGTCTTGCAGATGAGCTCCCCAACCTACTGGTGAAGCATCTGTTATGAGAGTTGCCTGGGGTAAAGGCTGTTGAAATGGGGACCCCACCAACAGGTTTTGAGTGGACTGCCACCATTGGAGGGACAAAATAAGGTGATTTGTGTTTGCTATTTTGTCTGACAGGCACCCTGATGCCTGGGTCCACTGAGTGGATAAAGTCCACTGGGCTGCTCTCATATGGAGGCGAGCATAAGGAACCACATGCACGGTAGAGGCCATGTGGGCTAGTAGTTGTAACATTTCTCGAGCAGTGAGATGAGGCTTTAGCACTGCTTGAGAAGCTAACTGCATCATGCAAAAGCAACAGGTCTGGGGAAGACAGGCCCTTACTTTCCTGGTATCCAGCAAAGCTCCTATGAACTCTAGAAACTGAGTGGGAGTTAGGCTGGATTTTGGGATGTTTATGACCAAATCCAAATACTGAAGGATACGCATTGTGCAAGATAGAGAAATCCTGGCCTCTGACTCTGATGGGGCTCGAATGAGCCAGTCGTCTAAATAGGGGAAGACGAATATTCCTAGAGTGCGAAGAAATGCTGCTACCACAGCCATGCATTTCATAAACACCCTTGGTTCTGAGGCCAGGCCAAAAGAAAGCACCCTGTATTGGTAGTGCCTTCCTTGAAAAAGGAACCGAAGGAACTTTCTGTGAGTTGGATGGATGAGAACATGAGTGTACACATCCTTGAGATCTAGAGAACAAAGCCAATCCTGACTCTGAAGGTATGGCAGCAGGGTTCCTAGAGAAATCATCTTGAATTTCTCTTTGAACAGGAATTTGTTCAATTCTCTGAGATCTAGAATAGGTCTGTGTCCCCCTGTTTTCTTTGGGATAAGGAAATAGGGGGAGTAAAACTCTGTACCCTGTTGAGAAATGGGTACCTCTTCTATTGCCCCTTGGGCAAGAAGGATAGTGACCTCTTAATCTAACAGATTGATGAGAGACGTCTGAGAATTGAACTGTCTTACTACTGTGGGAGGGGGCTTGCACAGAAAGTGAAGCTTGTATCCCTCTTTTATAATGAAGAGAGTCCAATGCTCTGCTGTTATCTGCCCCCATCTGGGGGCAAAGTGACACAACCTTCCTGGAATGGTGGAAGGTTCGGGACCACTGAGAGGCAGGAAGGCTAAGTTCTCTAGATGGACGTCAAAGGCATTGTGGAGGATGAGACTGCTGAGACGGTTGAGGCTTAGCAGTCTTTGCTTTCCTATGTTTAGGTGGTTGCTGATTCTTTCGGGCAGGTTGACCTGCAGAACGTGCCTGCTGGGAATAAGAAGGATAAAACCTCTTCTTCTTGGAGAATGGTTTCTTGAAAGATTTTCTCCTTGCAGGATCAGCTGTGGCTTTGGACAGTTTATCCAAAGTGGAGTTGTCAGCATCCAATTCATTGGCCTTCTCTTGCCAATTCTTACCGAATAGACTGTCACCTGTACAAGGGATATTGCCCAGTTTGTCCTGCACCCAGAGCTTCAAATCGGATGCCTGGAGCCAAGCAATTCTACGTGCACCTATGGCAATGGCGGAGGTTCTGCTTATGCACTCAAAACAGTCAAAAGCTGCACGACTGACAAACTTAGAAACATCCTGGGCATGTTTAACCAGTGTGAGAAAATCCTGCCTCTTATCATCAGGAAGAAGAGGGCTCAACACCTCTAAATCTCCTGTGACTTCCTTAAGGAACATTCCCATATATAAAATATAGGAACTGATCCTGGCAGAAAGCATGGAAGCCTGGAAAGTACGACGTCCAAAGGCATCCAAAGTTCGACACTCACGTCCTGGAGGATTAGAGGCATGCCTCTTTGCACTTCTGATCCTTCTCATAGTTGATTCCACTACAATAGAGTGGTGAGGAGGCCGAGTTTTCTGGAAACCAGAACACGGAGGTACTCAATACATGGTATCCAGTCTACGAGAGTGAGGAGAGGTGGTAAGAGGTGGTAAGAGGTGTCTCCCACATTCTCAACATGAGATCACGTAAGATCTCATGAATAGGCAAAGTAGCTGCCTCCTTAGGAGCTTTGGGATATTGCAAAATTTCCAACTCCTTTGCCCTGGGCTCTGTTTCAGGAGCCACAGTAATAGAAAGACCTCGAGCCACCTCCCTGATAAAGTCCTGAAAGGAGATATCCTCTGGAGGAGACATCCTGCGTTTAGGAGAGGAAGGCTCCTCCAGGAGAAGTACTCCGGTACCGACGGAGCTGTCAGAATCCTCAGACTCCTCCGAGGATTCGAAGTACCTTCTGTCCGGATGCTCTTGTAGAGCACGTTACCCATACCGACCGAAGTCGTTGCCGGGGGGAATCGGTATCGGTACCGGAAGGCATAGCATGACTGGGTGCCGGCAATGCAGACACCGATGTCAATGCCGATGCTGTCGGTACCGGTGCCGATGTCGGTGCCGGTATTACTGTCTGACGCGGTTCCGAGGGTGTCGATGCCGCAAGGAGAGCTGCCAGACCGCGTTCAATAGCCAGGAACCTCTGGTCTATCGACGCTGCCGATGCCTGGGTATCGGTACCGAAGAAAGCAGCCGGTACCCCAGAGCATGGCACCAGTAGTTCTGCCAAAGCTGAGGCCTCGAGAACATCCTGGAGCCCCAATAATGCTTTGGAAGCCGAAGCCTCCCACTGGGGCAATTTTGCCAGTACAGAACCCTCAAGGGCAACACCAGAGGCATCTCAATGCTTGGAAGGAGATCTACCCTTTGAGGACCGGCCAGACTTATGTTTAGTTACCCGAGATCCATGGGAGGAAGACGAAGCCCTGGATGACGTCGATGCCACAGAGGCTGCATCGGAGGGAAACAGGGTGCTGAGCTTAGCAGCTCGGTTTTGTCGACCCCTCTTGGACATCATGTCACAGGTCATACACTCCGAGATGGAGTGGTCAGGACCTAAACATTTAAGACACCACTCATGGGTATCGGTGACGGAGATGGTACCGCCACACTTGGTGCACTTCTTAAAACCCGAAGTGGGTTTTTCCATGGTAAAGGAAGTTTTGGGCCTAAGGCCCAAAATGGCGCGTGCACCTGTGGAAGAAAAGTCTGGAAAAAAATACTATATATATTTTTTTTTTAGACAGAAAGAAAGAAAGAAAGAACCGGCGGTACCGGTATAGCGTCGAAGGAAGGCAGACGCGACCATAAAAAAGAGGATAGGGAAAGATTTTCTGCGGTGACAAGAACGACGATCTGCTGGCTCTGCGGAAAACGAAGAACTGGAGAGAGGCAGTTGGGAAAGGCGGGAAGGCAGCACGCAGGCGCTTTGGGATGCTCCCAAAAGCTTTCTAATTGGACGCTGGGGAGCGTTCCCGCACAGGCTCCGTCGGTACCGACGATACCCATATGTGAAGACTACATTCCTGCTTGTTCCTGGAGATAAACAATGTCCCCATCACATCTTGCAAATTGATCTTACCAGCTTCTCTTTTTCAAAAAGTATAGAGGCCAGGCTTACTTCCCTGCACTTATTCTTGATAAATACTCGCACCTCTCCCACCCGCTTTCCAGGCCGGGAAAGGAGGACGGGAAAATATGTGCTCCAAGCTGAATAGCTGCATAGTCCATCTGTGCCCCCTCCTAAAGGTTGGGGAGGAGGAAGTGGGAAGGCCACTACCAAAAGGTGTCACAACTCACTCCCTGAGACTCTCTGAAAGAGGGCGGGTAGGTGGAGGAGAAGGGATCTGGTACCACCAGATTATACACCACAGGGCTAGTAGGTGGCTTGTACCAACCTACGCCCACTGGCCTGCTTCGCAAGTTGTCCTAACCAAAGACTATCCATTTCAGACTGCACAGATTTAGCCTACCTCCATTTGCTGAAAACTGCTGCTGAGAGTGGGACTGCACAGGATCCTTTATACCATGACATCATAAACAAACCAGTGGGCCTCTTCTTGGATATGGACTGCAAAGACAATCATCCTTTCTCTGTTGAAGACCACTAGCAGTCAGTGCAGTTCCAGGGTCCTTTGATACTGGTGTCTCTGATGCCAATGATAGTTCACTGGACTTCAATGTCTTCTCAAAGACATCCAGGAAGTGTAATCTTTGGAGCTTGAGGGCCTTACACCACATCCTTGAGAAGATGCCACGGCCAGAGAAATCATGCTGTAAGCCAAGGCTTGACAAATCCCAGGCACCAGGTCGCCATGGCCACTAAAAAATCGGACCTGGCACCTGGAGGTTGGAACACCTGTGCTACAGCATAACCAGCCCTGGTTGCCCGCAAGGATTCCATCCCCTGTGGGTAAAAGTGCTGCCCAAGGCCGCGATCATGGTGAGGACTGGCTCTCACTGTCCATGGGGATCCGATCTCCCATGGGCAGAAGAGAAGAGGAGATGCAAGTTGCCTATCACGGGGGATGGGATCCCCGCTGACAGACAGCTTGCATCTGGGCTACAATGGCAGTCTTCCTCTTCTCTTCTGCCTGCAGTAGATAGGAACCCCACAGACAGAACAGGAGGGGAAGCAGGCTACCTGCAGGGATCCGAGCCGATCGGGGCCTGCAATAAAAAGAAAAAATAAGTTAGATGGGAGAGTGAGGGAGAGTGAACTTAAATCTTAAAGGGCTAGAAACTAAAAAGAAAAAAAAAGGAATGAGGGTGGGTGGAATACAGGGCAGGTGGGGTGGGAGTACTGGGGGGGGAGTCTGGGGGGGGGGAGTCTGGAAGGGGAACAGAGAATGGGAGGGGTTGGAGGTGGAAAAGGAAGAGTGAAAGATTAAAGGGATGAATGGATGAGGACAAAAAGGCACAATGCCTATTTATCTAAAGGTTCATTCCCCTCCTGCAGAACACAAAGACACACTTGCACACACACACACACACACACACACACACTTGCACACCACAACACACACTTGCACACACAAGCACCCCACCTCTGTAGGACAGACACATACCCCAGCTCCACACCACATACACATGTACACATACAGAATCTCATCTCTTCACCGCATGCACAGAAACTCCCCAGCTCTGCAGCACACAAACAGACATGCATTGCAGCCCTGCACACAACCCACACAAAGGCACTCACCGCCACATACCATGCACAAACTGGAACACCACCGTTGTACCACACACTCACTTGTTTCTGAAGCTATAACTGTTGTTATCTAAAGATGATGCACGGTGTAGGAACTCTGGCATTGGTCTCATGAGACTTGGGAACATGAGTCTAGCACGAGAGAACCATGGGGGCATGAGGAGGTCATGAGCGCTGATTCCTAAAATTTTGGCTTAGCTCCTAAATCGGCACAAAATTTGTCAAGGTCTGCTGTAAGCCTAAATAGCATATGCAATCAATGTAATGATCCATGATGGACATCTTGTGAATGCAGCACAAGCATCTCTTGAAGCCACTGGCTGCTTTTCTCATTATGGACAAGAAGAAAGACACAGTGAAATTAAATCCTCAACCTCTGAAGAAAAAGGGGAAGTCAACTAAGAATCCTATAAAGGCATCACCACGGATTAAAATAACATATCAAGCAGACCCACTGATGATGAAAAAAAGAATATAATGTAGAACATTTTGATGAGGACTAACTAAAAAAGAATCAGGTTGTGTGAAAGGCTACTATGGAGTCCCAACTGCTGTAAAACAAAGTTTTTATTAAAGTGAAAAAGTACCTGAATCATTTGCAGACAAAGAAAGACAGAGGGCATCCCTGCACAGAAACAGCAGAAAACCTTCTAGACGTTTATACAGCTTTCTAGGAATTTTGTCCATATCAGTGCTGTTGAATGACATCACTATGCCCATCCTCGGAGAAAATGGATAATCAGACCACACTGCTAGAAACAGAACCTCTCAGAGAGTTAAAGAGCCTTCTGACAGAAAACAATCAAACCAGTGAAAAGGTCTGCAAAAAGCACAGCGAGACCTTTGGTCAAAATGGCTGAATTTAAGAATTGGGAAAAAAAATCCAGAGCAATTTTTGGTAGTATGATTTTTACATGGAATTTCTTCCTGAAGCTGGAAGATATTGGGCAAAAGATATGCTACTGTAAACTGATGCAAGCAAACTGACTTGCATGTAATTTGGTATTTTTTATTGCTCTACTTTTGCCCAAAACTTAAATCTGGCTCACAAACAAAAATTACAGCTACAGACATGAGGAGGAAAGCACTAGTCTAGTGCAAATCTGAGGTATGGGGTATCTATTAAGGGCAACTAGATAGACCATGTGGTCTTTTTATACCTTCATGTTTATATGTTTCTGTCATGTGGTAGGTGCTTCCTTTTGCTGGCC
The DNA here is from genome assembly GCA_033557465.1 of Ichthyophis bannanicus. Lineage (NCBI taxonomy): Eukaryota > Metazoa > Chordata > Amphibia > Gymnophiona > Ichthyophiidae > Ichthyophis > Ichthyophis bannanicus. Next base: position 441,794,710 of record CM066033.1, read on the forward strand.
TTTCCCTGCAAAGGCTATGGTATGTCCCTGAGAATCAGCTTAGTGTTGTTGGCAGATAAACAGATTTGTCACAGAAACACAGTTGGCCACCAGTGATGGGTAGAGGTGATACATGTCACAAACCAATCCCAGTGATGGCTTGAGGTGGCACAACTAATTCCGAGTAGTAGAGGAGATGCACGTGGAACAGCAAATCCCCAATGGTAAGCAGAAAAGGCAGACATGACAACTAATCCCCAGTGGCAGACTGACCAACACAAACTCAGTAGGAAAGTGGCACTGATGAGGGTTAGATCTATTAGCTGAGGAAAGCAACACAGTTGAGTGCCAGACTCATCATCCATAAAGATAAGCCGATATCACCCATACTCATTAATACTTTTAACCAGAGGGCTGGAATGGCTATGAATGCTGTATTGGGTGCTACCTCTTCCCCAGTGCTTACCTCTCTTACTAGTGCTTACCTGGAATGCCTCTCTATTTTTGCGTTCTTGCCGTTTTTCTCGCACTCTTGTTTTTTCTTTCTCCTCCTCTTCCTCCTTTTCAAGGACACGAATATGTTCTTCAAAGCAGATAAGAGCATCTTCCTTATCCATATCTGCAACACAGTCATAGAAACAAATATTTATGGAAGTATTTTTCCTTAAGGCCTGACCTTCAAAGGATAAAATAATCTCACATTTGGAGCAGTTTGAAGTCCCCTTTGCTGGCTTTGAGTGAAAAATCCTAATTTCCTGAAATGGACCATACAAAAAAACAAGTCCTTGTGGGTTGGCCCAACAGCTCAGGTAACAAGTGCTGTGCACTACCATGTGGAAGGTCCCTGGTTTGATCACCACATCAGGCCTTTCACTCCTTAAGTTGATATGGCAGCTTTCACAGCCCTAGGAAGAGAGGGGAGGGCTATTATTGTTTTAAGCTAAAACTTCAAGAACAGATTCAGAGCCCATGATTGAAGTGTTCCAGAATAATTCCTGTGAATGGCCCAATGCAAGGAATATCACTGCAAGGACCAGACTAAGTATCTTAGTGGAGAAAGGAGGGGGTGATAATAAAATAGGTGAAAAACCTTGGAGAGCTGTGAATGAAGGTACATGCTGCCAGATTCCAGCATGGATTCTGAATGAGCTGGAAGAAAGAGGAGGAAACTGCCAGGTCCAAAACACAAGCCCTTGCACATGCTACCTTGTCCCATCTACTTATGTGTGAGATTAAGCCATTTTCCCAGAGGCAGAGAGAAAAAAAAGACAGATACAAAGAACAAGAAAGGTGACATTTTATTTACCAGATAAAGCACAGTAACTTACCTGTGACAGGTGATCTCTGGGAACAGCAGGAATAAGTCTTCACATATGGGTACGTTGGTACCGACGGAGTCCGCGTGGGAACGCTTCCCAGCGTCCAATCAGAAAGCCTTTGGAGCATCCCAACACGCCTGCGTGCTGCCTTCCCAACTGCCTCTCCTCAGTTAAGTTTGAAAGCTGAGACAAAAAGAGAGAGAGAGCAAGGAAGGGAAAGACAGAGATAGAGAAAATGCAACTCCTAGGGGAGGTGGGTGGGTTGTGAAGACTTATTCCTGATGTTCCCAGAGATCACCTGTTACAGGTAAGTAATTGTACTATCTCCAGGAACAAGCAGGAATGAGTCTTCACATATGGGGACTCCCAAGCTCAGATGCCCTGAGGGAGTCCTAACATGTTGCAAGTCTAGAACGAGCCATGCTATTCCTCAGGACCTCAGGCATCCTGGGGATGGAGGGTAGGAGTTGAATACAGAAAAGGAGCTGTGGAACAGCTGTCTAGAACAGGGCTTCAAAAGGGGAAGACCCTGTATCAAGGGCATTTAGTAGTGAAATATTATAATCTGGGCCTCCCTTGTTGGCATTGCACAAGTGCACTGAGCTACATATGGATCTGATGGAAGAGCCGGTGAATGTGCTCAAGGGGTACCTCACTGAGAAGTAGAGGTAATAAAGTAGAATAAAAACAAGTGGAGGTCAGAACCCTTCAGGGTGAGAAATAGCCCCAAGGGAAAAAACTGGGGTAGTATGAGAGGTAGAGCTTAAGCGGAGACGCAGAAGGTACTATTAAAGAAAGCTTAAGCTGTTCTGGTCCAAAAAAGTGCAAATGTAGGACCAAGAGAAAAAATGAGTCTGACCCAACTGGACTGGGGTTGGAATCAGTCCAAGTAGGGGAGAAAGGGTATGGAGACCCTTGCATCTGATAAGAAAGTAAGGACAGACTCAGGAGCGCTAAGCTTTAAAGTAACTGAAGCTCCGCAATGTCTTTCCTAAATGGGGTCAATTAGGAAAGAAAAAGGGTACATTGAGAGCTTCAGGAGTACCTAACCTGAAAAGGTTATGGTAAGGAAAAATGTGTTAATTACCACAGGGAGTGGTTATAGGTGTAGCCCCCTAAGTATGTTGGCACAGCATTCATGGGGGTAGTGCCCATCTGTCAGGATCAGATAGGAACGTAAGGATATCTGAACGTAACAGACAGATAGATACAGATCTATCTAAAAAAAAAAAAAATATATATATATATATATATATATATATATGTATGTATGTATATATATATATATATATATACACACATATAGGGTATATATGCATACATCTAGAAAGAGATATGTATGGGCAGAAGACAGATAGATATAGATATATACCTAGACAAAATAGGTAGACCTATAGACACATGTCTCCAGGCATATGGATGGAGAGATGTTCAGAGAACCCCATCCCCTCTAGGTATAGAGGGAGAGAGGAAGATTAATCTGACAGCAAGAAGGTGGATACCTGCTTGAATAGGTAAATAGAGAATCCTCTTTTCCTGGTTATGACTGACAGAGTCAGAGGGAAAGTCTCCCTGACAAGTAGAAGGCTGAATTCTTTGCAGAATTTGAGCTCTTAAATAACCAGGATGGCCTACGTGAAAATGGCAGAGGATAACATCAGTCTGTAGACAGGAGGTCCAGATATCTCCAGAATTGCAGTATGGAGATTGAATAGAGGAGGCCTCTGGAGGAAGATACCCTAGTGATCTGCCCATGAGGGCAAGATGGGTATTAGGCATCCTCTAGCTGCCATTGGAGAAAGGTATCTCTGACGAAAAGACTCAAGGAGATATGGGCCAAGCCAGGGAATTGGCCCTCCTTTAGGTTTTCACGTAATGAAAGGCCTGAGGCTTATGCCTCAAAAGAGATGCAAAAGGCAGGGAATACCCGCCAGATATGACTGGGGGAACCCTCTCCCCTAACTATCTGGGGTTATCTGCTAGGCAAGATACTGATGCTCTCTAGCAAGGGCCCATAGTGCAAAGCTACTCTGTAGAAATGCAGAGGGCATGCTGCAGGTTGGTAGAAGAAAAAACTGGCAGTGGAAAGCCAGCAGGTGACCAGCTATTCTGCCAAGGCAAAGAATAGAAGTTAACCAACCAGACTGTGACAATAGGGTTTTCCCAAAGAAGGTGAATAACCTGTTTGGGACTTAGCACTGAGGCTAGGAGGATTGCTAGTCGAGGAGAAGCCCTGGTTGCGTAGAGAACATAACCAGTGGCCTAACCACTAGGAATTGCTGTATCTACAGCGACTACCCGGGCAGCATAGAAAATTTTCTTTTTCCTTTTCCCTTCTTTAGAATGGGAAAAAAAAACAGTCCTGATAGGACTTCCTATTATTTGATGAGATGCCCTAAGGTAACAAGGGGAAAAGAACTCCAGAAGGGAGAATCCCCCAGTAGAACAGGTATAGGACTATAGGAGCTTACCGGTGTAAAAGAACCACTCTTACAAGCCAATGTTGTAGAAAGAGGGAGGTAAGACAGAGTTGCAAGAGACCGACTATGGAGGAAGTCTCTGACAGGTGAGATGATACATGCCAGTACAGGGAAACAACTGTCCATTGATAGTTGTTACCTCTCTTTCCTTCAAGAGGAAGAGGAAACTGATAAGTATGGGCATGATCATCATAAGACTCTTAGAAAAAAGATGTCTCATGAAGAGATATCTAGGTAGGTTAGGATAAATTTAGTGCAGATACTGCCAGTGAAAAAGGCAGACTGACACCCTAACCACCAACCAAGAGGGACAATGAACTATTTGAAACCCTGTGACTGCTGGGTTTGTTGACCCTGTCGATGTTGTGGATTCTTCAGACTAGGGCGATGTTTCCCCTGTTTGGGAACATCTGTATGATGGGCAGATGATGGGTAAAACTTTCTCCCCCTAGGGGAAGAAAGTTTGGTAGGACATTTCCTACCTACTGGGAAAGAAGGCGGCGTAGAACAGCCTCTGGAAAAAGGAAAGTCAGTGGATAACTGAGTAACCTGGAGTAAAGACTCCTTGTTGAAGAGATTTTCTCCAGTGGAAGGAGTATTTCCCAGTCTTTCTTGTGCCCATTTGTCCAAGTCTGAAGCTTGAAGCCAGGCTTTACGTCGTGCTCCTATAGCCACAGCAGAAGTCCTGCTAACAGACTCAAAGGAGTCTAGGGTAGCACGAGTAAGAAACCTAAAGATATTTTGAGTATGACTAACCAGTGAGGAATAGTCTTTACTCTTGGGCTCTTGAAGAAAAGGAGTCAAAAGATATAATTTCTTTGTGACCTCCTCAAGAGATAGACCCATATAAAAAATATATGAGAGAATTCTTGCTGAAAGCATGGATGTCTGGAAGGTTTGACATCCAAAGGCATCTAGTGTCCTAGACTCACGACCTGGCGGACAAGAAGAGTGTTTTTTATTACTCTTCACTTGCCTCATTGCTGATTCTACCACAATGGAATGATGAGGAAGTTGAGTCTTTTGAAACCCTGGAGAGGGGGGCACCTGATATAGGAGATCAGTTGCTCTGGAAGGTGGGGGTACCTTTAAAGGAGCTTCCCACATTCGTAGAAGGAGATCCTGCAAAGAATGATGCAAAGGAAGTATTATATTCTCCTTTGCTTTGCTAGGAACAGAGAGGTATTCTGTATTCCCTTGTGTAGGATCTTGTCCAGGAATAGGAATGGCAAGTGATTTTGCCATATCCAGGAGGAAAGTCTGGAAAGAAGGATCCCCAGAGGGAACTTCCCTTGGATAGGCTAGATCTGATAAAGAACTAGCGTTGGCACCGAGGGATCTATTCAAGTATATAGGAATAGAAGATCCTGAATGGTGCAGTATGGGATCCTCAGATGGTGGTCGCTGGTACTGCAGGTCAGAACCAGCGACAGTCGGTAACAGATCGTCCATGCTAGGGATCGATTCCAAACTCGGCATCGAGGGAAGCGAGCCTGACGAGAGAATCATGGAAGGTACCGACAGCAATGGTACTGTGGATATCGGTACGGTACCGTATCTGATACCGGTGGATGAAGACCAGCCGGTGGCAACTCTAACGGTATCGGAAGAACCGAAAGTTGCGGATCCGAATTATCGGAACCGAGCCTTCGGTATCGACGGGAGTCGGTACCAAGGCGAGTCGGTACCCAGTCCTCCAGACTGGAGATCGATTCCAGACTGGGCATCGAAGGAAGCGAGTCTATCGATGCACGTCTGGAGGGTACCGACGTCGGTACTAGTATCGGTGTCGGTACCGATACTGGAAGGTCGATCTGGAGCGTATCCACCAGCCCCGCAGGTACCGAGGATGCCAGACGACGATCCTTGGTGAGGAATGTTTCATCCAACACCAGTGCTGATGCCGAGGTATCGGTACCGCTCGAAGCGGATGCCACCACCGGGCATGGCTCAGGTATGTTCTGTGAGGGGTGAACCTCAGGAACAACCTGAAACCCCACACAGGCTTTGGAGGCCGAAGACTCCCACTGGGGTTTTGAAGCCAGTGGATTCTCGAGGACAAGGCCATAGGCATCTCTATGCTGTGCATGAGAAGTGCCGCTCGAGGACTGGCTAGTCTTAACAGGCTGTTTTTGGGTTACCTGATCCTGTGTAGAAGAAGATATGGTCGGTGCCCTGAAGTTGGAGGGGGGCCGCGTGTCGAGGGGAACTCGATGTTGAAAACTTCTTCTCACAATACTATTGCCCGAGGGCTCCGGAGGAAAATGGTCAGGACCCAAGCAGGTTAGACACCGATTGTGAGTGTCTAAAAATAAAGTTGTACCGCCACAGTTTGTACATTTCTTGGGGAAAGTGGCTGGCGGCTCCATGAAGGAAAATGGAGAGGCCTAGAAGGCCTGAGAACCGTGAGACACTAAGGAAGAAAAATATATTCCTTAAAAAGGAAAAAATTTTACAAGAAAGATAAAAGAAACACCAGCGGTACCGGTGGCGTCGGGGAGGCAGCCGCGACCACAAAAAAACTAAAAAATAAAAGAAGAATTTTCTGCGGTGACAGGAGGACGTCCTGCTGGCTCCACGGGAAAACGAAAACTGAGGAGAGGCAATTGGGAAGGCAGCACGCAGGCGTGTTGGGATGCTCCAAAGGCTTTCTGATTGGACGCTGGGAAGCGTTCCCGCGCGGACTCCGTCGGTACCGACGTACCCATATGTGAAGACTCATTCCTGCTTGTTCCTGGAGATTGTCCTTTCCTCGAGTCCTGCTAGACCAGTCCAGACAAGTGGGTTAAGTTCCCCTACCAGCAGATGTGTGGAGACAGAGAACCAATGAAATGCCCAGATTTCAATGACATTACTCCCCTGCCTCTATCAGTCTGAGCCTCTAGAGCACTAGTTCTCAACCCAGTCCTCTGGGACCCCCATGCCAGTCAGGTTTTCAGGATATCCACAATGAATATGCATGAGACAGATCTGCAATAAAATGGAAACAGTGCATGCAGATCTATCTCATGCATATTCACTGTGGATAACTTGAAAACCTGATTGGACTAGGGGTCCCAGAGGACTGGGTTGAGAACCACTGCTCTAGAGGGCAGCTCAGTATTCATCCCACAGCATATGGGAAGGCACGGCAGACCTCACACTCTCTCTTCTTCACAACCTCACAGGCTTGATAAACAAGAATTTGCAAGCACATCTTCACAAACTACCCATATATGTTACATCTTATGAACTCCAGAGGAAGCTTTCTTTGGAATGATGCAAGTACTACACTGAGAATTAGCAGTAAATTTGAGAGACTGAGATCATACTCCACATACCCCGGGGCTTAGAAGTGAGGTTCATGACTGTCATGGTATGCACAACCCATTTGGAGAAACTGCCCCTCAACGTGGGCAACAATGATGAATCAAACAGTAAAGAAACTATGTACAGAAGAATAGAAAGAAAGCAATTACAGTAGGAAATGAGCTTGCAGGGCCAAGCACGTAAATCATAGCTGATCAAGGTACCGCCACAACATAACAGACTAAAAACAGTTCCAGGGGAGGGCCCTGGGCTGGTCTTGCAGGACTCAAGGAAAGGACATTATCTGGTAAGTCAAATGTCACCTTCCACAATGTCCTGCTAGACTTGTTCAGACAAGTGGGACGTACCAAAGCTATATCTCCACTGGGCAGGAAGAAAACACAGCAGTTCATAAAACCTTGGAGCCAAAGGCTGTGTCCGTCCGAGCATGAACATTCAAGCGGTAATACTTGACAAAAGTGGAAAGTGATGCCCATGGTGCCACATGACAAGTGTCTGAAGGGGCTACCAAGCTATGCTGAGCCCACGAGGATGCTTGTGTTCAAGTAGAATGGGCATGCTAACCCTCTGGAACCAGCTGGTTCCATAACAGATACCCCGAAGCAATTGCCTCCTTGATCCAGCGCCCCAAGATATATTTCGCTGCCGCATCACCCTTGCACAGCTAGCAAACAGCACAAAAAGATGATTAGACTTACAAAAGGAATTCATAACCTCCAAATCCTGGAGAAGCACCCTCCAAACATCCACAAGGTGAAGATCCTTATCATTCTCTCTACAGTGCTCGTTAGAAAAGGAGGGAAAACAAACCACCTGGTTCACATGAAAGGGAGATATCACCTTGGAGAAAAAGGAAGGCACAAGCTGAATGGAAATGACTTCCTCTGAAAAGGATAAATATGGATTCCGGCAAGACGGAACCTGCAGCTCAGAAACCTGCCATGCTGAACAAATCGCAACCAAGAACACAGTCTTGAGAGTCAAGCCCTTCAGAGTAGCATGCTTCAGAGGCTCAAGGGGTTCCAACATCAGGGCCCTGAGCAGCAAAGGGAGATCCCAGACAGAGACAATTGACCAGGAGGGGTTGACACAGACACCGAATCCTTTGCAGAAAATGCAAAACATCCGGATGTAAGGCCAAAGACTTTCCTGCCACGACTTCTGAAACAGGTCAGAGCTGTCACCTGGACTTTCAGGGAGCTAAAATAAAGGCCCTTCTCAAGACCATCCTGCAGAAAGGCCAACAGGAACGGCACCTTAGCCGCCTCAGGAACCAGCTAGCATGAGCCGCCCCAACGCTCAAAAAGGCACCAGACCTGCACATATGCCAGGCTGGTAGAACCCCTCCAGGCTTGGAGCAGAGTGGAAACCACTACAGGAGAGTAGCCCTTACACGTCAGCTGATGGCTTTCAAGAGTGCAGCCATAAGCGAGAAGGAGCCAGGTCATCCAGGACAATCAGACACCGCCACAAAAGGCCCCGAGATGGGGCAAACAAACAGGAGGTTCCTGCAAGAGCCGCATCAGGTCCCCAAACCACGTTCTCCTCAGCCAATCCAGTGCCACCAGAACAAGCCAGTCCAGATGGCGGCCAAGGAGGAAACACATATAGCAGACATTGCCTTGACCAGGGATGAACCAGAATGTCGATGCCTTTGGACCCTGCTTCAATGTGGCGATGGAAGAAGCGGCCCCACTTAGCACTGGATCAGGTTACCATCAAATCCATTTTGGGATGACCTCAACATGGAGAATCATCTGAAATGCCTCCTGACTCAACTCCTACTCTCTAGGATCTAGAGACTGACGACTGAAGAAGTTCACCTCCACATCGTCCGTTCTAGCAATGTATTGAGCCGACAGGGCTAGGAGGTGCTTTTCCACCCAGGCAAACAGGAGTCATCTCCAGAGCCACTCCAGCACTCCTCGTGCTGCCTTGCTGACTGATGTAGGCAACTGCCATGGCACTGTCTGAGAACACTTGCACTGCCCGACCCTTGACCAAGGGCCGGAAATGCAAAAGGGCCAACTGGATGGCCCTTGTTTCAAGACGGATAATGGACCACGCTGCCTCCCTGCAGCTCCAATGGCCCTGAGCCGTGCAGTCTTGACAATGGGCTCTCAGCTCGAATGGCTGGCATCAGTCATCAGAAGAGCAAAAGTGATCATCCAGCGGCATCTCCCTCTGCAGATGATGTGGCTACTGCCACTACTGCAAGCTAGCCTTTACCTCCTGTGGGAGGGGAAGCCGGAGCTCGAATTCATGAGAACTCGAGGACCACCAGGTCAGCAAGGACTGCTGGAGTGGCCTCATATGAGCATGCATCTCAATTGCTGCCGCCATCAATCCAAGGAGTTGAAAATAATCCCAAACTCTGGAAGCCTGATGAGAACACACCACCACAAGGCGTTCCAAAAATCTCTGCACTCTCTCCTCCAGCAGGAAGACTCTGCCCACTCAAGTACTGAATTTTGCTTCCAAAGATTCCAGGGACTGGGACGGCACCAACTGACTCTTCTTCCGACTGATCACCCAGCCGAGGCTTTCTAGAAAGGACCCACTCAGAATGACACCCGAAATGCCTCTGGCAGAAACGGGCTCTGATGAGCCAGTCATCCAGATACCGGTGCACACAAATCCCTTGGCATTGCAGCTACCACCATCAAGAAGTTGGAGAACATCCTCGGGGCAGTGGAGAGGCCGAAGGGAAGGGTGGTGAACTCAAAGTGAGAGCCAAGCATGGCAAAATGAAGGTATCTCTGCTGATCCACCTAGATCAGGATATAAAAATACGCTTCAGCCAAATCCGGAGATGCCAGGAACTCGGCATACCACCTGAATCACAGATCTCAGAGTTTCCATTCGGAAGCGTAGAACTCAGAAAGGAGCGTTGACCCCCTTAAGGTTGAAAATTGTACGGAAAGAGCCATCTTTCTTTGGCACCACAAAATAAACGGAATATATGCCCTTTCCCGATCGGCTGGGGAAACGGGCACCATGACCTTCAGGCATAGCAACTTGTCCAATGCGATTGGTAAGGTGGCTTGTTTGTTTGCTGACCCACAGTGGGAGATGACCAACGCCTCCATAATTGGCTCTTTCCAGGACATAGCCGTACTGAATGGTGTCTAGCACTCAGCAATCATTGGTAACTTGGCATATTCCTGAAAGAAAAGGCAAAGCCTGCCCTCAACTGGAGGCACCTGGGAATGGGCCCCCAAACCTTCACTGCACAGATCAGGAGGAACTTCCTCTGGAGGGGACAGAGTCTCTGGGCCCACGAGCCCCTTGAAAGGCCTGAGAATGAGTCCAGAGTCCAAAAGAAGAAGAGAATAAAGGCTTACCAGGACAATAATGACTAGAGTCCTAAGACCTCTAGATGTCCATCCAGCATGTTCGCTATGGACGGGCAGAGGCCAAGAAGGGGAAAGATCCTGCCTGCTTCCCAGGTCCTTTCGGCCTACTTTCCAGAAGGCGACAAGGTTTAGCCTCGCCCAAATCCTTCACAAACCTCTCCAAATTGGCCCCAAAAAGGAGCTTCCCCTTAAAGGCTAATTGAGTCCACCTCCCAATAGCAAAGCCAAATCCAATGCCATGTCACCATCGACAGGGTATTATCCTTAGCCACTAAACAGATGAGATCACACTTGGCATCCAAAAGGGAAGGCCATAGCCGACTCCAAAAGAGAAGTAGTATCATCTGGCAGAAGAGACTGAATCCACTGGAGAAGAGCTCAAGAAGTCAGGCCTGCACACACTGCCACCTGCAGAATAGTGGCCACCGCTGCAAACTGGTTCTTCGCCCAAGTCCACCTTTCGGTCTAGTGTATCTTTCAAGGTCCATCTGCCTTCCACAGCCATCTGAGGAGTGCCGAACCATGTGATACATTCCTCCTCTGGGAGAGCGTACATCTTTTTATATACCCACAACCCCTTAGGCGGGGAGCTGGGAAGATCCCATTCCGACCAGATCATGCCTTTGATAACCTCCAGAAAAAGAAAGACTGTATTTATGTACGCCCTATAGGACTGGATGGACCTTCAGCTCCTCTTCCACTTCTGGGGTATCAGTTAAGTTCAAGGTGGATGAAACTCGAACAATCAACACTGCCAGCTTCTTCTTCCAGAACAGGTGGATAATACCAGCCTCTTCATAATCCTCTAAATGTGAAAGTACTTCTTTTCCCGCATCAAGAGTCCAGAGCGAAGACGTCAGAACCAAAATCCAAGTCCTGGACATGCCCCAGCTGATTCACATCTCCAGAAAGCGAACTCTGCCAGAAAGACTTAGAGGCAGACACCCTCAGCCTGCTCCACATGAGACAAAGTTCAGGGGGGATCCAGAGATCGTAGGCTCAGAATTTCCAAGAAGGAAAAGAATTCTGAGGAGGACAATCCAGAATCTGTGAGCTCCCCTCTCTGGAAAGGACCCTTAACCACAGGGAACATAGCTGCAGCTGAACCCTTAGAGGAAGGGGAGAGAGCAGAAGCGTGGTTGCCGGAAATCCTGGCCGGCTTACCATCCTTACCCACAGCACCATCTGTCACCTTCTCCATTGAGGTAGGCAAAGCCGGGCCAGCAGAATCCCCTCGCTAGGAAAGGAGAGACTGGCCCTCCAGGGATAAATTAGAAGCTGCAGTGCAAGAAGAGCAGAGTCCAGAATTCAGAGACGAAGCACCTCGCTTGCCACAGGCCAAACGCCGCTTCCTGGAAGACATAGAGAATCAAAGCAAGTCAAACACTTGAACATGGTAAGGCCACGTTGATACAAAAACGCAAATTAACTAAGCATGTACAGTAATGCGTGAAAAAGGCTCTAGGATAGGAATGCAAGGGGAAGCTGCTTGGGCAGAACGTGTGCTAGGACCATGCAACCAAAAGATGCACAAGGAGAAAACACTAACAGCGTTTGTAAGAAAAGGGCAGGAAACCCCCACACTGAGCCAACGGTCACCCACGGTCCACCCTTGATTTACGCCACAGAGCCCTCAACAAGGACAATGATGAGGTCAAACCTTGATACTCACCCCCTGGGAAGCCCCAGGCAGAGAATTCATGGAGGGCTCAGAGCTACTTTCCTGAAAATGCTTCTTTATTGATTCTTTGATTTTACACTGGCTTGCAGTCAGATATCTTTGAGAGCCTTATGTGATCTTCAGAGAAGAGCAAGAGGACAGAGCATTGAGGTTGTGTGAGGTAGATGAAAATCTTCCAAAACCTTTGAAACTTCTGGCTGCCCAACAGGCCCTTAAAAGGATAAGAGCACAGAGCTGAACCAATTTTCCTTCCTCCTATCGTTACCGAAAAGACCTTAGTTTGACGGAGCCTTCCATGCTGTGCACAAGTGAGAGAGTCACCCACAGGTGGTCGTTCACGAGTGAAATCAATCTTTTTCCTCTCAATTGTTCAGATTCTTTCAGAGCTGCAAAAATCCAACCACCATCTGCTGGAGACAGAAGAATACTGACCTGCCCTCTACGGGTCCAAACAAAAACCACACGAAGGAGGCAAAATTTCCGCAGTCCAATGAAATGCACAAAAAACGAGTAGAAAGCAGATCAGGACTCACAAACAGAAAACTGCTATTACAGAAAGCCCAACTTGGCCAAGTTTCGGTGGTTAAGCCTTCATCTGTGTATTTTAAAATTCAGTGTTTTATTAAGTGAGTTCAGACATAGTACTACAAGCCAGCTTTCAATTAAATTAAAAAGTCAGTCAGAGCTTAGTATAATAAGCCATCTTTCAGTGAAATTACAGCCAGCTGGGGGGCTTAGTATAGCAAACCAGTCTTCAGTTCAATTAAAGCCAGTTAGGACTTAGTATTAAAAGCCAGCTTTCGCTTAAATTAACGCCATTTAGGGTATATCTTAACAGAGAGAATAGCATAGGGTAAATATTATTTGAGTATATAGAGAGAAATTGTTTTCTAGAGACCTTTTTTCAAAGAGGCTTTCTAGTTGGGAGGCAAGAGAACTGTGAAATTGTTTTAAATAGGTGTTAAAGTCAAGGGCTAGATCAAAGGGGCAACTTGAAAGGCTCCCTCTATCAAACCAAGGGCAGTGTGAATCACCCAGGAAATTAGGAGAATGTCTAAGAAGCACAGATTCAAATAGGTCATCCCTCTCCTCCCCACCAACTCCCACTCATCCAAGGCATAATCCTTGATTTACAACCTCCTAACCAGTTAAGTGGAGAGGTCATGTTGGGATGGCAGGTAGTTATCCTGTAGCTCGGACCTGTCCTCTAGTTGATGCAATACCCTCTCACACCAAGGATGTTTTCACAGAGCCATGCGCCCATGAGGGAAGGGTTAGGAGGGCCCTTATAGTTGGCAATTCTATCATTAGGCATGTAGATAGTCGGGTGGCTGGTGGATATGAAGATTGCCTTGTAATATGTCTTCCTGGTGCAAAGGTAGCAGACCTCATGTGCACTTAGAGAAGATTTTAGATAGCACTGGTGAGGAGCCTGCTGTCTTGGTACATGCTGGTACTAATGACATAAGAAAATATGAGAGGAAGGTTCTGGAAGCCAAAGTCAGGTTTTTAGGTAGAAAGATGAAATCCAGAACTTCCAAGGTAGCATTCTCAGAAATGCTTCCCATTCCATGTGCAGAACCCAAGAGACAGGCTGAGCGCCAGAGTCTCAATATGTGGATGAAACGATAGTGCAAAGGAGAGGGGTTTGGATTTGTTAGGCACTAGGTAATATTCTGGGGAATGGGGGCTTTTCTGAAAGGATGGGCTCCACCTTAAACAGAGTGGAACCAGGCTGCTGACATTAACCTTTAAAAAGGAGACAATGCAGTTTTTAAACTAGATAATGGGGGAAAGCAGACAGTCGCCCAAGAGTGCATGGCTCGAAATGATGTATCCTTGAAGGATATTAGCAAAACAGGGAAGTCAGGGTATCCCGATAGAGAGGTTCCAATAAAGGTAAACGTAACCCAGGTGCCTTTAAATAAAAATCAGACAGCGTTGAAAGATTCAGCAGTTACTCACCTGTAACAGGTGATCTCCCGGAACAGCAGGAATTTAGTCTTCACATAAGAGTAACGTCAGTATTGACGGAGCCTGCGTGGGAACGCTCCCCAGCGTCCAGTTGGAAAGCTTTTGGGAGCACTCCACTGTGCCAGCGCAACTGCCTTCCCATCTCCCTCTCTTCAGTTGAGTTTGTAGCTGAGAAGAGAGAGTAAATGAAATCCTGTAACTCCTAGGGGAGGAGGGCAGATTGTGAAGACTAAATTCCTATTGTTCCTGGAGATCACCTGTTACAGGTGAGTAACTACGCTATCTCCAGGAACAGGCAGGAATGTAGTCTTTACATATGGGACTCCATAGGTCCCAGATGCCAAATGAAGTGACATCAGAACTGGTAGTGGTTCATCTTGGAATAGGCATGATGAGGCCATGGATCAGACATGGATTTCTGGTATCTTGAAAATCCGGGATGGAGGGTAGGATTTGCATCTAAGTCTGAAAGAGGTGCTGGAGTACAGCCTGACCAAACATGGCATCCCAACTGGAGTCCTTGCCTAGACAATAATGGGCAGCAAAGGTATGGACGGAAAACCAAGTTGCTGCTTTGCAAATTTTGTTGATGGCTACTGAATGTAGGATCGCCATCGAGGTGGTCATGGCACGAACGTTGTGAGCAGTGACATGCCCTTCCAGGGAGAGTTCTGCTTTGTCATAGGCAAATGAAATGCAGTCCGCTAACCATCTGGAGAACGTATGCTTAGAAACAGATAATCCCAGGTGACTGGGGTCAAATGAGATAAACTGCGAGGCATTATGATGATCTCGAGTCCTTGGGGGATAGAAAGTCAAGGCACGCTTGCAGTCAAGAGTGTGCAGAGTTCCTTCTGCTCTAGATGCATACATTTTAGGAAAGAAAACTGGAAGGTAAATTGACTGGTTTAAATGGAAGGGAGGCACCACCTTTGCCATAAAGTGTGGGTAAGTCTGAAGGACTACTTTGTTATGGTGGAAGTGGGTACAGGGAGGATCCACCACCAAAGCCTGAAGCTCACTAATGCGTCTAGCTGAAGTGAGGGCAATTAGGAAGATCACTTTCCACAAGAGGAATTTAAGTGAGGTCGTGGATAATGGTTCAAAGGGCAGCTTGGATAATGGTTCAAAGGGCAGCTTCAGAAGCTGCACTAGAATGATCGGAGGTGGCTTAATGGGCAGTTTGGACAGTAGGAGACCTCTCATGAAACACACTACTAGCAGTTTTGTGGAGAGGGGCTGTCCATCTAGTAGGTGGTGAGAGGCTGCAATGACACTGAGGTGGACTCTCACCGAGATTGTCTTAAGACCTGTCAAGGACAAGTGGAGGAAATACTGGAGGAGTGACTCCACTGAAGCTGAAAAGGGATTCAGATCTTTCTGGGAACACCAGACAGAGAATCTATGCCACTTAAAAGTATATGAACGTCTGGTGGAGGGCTTTCTAGAAGCTAAAAGGATCTCCTTAACCTCCTGAGTAAGGTCAAAGCCTTGTAAAGCTATGCTCTCAGCAGCCAAGCTGTGAGGCAGAGAGACTGTGGATTGGGATGTAGTAATGAGTCGTCGTCCTGGAAAAGGAGATCCGGTGCATATCCCAATCGCAGAGGATGAGTCTGAGTCAGACGTAGTAGCAGCAGAAAACACAACTGCTGCAGCCAGTGAGGGGCTATGAGAATCATGGAGCACTTGTCGGACTGAAGCTTGAAAAGCGTCTTGGGAATGAGGGGTATAGGAGGGAAAGCATAAGGCAGACCCTAACCCCTGTATAGGTTGAAGGCATCCACATGTTGGTTGGTGGACGTCGGAGTCTTTGTGTAGAAGCGAGGAAGCTTGGCATTTTGCAGAGTCATGAACAGATCTATGTCTGGAGTTCCCCAGGTCTCGAAGATGTAGAACGTTGTGTCCGGATGGAGAGACCATTCAAGGGGAAAAAGGATGCAACTCAGTCTGTCTGCCAAGACATTGGACTTCCCCTGGAGATATACCGCTTTGAGGTATATTTGATGAGCAATAGTAAAGAACCACAAGTGTAGCGCCTCCTGTTTGTTCACATATTACATGGCAATATGATTGTCCATCCTGACTAGGACTTCTTGTGCTCTGAGGTGGTGTTGAAACACCCGGAGGGCATTCGAAATAGCACAAAGTTCCAGGAGATTGATCTGGAATTATGACTCTTGTGTTGTCCAGAGTCCCTGTGTGGTCAGGTTGCCCAGATGGGCTCCCCAACCCAGTTTGGAGGCATCCGTCGTCAGGGTGCATTGAAGTGGAGGCAACTGAAAAGGTGACCCTATGAGCAGATTTTCTGGTGAGCGATGTAGTTAGACAGGCAGCGACTTGGATCCTGTCCCGTAGACAGCTCAAGGCCTGCTTCCACTAGGAGGCAAGAGTCCACTGGGCTATCTGTATATGTAGTCGGGCATATGGAATGACATATACTGTAGAGGCCATGGGCCC
This sequence comes from Ichthyophis bannanicus, assembly GCA_033557465.1. NCBI lineage: Eukaryota > Metazoa > Chordata > Amphibia > Gymnophiona > Ichthyophiidae > Ichthyophis > Ichthyophis bannanicus. Next base: position 441,811,265 of record CM066033.1, read on the forward strand.
CAGGAGCTGTAGCATCTCTCAGGTGGTCAGATGGTATCGTAGGAGCGTCTGGGATGCTAGTTTGACTAGACATGCACAACAAAGCTGGAGCAGAAATGCTCTGGACTGTTGGGTGTCTAGTAGGGCTCCAATGAACTCTAATTTTTGAGTTGGAGTGAGCTGGGATTTTGGAAAGTTTATCACAAATCCCAAGTGTTGTAGTACTGTGATGGTACGATACAAGGAAAGCAGCACCTCTTTGGAGGATTCTGCTTTTGTTAGCCAGTCATCTAAGTAAGGGAAGACAAATATCCCCAGAGATCTTAGATAAGCAGCTATGACCGCCATGCACTTTGTGAAGACTCTTGCGGCAGAGGCAAGTCCGAAGGGAAGGACTCTGTATTGATAATGCTTTCCATGAAAGGTGAAATGCAGATATTTCCTGTGTCCTGGATGGATGAGGATATGTGTATACTCTTCTTTTAGATCTAGAGAACAAAGCCAGTCTTGACTCTGGAGGTAGGGAAGAGTCCTGAGAGAGATCAGTGTGGACTAGAAACTTGTTGGTTTCTGAGATCCATAATGGGCCTGGACCCTCCGATTTTCTTTGGAATGAGAAAGTATGGAGCATAGAAGCCCATCTCTCTGAGACAGAAGAAAGGAAACCTTGTCCTGTAGGAGAGCAGTGAGTGGGGGTTGCATTTGATATTTCCCCGTGAAAGTGGAGGGGGGCAGAATTTGTAGATGTAGTCTGTACCCTTCCTGGACTATGGTGAGTGTCTACTGCTCTGAGGTGATGAGGTGCCATCTGTGGGCATAGTGACACAGTTTGTCTGCTATGTAGAGGGGGTGGGGATCCTCCAGAGGCAAAAACCAGGCGCACACTGTGGCTACAGAGCTGGATGAGATTTAGCCACCTGTGTGTTTGTTGCTTAGGAGGCTGCTGCCTCTTCTGTGGGGCCTGACCCTAGTATCGAGAAGCAGAAGGATAAGAAGAGAAATTTTTCTTATTATTATTGTAGAAAACTTCTTTGCAGGTGTCTTTTTCCTAGCAGGGTCAGCTGTTACTCTGAACAGTCTCTGTTTTCTGACTCTAACTGAGAGGCCTTATCTTGCCAGACTTTGCCAAAGAGGTTTTCCCCTGTGCAAGGTATGTTGCCCAGCTTATCTTGAACCTACTGTTCAAGATCTGAGGCCTGAAGCCATGCAATTCGATGTGCACCAATGCATATTGCTGAGGCTCTGCTTGTGCATTCAAAAGCATCAAAGGTAGCCCTATTGACAAACTTCGAGACATTTTAGCTATGCTTAACTAGGACGAGATAATCTGCCCTTTTGTCATCTGGGAGAAAAGAGGCAAAGGCCTCGAGATCCCTGGAGACTTCTTTGACGAACATTCCCATGTAGAGGATACAGGAATTAATGCTAGCTGAGAGCATGGATGCTTGGAAGCATCAACGCCCAAAGGCGTCAAGAGTTCTCAATTCTCTACCTGGAGAATTAGAAGAGTGAGTCTTTGAGCTTTTGATTCAGTACATCACCGATTCAACCACCACAGAGTGGTGGGGAAGCTGCGGCTTTTGGAAGCCAGGACACTCTGATACCCGATACATGGTATTGAGTCGTCGACTTTGAGGTGAGACCGTGAGAAGCGTCTCCCACATCCAGTGCATAAAGTCATGAAGGATGCAGTGCACCAGTAAGATGGCTGCCTCTTTGGGTGCTGTTGGGTATTGGAGGATCTCTAATTCCTCTGCCCTTGGCTCCTTCTCTGATGTTACCATGATAGAGAGACTCTTGGCTAGGTCTCGAATGAATTCCTGGAAGGATATGTCTTCCAGAGGCGACATGCATCGCTGTTGAGGTGGGGAAGGGTCCGAAGGTAGGTCCCAGGGCCCCCGAGAGTCGAGTGACTCCACATCTGAAACTGGGGAATCAGAATCGGAGGACTTGAAGTATCGATGAGCCTGGTGTTTGCTGGAAGCTAGAAGCCAGTACCGACGCTCCGAGATATCAGCCTTAGTGAGCCGCTTGGGTTTGGCACTGGTATCGGTAAGAGTTTCAAGGGAGGGCATGGGTGGGAGCAATGTCGATGCCATCTGTTGCAAGGGGTGGATTTGCTGGGGTCCTATGGTGGTTGTGGGGATTACGGTCCTTCCTAAATTGGGAAAGGATGCCACAGTCTGTGGTTCTTACAGGCCGATCTGATTAATTGAGATGCCAAGATCCTGGCCAAGTGTTGGCTACCAGGCTGCAGAGCTATTTACCTTGGTCTATCAGGGAGGACCAATCAGGGTTTATCCCAGGACGCCAGGCCAGTGATAATGTCCATAAAATATTGAACCTAGCTGAAAAGCTAGGCAAAGGCAGATCCTGTCAGTGCTGGCTGAGGTGGCTGAGGTGGATGCAGAAAAAGTCTTCGACCAGGTAGAGTGGTTATTCATGTACGTGGTGCTGAGGCAGATGAGGCTTGGCGAGCGGTTCACTGGATGGCTCCAGGCAATATATAAAAGTCCCAGGGCAAGAATCAGAATAAATGGGAGATATTCTGAGAATTTAATCTGGGGAGAGACACTAGACAGTGCTGCCCGCTATCTCCCCTACTGTTTGCTATGGTGATAGGATAGAGCCCCTGGCGGAGGCGGTTCACAGCTCCCTGGATATCCGAGGGATTACAGTGGGAGGACGGGAATACAAGATAGAGCTGTATGCTGATGTTATGATGTTAGTGGCGCTGAACCCACTTCTGTCTCTGCCCAATTTGCTGAAGGTAATAGAATCCTATAGTAAGGTATCTGGGTATAAGACGAATCTGACGGGGTCACGTGATGCTTTTGCAGAAGGAAGACGTGACACAGTAGGGCTCCTGGGATAGGGCCTCGCAAACCCACAAAAAACAGTGAAAATTATCGGAGAAATCCCCTTTCTTACTCTTTCTTGCCCTGCCAGAACGAGAGGAAGGTGAGTGGTGGGGAATGCCAAAACGGCCTCTGAAACCACAGAGTGGCTGCCGCGAAGTTGGTGGAGAGCAAGATAGTCGAATCTCAGCCACGAGTAGATCTGCCAGGCATGGGGGAACTGGCTACAGAAATCTCTAACGTAATAATGGCAGCTTTAGATGATCGCCTGACTAAACTACAGTCCACTATGGACAGCATTCGAGAGCAGCTAGACACACAAGTCGGATTGTTGGACTTGTCCGGAGAGTGATAGCGCAAGAGACTCAGTCTGAAAGGATGACAGCAAAGGTCACTGAGCAAGCAGCAGAGACCCAAAAGTTTTTAGATCGCATTGAGGATCAGGAAAACAGATCCTGCTGCAATAACTTGCGGGAAGTGGGGCTGCCAGAGGCAATATTGGAGGCCAAGCTATATGAGATTTTTGAGCACTGGTTGCCGCAAGCATTGGGCCTCTAGGGAGTTAGCTCCACGTGGCGCTGCGAGCGGGCGCATCATATAGGGCCACACAGAGAGGATGGAGCACGCCCACGGCCCGCCATAGCGCGATTCCTTGTATGGGTGGAAAAGGAGCAGATACTACCGGCAGCGGAAAAGTCTGAAATATGATAACCACCATATTTTATTGTTCAATGACTACTCGAGCCGGGTTGTTACGAAATGGCAGGAATTCGCGCCAGTGTGCGTAGAACTGCATAAGAGAGGAATGTCTTTTGCCCTATAGTGCAGTGGAGGGGATAAAGTTCTTAAAGAGCCTCCGCGGGGGCGAGGAGCTATGAAGAGAAGGGGTAATGGAAAACAGAGACTTGGATTGTTCACTTAGTTTGTATTATATTTTGAGTGTGCCTGTGTTTTGCTCGCTCCAGGCTGGGGCAGCAGCACGATAACGGATAGCAATGTGCCTACATATCCAGAGAGTACTGAGAACAGGTTGTAACTCTGCAGAATGTGCGGCACGGGAGTTCAACGTGCACCCTACCCGGGCCGTATGGAATTAGCATGACAGCAGACAAACTGTTTTTCCTAAATGTGACTGGATGAGGCTGTGGCAGGGAGAACTTGAAGTGAACGGGCATTGAGGTGTGCTGCAATAACACGCAGAAAGGGAGTTTGTCTACCCCCAAAAAAACAAACCTTTGGACAGCAAGCATGATGGAAGTAGAGTAACTGATTCAGCCGCGCCACACAAGGGCCTACGAGAACGTGGCATGGGCACGCAGAAAACCCAAACTCTGGCGAGAGAAGAGCAAAGGCTTTATAGCTAGTGAAAGATCATGGACAATAACAGGGGTGATGGTGGATGTGCTGGTGACTGCTGCTGATATATCTTTGCTATTTCTTGCTGTGGGTGGGTCTTAAGTGGGATAATTAATCCAGATGGAAAGGAAAAGGGAACATATGAGAGCGGCAAGGAGGGTAAGGAGGCGGGGTGGCCCAAGAGATGGTGGGAGTGGGGGCCCTAGGAGGGTAAAGGACAGGGGCTGGAAGAGGGAAAGAGAAAGGGAAGGGGAGAGTGGAGTGTGACTGGTGGGAGAGTGTTAGGTTTGAATGAGCAAGTGGGAGCGGGGGGGGGGAGAGGGGAGGGGCACGGGATAGATATGGGGCGGGAGTTGACAGAAGAGGGGGGAGGGGGTGGAGCTGCAAGAGAACTCAGGGCATTGAGCAGTACGGGGGAGCCATGATGACAAAGCAAAGGGAATCCCAAGGGGCTCAGCTGGGAGGCCCTGAAGGGAATCAGAGGGTATAATCTAGCTAGCTGTAATCAAGGGAAGCGAGGAATACTGGCTGAGTTAACGGTGTTAACTTTGAATGTGGGTGGCCTGAACTCATCCATAAAACTCTGATGACAGCTCACAAACAGCCACCCCCCACCAACAGGACAGCTTCAACAGCACACCCAGAACGCAATGATGCAGCCACATCCACTGGCGCCACGCCATACCATGTAAATATTAGCTTGTACATATTCCTTACTATTGTAAAGAGTCGCTAGTCAATAATAGTCCCCACCTCAGCACTGGGACTGATTTACCAACCTGTATATAGTTACCCTAGTTATGTCCAAGTTACGGCACCTGTTCATTGTAAATACAGCCTCGACTGCATTGTATAAGTTACCGTTTTATGTAAACCGCACTGATTTTAAAGAGCACGGTATAGAAGAGACATTAAATAAATAAAATAAAATAAAGATACAAAACGAGAGAAAGTTTTAACCTATATACGGAAACTGGGATTCAACATGGCGCTATTGCAAGAAACTCATCTATCAGAGAAAGGGCATGGGAAGCTAAGGTTGAGTGCAATAAGTCCACTGGGCGGCCTACTCGACCACACAGCGTGGTGTAGCAATACTCATGGGGGAAACAGTAAATTTTGAGGCCCACAGGGTGAGTCAAGACCCAGAGGGTCGCTATGTTTTGGTGGGGGGGGGGGGGAGCCCCAGGGTAAGAAATTGGTACTAGGAAGTGTCTATGCGCCTAATGTGTACCAACATAGCTTCTTTGGGGAGCTGGTGGCCAAATTGGCGGATCAATCGGACTATTCTGTAATTATGGGGGGGGGGACTTCAATGTGGTGGCAGATCCCACTACAGACTGAACCATACCAAGTGGTACCCAAGGGCCACAAACATAGGGGAATTAGCTTTCTATGCCAGGAGTTAGAGCTCATAGATGGATGGCACATTCTTCACCCAACAGAAGTGGAATACACACTCATCAATCTGCATCCCATAAAACACAGGCCCATCGGAACTATCTCTTGCTGAAGGAGCGGCTCTTTAGTCAGCTTCAAAGCAGTGAGATCCACCCGCGAGTGTTGTCGTACCATGCAGTTCAAGTGATATTGGAGATCAGGCCTGAAGGGGGGGGACAGAATCTGGTGTCTCAATCCAGCTTGGAGTAGAGACCCCCAGTTTTGCCAATTTGTGCGCAAATGCTGGCTAGAGTATGAAGCAGAGAATCGAGTGGAGGAGGTAGGGCCGGGCACATATTGGGAAGCCACCAAGGCGGTCCTCAGGGGTAGGATTATTGGATATATATAAAAGCACCCAGAAGCGGCAATATAACCAATGCCTTTTGCAGGAACTGCGTGAGTTGAGGCAGTGCCGAGCGTGTTACTTGCAGAAGTGGGATCATATTGCACAGCAGAATTTAATGGAACAACGTAATAAAATCAATGCACTGCTACAGCGAAAGGCGCTGTACAGTATCTGTATGTATTAATACAAATTACACCAGTGGGTGAATAAGGCCGGAAAGTTATTGCCTAACCTGGTTTGCCCAACCAGAATGCGCCATACAGTAACAAAACTGCGGAGAGCCAATGGCACCTTTGTTATGACGTGCCAGGAGATCTCGCGTCAGTTCACCGAATTTTACCAGAAATTATACGATACCGAGCTGGCTGATGTGCAGGCGAGGGAGGATTTCTTCTGTAATATCATGTTTATGTTTATGTAATTTCTTGATATACCGCCCAAGCTGAAGGGCATCAGACCGGTTTTACAATCACTATGAGCAGGTACTGGATACATTCCCTCATCCCCAAAGAGCTCACAATCTATGTGTACCTGAGGCAATGGAGGGTTAAGTGGCTTGCCCAAGGCCACAAGGAGTGCCTATAGGACTAGAAACCCCAGTCCCTCCAGCCTGAGATTGCTGTCCCCAGGTGGGAATTGAACCCCTGGCCCTCCGGCCTGAGGTACCTTGTCCTAACCACTAGGCCACTCCTCCCTCCGTGGATTACAGTGGAGGAGCAGAGGTTGTTGGATCGACCACTCACAGAGGGGGAATTGATGGAAGGGATTAGCCGGCTGCAACCAGCTAAAGCACCTGGTCCCAATGGGCTGGGGCTCGAATTTTACAAAATCTTGGGGTCCCTGGTAGCACCAGCACTGGTAGCAATGGGGGATGCAGCTCTGGTAAGGGGAGCATTTGAGCCCTATGCTAACAAGGCCCTTGTGGTTCTATTGCAGAAGCCGGGCAAAGATGGCGACAGCCCGGATGCCTATCGCTCAATCTCTTTATTAAATCAGGATCTGAAACTAGTGGCAGGAAGTTTAGCATGTCACCTGGCTAAGGTCATGCCGAGGTTGGTACACCCTGATCAAGTAGGCTTCATCCAGGGAAGGAGAGCAATGGCACATTTAGTGAAAATACTCACCCTATTTGAAAAAGAGGTCATGAAGTAGCAGTAATCAGCTTGGACGCCGAAAAGCCGTTTGACAGGATGAACTGGCATTCTCTGAAATGCATGCCTGCAATGAAGCTACAGAGTAAACTATTTAAGACTAATAAAAGAAAATATTTTTTCACTCAACGTGTAATCAAACTCTGGAATTTGTTACCGGAGGATGTAGTAAAGGCTGTTAGTGTAGCTGGGTTTAAAAAAGGTTTGGACAAGTTCCTGGAGGAAAGGTCCATAAACAATTATTAAGAAGGGACCCAGGATATCAATGCTTGACCCAGTACAAGCATTGTGGAACCTGTCTCTTTTGGGGAAACTGCTAGGTACGTATGACCTAGATTGGCCACTGTTGGAAACAGGATACTGGGCTTGATGGTCTGACCCAGTATGGCATGTTCTTATGTTCTAACTGGGACTATCTGTTTTGGCTACTCCCATGCTATGGTGTAGGGGAGCATTTCGTGGGATGGGTGTGAGTGCTTTATACAAGGCCAGGGGTGCAGATACTGATAAATGGGCGCCTTTCCGATAGGTTTGAGCTATTCCGTGGCACTAGACAGGGGTGTCCCCTTTCCCCCTTGCTGTTTATTCCATCATTAGAACCTTTTTGCAATTAAACTCCAAGAAGCTGCGAAAGTTCAAGGAGTCCGCATTGGAGAGCAGGAGTGCAAGGTCAGCATGTTTGCTGACGACATGCTGATCAGTACACCCTATAACAGATGGAAATTGGATGGACTGGTAGAATTGCTGGCAGGGTTCGGAAGTGGTTCGGGCCTTCACATTAACCCTGAAAAATCATAAGTTCAGATAGTGGGGGGAGGAAAAAGATAAGGGGGTTCAATCGAATGGGGGGTGTCTTTTCATTGGTCTGGCAAGCCATTAAAATATCTCGGCATTTATCTGCAGACAGATCCTCGCATGGTTTACCGCCTGAATATACAAGATAAAAAACAGCAAATTAAGCGATTTTGTGAGAAATGGCGAGATCTGCCTTTGTCCTTCAGTGGGCGGGTCGCCCTGATTCAAATGGTGATATTCCCAAAGACTGTATATCAGTTCCAGATGCTGCCTGTATGGGTATGCCGTGCAGAAATAGAACAGTTAAAAGCATTTTTGGAAGCTTTGTATGGAGCGGGAAGAGTGCGCATAGGGTATGATAAACTGATCCTCCCACGGCTCAAAGGAGGCATGGCCCTCCCGGGTTTACGGATGAATAACACAGCTGCATTTATTGGGTATATGAAGCGGAGCATGAGGTGTCTCACTATGCACCGAGTGGGTTACTAGATTATTGGAGCCAGCCCTACCACTTGCTGAATGTACTTCATTATTCGAGACTAGAGCTGGTAACAAGGGAGTTCAAAACCTTGATATCCCTGCTGCGGACGGCCTGACAGTGGTGGGCAGCAAGGAGCCGGCTGGACCGGAGGGTCACTCCGTTTCTACAAATTGTAGGGAATCCGGGCTTCCTCCCGGGGGTGGAGGCTGCCCAGTTTACACGGTGCGAATCAGTGGGTCGCCTGGATATAGGGTGGCTCTTGAAATGGGGGAGGGGCGGAACGTTCCTCAATTTTAACTGTGTTCAAGATAGGCTGGGCTTGCCTAGTACCCATTATCATCAATACTTGCAGGTTAAACATTATTGGCAGGAGTTATGTGGTGGTTCCCTGACTAGTTTGGAAAATGCGGAGGCAGATGATGACTTGCGACAATTGGAACCCAAGTGGAGCACTCTCTCAAACTGGGCTAGGATGTTGAGAGAAAATCTGGACCCAAAGTATCTGGTGCGACTGGCCACTCAGTGGACTGACGATGTGAGGGAACTAGTACAAGTCGAGCAGTTAGAACAGGCATTTCAGACACTGAAGGAATTAATAAGTAATAGTCACTATCAGGAAATGCAATATCAGATTTTGCATCGCTGCTGTCTTACAAGGACTAGGGAAGCAGAGTTGGGTATATGGGAGTCAGGGCTGTGCTAGAAATGCCAAGTGCAGCCAGACACATTCTGTCACGCATTTTTGGAGTGTCCAAGATTAGCGACACTCTGGCAGAAAAGTCCTAGACGAGATAGAAGATATAATTCAGAAACGCATTGAGTGGTCATATGGGTTATTGATGCTGGGGACCTTGCACCAATGCATGCTCTCAAAATGCGCAAAGTGGAATGTAAATTCATTCTATTGGGCATTTGGGGAGTTAAAAAAAGCTAGCATGCTGCAACGGGTGGGGGATCGGCCACCAACATTCAAACAGTGGGTCAATAACTTTCATACTTTGGCGTAAGCTGAACTTTATCAATATAGGAATCAGAAAAAAGTAAAATGGTTACGATATTAATGGCTCTGGAAGAAATTTCAAATGCAGTTCCCGAGGGGGGATGGGAGGAATAGTGGGGGGAGGGGGTAATGGGGGGGAGAAAGAAAGAAAGAAAGACAGAAGATAGGTGGAAACCCAGCGTATGGAGCAGGACCATAAGATGTTAAGTGTTGAACTGTTGGAATTGATGAGAAATGTTATTGGTTGGAAATAATGTTAACATGTTGGTTATGACCCTGTTATGATGTAAATTGAAAAACTCAATAAAGATAGTTTAAAAAAAAGACAAATCTGACAAAAATGGAGGTTTTGAAGTTGGAGCTGGATCCTTTTCTGGAGGGGCCCCTTAGGCTTTCACATTTAAGTGGAGGAAGGGAACTCTTAGATACCTGGGAGTGCAGATTGAAAGGGATATTGGGAAACTGTTCCTAAGAATTATGATCCTTTAATTGCGTGGTTCTATCGCGACTGGGAAGGATGGGATTGGCTGTACCTGTCGTAGGTGGGGCGGATAGTAGTTATTAAGATGAATGTTCTCCCATGGTTGCCATTCTTGTTCATAACTCTGCCTACGGAGGTTCCTGAAAGGGTATTGAAGAGGTTACAGTGGCGAATGTTTTCGTTCATCTGTCGGAAGTGGCCACCATGAGTGAACAGACAGGTAATATGTCACAGGCAGAAGGAGGGGGCATGGGTGTCCCAGATCTGGGGGGTATTATAGGACAGCACAGGTTAAGGCGGTGCATTTTCTACCTTATATGGCAGTCTGACCCTGACAAGTGCACCCCAGGATGCACCGTGCTGGGCCAGATGCCGCCATTTTTCAAGATAGCAGTGCAGGAGCGGGGGGTGCATGGGCAATGCTCCTGCTTCATTGTAAAAGTACCAGGATGAGGAGGGAGGTTCGGGGCCAACAGGGTTATTTCTAATTCGGTGGGTGGGAAGTTTGGGGAAACTGGGGCATCAGGGTTATTTAAAATTAAGTGGGTGGGGGGGTTTATTTATTTATTTACATTCTCTTATATACCGTGCTATTCTGCATCAGTGCGGTTTACATTGAACAAACTGAAATTACATTGAATAGGGCATTATAACTTGGAGATAACTATTTTATAGGGAACATGGGCTATGGAGGGTTAAGTGGCTTGCCCAAGACCACAAGGAGCACCTGTGGGACTAGAAACCCCAGTCCTTCCGGCCCAAGGTTTGGAGTCACTGGGCCACTAGGGTTATTTTTAAGTGGGTGGGTGGGTGGGAGGACTGGGGCTGCTGGGCCACCACGGAATGCGTTTCTGTTGGGGGGGGTCAGTGTTGGGGGTACTCGTCCCTGGACAGTATTTTGCTGGCATTGAGCGCTTTGCCCAATGCCTGGATGATCTGAGGGGAAGTTTGACACGTCACCTCAGATGATCCAGGCATCCGGGAAAGCCCCCGATACCATCAAAATACCATCGGAGCATAGGGCGCATATGTAAATTAGACATGCGGTGCCACAGACAGTATTTTGATGGCATCAGGGGCTTTCCCCAATGCCTCGATCATCTGAAGTGGTCTCAATCTTCCCCTCAGATGACCCTGTTTCTCTGGGAGCGCATGCCAAACTTGCGCCAACTTCTGTGCGCGTGTGTTTGGCTTGCTCGCCCAGTTTAACGCTACCATTTGCGCCATAGTTTAACGTGTGGCTAATCTGCATATGCACTCCTTTCTGCATGCCAACACTACATCGAGGCGTACATAGCTAATAGCACGCGACTTCAGAGCCGTCATTCTGCATCAGCCTTAAAGTTTCTAGATAAAGTAAATGACTGCTTCATGGAGCAGCTGGTTTAGGAACCGACATGTGGGGACCCTATTTTAGACCTAGTCTTCAGTGAAATGCAGGATCTAGTATGAGAGGTAACTCTTTTGGGGCTGCTTGGCAATAGCGATCATAACATGTTCATATTTGATTTAATAAATGGAGGGAGGACAGCAAGGAAATTGACCGCACTAGCATTTAATTTTCAAAAAGACGACTACAGTTGTGGTCATTATTGGCACCCTTCCATTTTAGGTATGTTGTGTACAATATCTTGAGAAATAATTGGAAATATTCTAACTGTATGTCATTACAATATTTTAATAGTATGTTCAAAGGTATACAACAAAAAAAAAGATGTCTGTGCAACTTAGACATTGTCATTGCTGAGAAGGAAAAAAATATACGACCTGAACAGGATTAACCTTTACTAATATTTGGTTGCACAACCCTTAGCAAAACACAGTTACTTACCAGTAACAGGTGATCTCTGGGAACAGCAGGAATAAGTCTTCACATATGGGTATCGTCGGTACTGACGGAGCCTGCGCGGGAACGCTCCCCAGCGTCCAATAAGAAAGCTTTAGGGAGCATCCCACAGCGCCTGCATGCTGCCTTCCCGCCTTTCCCAACCGCCTCTCTCCAGTACGAGTTTTAAAACTGAGACAAAGAGAGAGAGAGGGAAGGAAAGACAGAGAGATACAACTCCTAGGGGAGGTGGGTGGGTTGTGAAGACTTATTCCTGCTGTTCCCAGAGATCACCTGTTACAGGTAAGTAACTGTGCTATCTCCAGGAACAAGCAGGAATGAGTCTTCACATATGGGGACTCCCTAGCTGCAGATGCCAGGGAGAGACCCCAGTGTTGTGTGTCCTTGAAAAGGGCTCCACCTCCCCCCATGGATCTCTGGCATCCAACCAGGGTAGGTGGGTAGGAGTTGATTAGGAATGGAACAGGTGTTAGAGAACAGCCTGACCAAACGAGGCATCCCGGCGGGAGTCCTTGTCCAAACAGTAATGGGCTGTGAAGGTATGAACCGAGGCCCAGATGGCCGCTCAACAGATCTGGTCGATGGACACAGAGTTTAGATGAGCCATTGAGGCTGCCATGGCCCTCACATTGTGAGCTGTGACATGGCCTTCCAGAGAAAGGTTCCTACTCTGGTAAGCGAAAGAAATACACTGAGCAATCCAGTTGGACAGTGTTCTCTTAGAAACTGGAAGTCCTAAATGTGAAGGATCAAAAGCAACAAAGAGTTGAGAAGACTTTCTATGTTGCTGTGTTCTTTGTAAGTAAAAGGCGAGAGCTCTTTTAGAATCCAAAGTATGAAGATTCCTCTCTGCACTTGATGCATGAGGTCCTGGAAAAAAGATAGGTAAGTATACCTCTTGGTTCAGATGAAAAGGCGAGAGCACTTTGGGCATAAAGTGTGGATTGGTCCTGAGGACTACCTTTATCATGATGGAAACTTGTATAAGGAGGATTAGCCACCAAGGCTTGCAACTCACTGATGCGACGTGCTGAGGTGACTGCAATGAGAAAGATAACCTTCCAAGAAAGAAATTTCAAGGAGGTGGTGGCTAAAGGTTCAAAGGGTGGCTTCATAAGCTGGCCAAGAACCAGATTTAAGTCCCATGCCACTGGAGGTGGTCTAATGGGAGGTTTAGTTAAAAGAAGGCCTCTCATGAATCTTGCTATAAGAGGATGAGAGGAAATAGGCTGTCCATTGAGAGGCTTGAGGGACGCTGCAATAGCACTCAAATGGACTCTTACTGAATTCGTTTTAAGGCCTGCATGGGATAGATGCAGAAGATACTCTAGTAAAGAATTCAGAGGTATTGCAAGAGGGTTAAGACCCTTCTCTGAACACCAAATGTTAAATCTTTTCCATTTGAAAGCATAAGAACGTTTAGTGGAAGGCTTTCTAGAAGCATGAAGAATATCTCTGACTTGCTGAGAGAGATGAAAAACTTGAAGGTCTAGGCCTTCAGCAACCAGGTCCTGAGATGGACAGACTGGGGGTTTGGGTGCCACAATGTTCCGTCTTCCTGGGATAGAAGATCTGGTGCAGAGCCCAATTCCAGGGAGGGAGCTTGAGAGAGATGCAGAAGTAGAGGGTACCACACTTGGCGTGGCCAATGTGGTGCTATGAGGATCAGGGAACCTCGGTCTCTCTGAAGCTTGAAAAGTGTTTGGGGAATTAGGGGAATGGGTGGAAAGGCATAAAGGAAGTCCCAGTGAAGAAGGAAGTCATCCTTGGCCTAAACTCCCTGACACGGAATTCTGGAACAGAACCGGGGAAGTTTGGCATTCCACGGACTTACAAAGAGGTCTATGTCCGGGGTTCCCCAAATTCGAAAAATCCTGGCTACCTGGTCCATGTGGAGGGACCACTCGTGTGGAAGCAGAACTCGACTGAGTCTGTCTGCCTAAGAGTTTTGAACGCCTGGAAGATATACTGCCATAAGATGAATCTGATGCTCTCTGGCGAAGGCCCACAGTCACAAAGCTTTGTTGCAAAGCGACAGAGAGCCAGTCCCTCCCTGCTTGTTCACATAGAACATGGCTACTTGGTTGTCCGTGTGGATGAGGACTGTCCTGTAGCTGAGCAGGGAGTGGAACACTCTGAGAGCTAAGAAAATTGCTCTGAGTTCCAAGAGATTGATGTGCAGAGAAGTCTCCTGTGGAGACCAGATGCCCTGGGTGGAGAGATCTTGCAGATGAGCTCCCCAACCCATTGGAGAGGCATCTGTTGTAAGGGTTGCTTGGGGAAGTGACTGCTGAAAAGGGGACCCCAGCAACAGGTTTTGAGAGGACTTCCACCATTGGAGAGATCAAAAAAGGCGACTGGAGTTTGCTATTTTGTCTGACAGGCAACCTGATGCCTGAGTCCATTGGGTGGACAAAGTCCATTGAGCTGCCCTCATGTGAAGGCGAGCATATGGAACCACATGCAAGGTTGCTGCCATGTGGCCTAAGAGTTGTAACATTTCCCGAGCAGTTAAATGGGACTTTAACTGTATTTGGGAGGCTAACTGCACCAAGCGTAGGCAACGAGCCTGAGGAAGATAGGCCCTTGCAGTTGTGGTATCCAGGACAGCCCTATAAACTCCAGAGATTGAGTAGGGGTGAGATTGGATTTTGGGATGTTTATTACCAGTCCCAAATACTGAAGGACACGCATTGTGCAGGTTAGAAAAGTCTTGGCCTCTGACTGAGAGGGAGCTCGAATGAGCCAGTCGTCCAGATATGGGAAAATGAATATTCCCAGGGTGCGTAGAAATGCAGCTACTACTGCCATGCATTTCGTGAACACCCTTGGTGCGGAGGCCAGACCGAAAGGAAGCACCCTGTATTGGTAGTGCTTTTCTCCAAAAAGGAACCGAAGGAACCTTCTGTGTGTTGGATGGATGAGGACATGGGTGTACGCATCCTTGAGATCTAGAGAACAAAGCCAGTCCTGACTCTGAAGGTATGGAAGCAGAGCACCGAGAGAAATTACCTTGAATTTCTCCTTGAATAGAAATTTGTCCAATTCTCTGAGATCTAAGATGGGTCTGTAGCCCCCTGTTTTCTTTGGAATAAGAAAATAAGGGGAGTAGAACCCTGTGCCTTGCTGAAGAAGAGGTACTTCTTCTATTGCCCCTTGGGCAAGAAGGGTGGCAATCTCCTGACCCAGAAGGTCGAGGAGAGATGTTGGAGAATTGAACTGTTTCACTATGGTGTGAGGGGGAAGGCTTAAGAAATGAAGCTTGTACCCTTCTCTTATGATACAGAGTGTCCATTGCTCTGCTGTAATTTGTTCCCATCTGGGAGCAAAGTAAGTCAACCTTCCTGGAATGGTAAGGGGCTCTGGTTCTTCCAGAGACAGAAAGGCTAAGTTCTCTAGCTGCAAGTCAAAGGCCCTGAGGAGGCTGAGGCTGCTGGGTCATGGCAGGCCTCGCAGCCTTTGATTTGGCCTGTTTAGGTGGTTGCTGACGCTTTGCAGCAAAACGACCTGCAGAAGATGCCTGCTGACCATAAGAAGGATAGTATCTTCCCTTTTTTGGAAAAAGATGTCTTTTTGAACAATCTTTTCTTAACAGGAGCAGAGGTAGACTTTGAAAGTCGATCCAAAGCAGAGTTTTCAGCATCCATCTGATTGGCCTTTGCTTGCCAATCCTTACCAAAAAGGTTTTCACCTGTACAAGGGATATTCCCTAATTCATCTTGTACCCAGAGCTCCAAATCAGAAGCTTGTAGCCAAGCAATTCTGCGTGCCCCTATGGCAATAGCCGAAGCTCTGCTTACACACTCAAAAGAGTCAAAGGCTGCACAGTTGGAAAATTTGGAGGCATCTTGGGCATGTTTGAGCCAAGTGAGAAACTCCTGCCTTTTATCCTCTGAAATAAAAGGGGTTAAAGTTTGCAGATGATCTGTGACTTCTTTTAGAAACATTCCTATATAGAGACTATAGGAGTTGATCCTGGCATAGAAGCTTGGAAAACCCTTCGGCCAAAAGCATCTAGGGTCCTGCATTCACCCCCTGGAGGATTAGATGAGTGTCTCTTTGCACTCTTTATTTTTCTCATGGCAGACTCTACCACAATAGAGTGGTGAGGAAGCTGAGTCTTGTGGAAGCCAGGACAAGGAGGGACACGATACATGGTGTCTAGCCTGCGAGAATGAGGAGAGGTGGTAAGAGGTGTCTCCCACATCCTCAACATGAGATCATACAGAATCTCATGGATAGGTAAAGTAGCTGCCTCTTTAGGAGTTTTAGGATATTGTAAAATATCTAACTCCTTGGCTCTGGGTTATGAGTCAGGGGCCACTGTGATGGAGAGGCCCCTAGCAACTTCCCTAATGAAGTCTTGAAAAGACAAGTCTTCTGGAGGAGACATTCTTCGTTTAGGAGAAGAAGGCTCCTGAGGAAGAAGTATCGATGCCTCGACAGAACCCTCAGACTCATCAGAGACTTCAGAGGAATCGAAGTATCGCCTGTCTGGATGCTCCTGTAGAGCCCGATAGCCGTACCGAGTAGGATCGGTATCGGGAGTAACCAGTACCGGTTCGGTACCGATGGGCATCATAGGACAGGATACCGTTGCAGTCGACACCGAAGCCGACGCCGATGCAATCGGTACCGGCACCGGGAGTGATGCCGGTGTCGGAGCCGGTACCGACAACGGGGATTGTTGCGGTACCGGAGGCGTCGCAGCCTGTATGAATGCCGACAGGGTGCGCTGCATGGCCAGAATCTTCTGATCCATCGACGCCACCAATGTCTGGATGTCGGTACCAGTGGGAGCCACCGGTACCCCAGAACACGGCAACAGGTGATCTGTCGAGGCCGAGCCATCGATGTCAACCTGTGACCCCATAGATAACGCTTTGGAAGCCGGAGCTTCCCGCCGGGGTAATTTTGCTGGTGCGGAATCCTCGAGGGCAAGCCCAGAGGCATCTCGATGCTTGGAGGAAGATCTACCCTTCGAGGACCGGCTAGATTTATGCTTGGTTACCTGAGATCCATGGGAGGAAGAAGCAGCCCTGGAAGATGTCGATGCCACCAAAGCTGCATCAGAGGGAAACAGGGTACTGAGCTTGGCTGCTCGGTTCTGCCGACCTCTTTTAGACATCATGGTACAGGACATACAATCCGTGATGGAATGGTCAGGCCCCAAACATTTTAGACACCAGTCATGGGTGTCGGTGACAGAAATAGTACCGCCACATTTTGTGCACTTTTTGAACCCGGAGGCGGGCTTCTCCATGAGGAAAAAAATTTTTTAGGCCTAAGGCCCAAAAACTGAAAATGCACAGTGACGAAAAGATAAATTTTTTTTTTTTTTAAAGAAAGAAAAGAAAAGAAAAGACCGGCGGTACCGGTCCGACGTCGAAGAAGGCAGACGTGACACAAAAGAATTAAGAAAAAATAAAGAACTTCTTCTGCGGTGACAGGAACACGACCTTCTGGCTCCGCGGAAAAGAAGAACTGGAGAGAGGCGGTTGGGAAAGGCGGGAAGGCAGCACGCAGGCGCTGTGGGATGCTCCCAAAAGCTTTCTTATTGGACGCTGGGGAGCGTTCCCGCGCAGGCTCCGTCGGTACCGACGATACCCATATGTGAAGACTCATTCCTGCTTGTTCCTGGAGATTGATAGCAGCCTCCAAACATTCCTTGTAGCCATTATAAATTTCGTAAAAAGTGTCTACTGGTAGTTTCTCCCACTCTTCAACTGCGATTTGTTCCAGCTCATGAATGTTTCCAGGATTCCTTTTACCAATGGCAGATTTCAGCTCTTTCTAAAGATTCTCGATTGGACTGACATCAGGACTTATTGCTGGCCAGTTTAAAACAGTCCGTTTTTTCCTTTTTAACCATTCTTTTGTACTTTTGGATATATGTTTTGGGTCATTGTCCTGCTAGAATATCCATGACCTTTGACCAAGACCTAGCTTTCTGACACTAGGTAGTACACTTTGCTCCAAAATACCTCAGACTTCATGATTCCTTTAATATGCTGCAGGCCTCCAGTTTCTTAGGCAGCAAAACAGCCCCACAACATTATGGAATCTCCACCATATTTAATTGCAGGAACAGTATTTTTTTCCTTATAAGCATTGCCAAAGTGCTCAAGTTTGGTTTCATCTTCCACAGAACATTTTCCCAGGAGGGTTGTGGTTTCTCAAGGTGGGTTTGGGCAAAGATCAGGCGTGCCTTTTTATGTCTGTTTTTGAGAAGTGGGGTCCTCCTTGACCTTTGCCCATGACATTCTTCTTTGTTTAGTGTATGGCATATGGTGTGGCTTGAAATCACCACTGCAGATTGCTCCAGGTCACCCTTAAGTTCTTTGGATGTTGATAAGCGATGCTTTTCCAACAATTCACACTAACCTTCGAAGACTTCTTGGATTAATTTTCCTCTTATCACCACATCTTGGGAGGTTCTTGACAGTTCCATGAGCAAAAAACTTCTTAAAAAACATTGCGAACTGTAGACACAGAAATCCCAAGGACTTTGTAGAAGGCCTTGCACCCCTTTGAAGTTTGATGATAATGACATTTCGGGTGGTCTCAGGCAGCTCTCTTGTCTTCACCATTGTGAAAATGGATCAGAGAGTGAATGTGTCCATTTTAAACATTAGAGTCATGCGACCACGTGTTTCAGTGAGTTGAGCAACAGCTTGTGCTTGATTCGCCGCAAAATTAAGACAAAATAACTATCTAAATCCTCTGAACCTACACTAAACATACTCATTCAAGTAAATAACAGCACCTTACCACTGATGGAGTGGAAATCGTGGCAGGGTGTGGACAAACGGCCGCTAAAACAACACAGAGGGAAAAGATCAGAGTCCCAGTGGCCAAAATAGCTGACCAGCCTGCATTGAGCCCGAGGTCAGCCCAGCTTACTGGAATGGCAGATGAAGTTACAAATGCGGTGGTGGCTGTGCTGGAGGGGTGACTACACGCACTCTCTGAGCAGCTCACCCAAGTGGGGCAAGCGGTCACAAAATTCGGCAGGAGAATAGATAAGGATGAACACCAGATTTCTGACGTGAAGAACATGCAACACAGGCCCACAAAATTGGTAGACTAAAGGAGATCTTGAAGCAACAGGGTGAGAAACTTGAAGACCTTGAAAAAAGGGGACGGCGCAAGAATCTCCGCTTTGTAGGCATTCTCAAAACCATCTGGGAAACAGAACTGCGGGGATATTACTGAAATACAAGTCAAGTCTCAGGTCAACTGCCTCGGTGCCATCCTGGATCACCAATTCAATTTACAACCACATATAAGAAACATCACCAAGAACATTTATTTCAAACTCCGAACTCTCCGTAACTTATGCCCCCACCTCTCACCTGAGAGTTTCCATGTAGTCTGCCAGGCCTCCATTACACCCTTGCTTGACTACTGCAACTTCATCCTTCAAGAATTTCCCAAGGCTACCATTGTGTCTCTACAGCTTGCACAAAACACAGTAGCACGCACCATAGCCAGAGTCCCTAGACACACCCATATCACTCCCATTTTGAAATCCCTCCACTAGCTCCCAGTCGCATCTAGGATCAAGTATAAGGTCCTTACTATCATCCACAAAGCACTCAACTCCTCATCTGAGCATCTCCATGCACTCATCATATGCTCAAATCCTAACAGACTACACAGACAGAGCACGCTCAACCTTCTTCTCCCCCTACCTCAGGTATGAAAGAGCTCACAACGCAAATGTTCAAGAGTATTTGAATTCTACGCTCCCAGCCTTTGGAACTACCTACCCCCTACATTACGGAGCACTGAATCTCACAAAGTCTTCAAAAAGCATCTCAAGAAACACCTTTTCGAAGAACACAATGGATCATCCCCTTAATCACCCAACTGACATTTAGTCTATCATTAACAGAACAACCTCTCTTCCACGGCATTACAAGTCCATTGGTATAAACACCAGTATAACATAAGCTCTCAGTACCACAAGCCCCCTTCTGTCTTATAAGCTCATTGAAATATAAGTTCTAAAATTATCACGTTCCTGCATTTCCCCCCTTCCCCTGTTACTTGCTGTTCCACTTTAATAGGTTTTCAGTATCACGAGATGTTCAATTGTTCAACGTAAACCGTTTTGACTGGTAGAAAAATGGTATATTAAAACCTGTTAAATAAATATGTATTTGGAAACCTGGCTGCCCGCCACTATGCACTAGATCCAGCTGTGGGGCCTGTAATTGTGGAGATGGTTCAAAGGCTGGGCTCCCGGTGGGAAGGCCCCGCATTGTGATTGCTTGCTTTTTAAACTATAAACAAAAAGAAGCAATATTAAAGGCAGTCAGGAATAAGAAACAACAACAGCAGGACTATAAGAGGGAACTGGTGTTCCAGAATTACTCTCTTATGGTAAGCCGCCGCAGAAAGTATAGTTACTCACCTGTAACAGGTGATCTCCGGGAACAGAAGGAATTTAGTCTTCACATATGGGTATCGTCGGTACTGACGGAGCCTGCGCGGGAACGCTCCACAGCGTCCAATTAGAAAGCTTTTGGGAGCATCCCACAGCGCCTGCATGCTGCCTTCCCGCCTTTCCCAACTACCTCTTTCCAGTTGAGTTTTAAAGCTGAGACAAAGAGAGAGAGAGGGAAAGGAAAGAGACAGAGAGATAAAACTCAAAGGGGAGGTGGGTGGGTTGTGAAGACTAAATTCCTGCTGTTCCCGGAGATCACCTGCTACAAGTGAGTAACTATGCTATCTCCAGGAACAAGCAGGAATGTAGTCTTCACATATGGGGACTCCCTAACTTTAGATACCAGGGAGAGACCCCAGAAGATGTGTGTCTCTGAAAAAGGGCTCCAAACCCCCCAAAGAAATTTGGCATCCAACCAGGGATGGTGGGTAGGAGTTGATTAGGTATGGAACAGGTGTTGGAGAACAGCCTGACCAAACAAGGCATCCCGGCAGGAGTCCTTGTCCAAGCAGTAATAGGTTGCAAAGGTATGAACCGAGGCCCAGGTGGCTGCTCGACAGATGTCGTCGATAGACACAGAGTGTAGATGAGCCACTGAAGCTGACATGGCTCTCACATTGTGAGCTGTGACATGGGCCTCCAGAGGAAGATTCTTACTCTGATATGCAAAGGAAATACACTGAGCAATCCAGTTTGACAGTGTTCTCTTGGAGACTGGAAGTCCCAAATGAGAAGGATCAAAAGCAACAAAGAGCTGAGAGGACTTTATATGTTGCTGTGTTCTTTGTAAGTAAAAGGCTAAAGCTCTTTTACAGTCCAAGGAATGAAGATTCCTTTCTGCATTTGATGCATGAGGACTTGGAAAGAACACAGGTAGGTAGATCGCTTGGTTTAGATGAAAAGGCGAGACCACCTTTGGCATAAAGTGTGGATGAGTCCTAAGGACTATCTTGTCATGATGGAACCTTGTATAAGGTGGATCAGCCACTAGTGCTTGCAACTCACTGATGCGACGTGCTGATATGATTGCAAAGAGAAAGATAACCTTCCAAGAAAGCATAGTTACTCACCTGTAACAGGTGATCTCTGGGAACAGCAGGAATTTAGTCCTCACATATGGGTATCTTCGGTACCGATGGAGCCTGCGCGGGAGCGCTCCCCAGCGTCCAATTAGAAAGCTCTTGGGAGCATCCCACAGCGCCTGCGTGCTGCCTTCCCGCCTTTCCCAACTGCCTCTCTCCAGTTGAGTTTTAAAGCTGAGACAAAGAGAGAGAGAGGGAAAGGAAAGAGATAGCTAGAGAGATACAACTCCTAAGGGAGGTGGGTGGGTTGTGAGGACTAAATTCCTGCTGTTCCCGGAGATCACCTGTTACAGGTGAGTAACTATGCTATCTCCAGGAAGAAGCAGGAATGTAGTCATCACATATGGGGACTCCCTAGCTTTAGGTGCCAAGGAGAGACCCCAGAGGTTGTGTGTCCCTGAACAGGGATCCACTTCCCCCCATGGATCCCTGGCATCCTACCAGGGAAGGCGAGTAGAAATTGATTAGGTATGGAACAGGTTGGAATCGATTGGTTTAGATGAAAAGGTGAGACCACCTTTGCATAAAGTGTGGATGAGTCCTACGGACTGCCTTGTCATGATAGAACCTTGTATAAGGTGGATCAGCTACTAGCGCTTGCAACTCACTAATGCGGCGTGCTGATGTGATTGCAATGAGAAATATAACCTTCCAAGAAAGGAATTTCAAGGAGGTAGTAGCTAAAGATTCAAAGGGTGGCTTCATGAGCTGCCCAAGAACCAGGTTTAAGTCCAATGCCACCGGTGGTGGCCTAATGGGAGGCTTAGTTAGAAGAAGGCCTCTCATAAATCTTGCTATAAGAGGATGAGAGGAAATAGGTTGTCCATTTAGAGGCTTAAGGAAGCTGCAATAGCACTCAAATGGACTCTTACTGCGTTAGTCTTAAGTCCTGCATTAGATGAATGAAGGAGATACTCCAGCAATGATTCCAGAGGTATCGCAAGGGGGTTAAAACCCTTCTGTGAACACCATATGGTAAACCTTTTCCACTTAAAAGCATAAGAGCGTCTTGTGGAAGGTTTCCTGGAAGCAAAAACAATATCTTTTACTTGCTGAGGAAGATTAAGATCCTGGAGGCCTTCAGCAACCAAGCCCTGAGATGCAGAGACTGGGGATTGGGATGCCATAACATTCTGTCTTCCTGAGATAGGAGATCTGGAGCAGACCCTCACTCCAGGGAGGGAGCTTGAGAGAGCTGTAGAAGCACAGGGTACCACACTTGCCGTGGCTAATGAGGAGCTATGAGAATCATATGGCCTCTGTCTCTCTGAAGCTTGAAAAGGGTTTTGGGAATTAGGGGAATGGGTGGAAAGGCATACAGGAAGTCTTGCCCCCAATGAAGGAGGAAAGCATCCCTGGCCTGAGCCTTCTGAGCCGGAATTCTGGAACAGAACCGGGGAAGTTTGGCATTCCACGGACTTGCAAAGAGGTCTATGTCCGGGGTTCCCCAAATTTGAAAAACTTGGTTACCTGGTCTGCATGCAGAGACCATTCGTGTGGAAGCAGAACTCGACTGAGTCTGTCTGCTCAAGAGATTTGTATGCCTGGAAGATACACTGGCAGGAGATGAATCTGATACTCTCTGGCGAGGGCCCATAGTCGCAAAGCTTCGTTGCAAAGCGACAGAGAGCCTGTTCCCCCCTGCTTGTTCACATAGAACATGGCTACTTGATTGTCCGTATGAATGAGGACTGTCTTGCAGCTGAGCAGGGTGTGGAACACTTGCAGAGCAAGGAAGATTGCTCTGAGCTCCAAGAAATTGATATGTAGATGACTCTCCTGTGGAGACCAGGTGCCTTGGGTAGAGAGGTCTAGCAGATGAGCTCCCCAACCCATTGGAGAAGCATCTGTTGTGAGAGTTGCTTGGGGTAGGGGTTGTTGAAAAGGGGACCCCAGCAACAGGTTTTGAGTGGACTTCCACCATTGGAGGGACAAAATAAGGCGATATGTGTTTGCTATTTTGTCTGACAGGCATCCAGATGCCTGGGTCCATTGGGTGGATAAAGTCCACTGAGCTGCCCTCATATGGAGGCGAGCATAGGGAATCATATGCACCGTAGATGCCATGTGGCCTAGTAGTTGTAACATTTCTCGAGCAGTTAGATGAGGCTTTAGTACTGCTTGAGAAGCTAACTGCACCATGCGAAGGCAACGGGCGTGGGGGAGATAGGCCCTTTCTTTTCTGGTATAGCACAGTTACTTACCTGTAACAGGTGATCTCTGGGAACAGCAGGAATTAGTCCTCACATATGGGTACGTCGGTACCGACGGAGCCCGTGCGGGAAAGCTCCCCAGCTTCTTAGAATAGAAGCTTTTGGGACCTCCCACTGCACATGCGCACTGCCTTCCCGCCTTCCTGAACAGCTCTCCTCAGTTTCGAGTTTATAGCTGAGTCAACAGAGAGAGGACAGGAAGATAGATAGATAAAAGATACAACTCCTAGGGGAGGTGGGTGGGTTGTGAGGACTAATTCCTGCTGTTCCCAGAGATCACCTGTTACAGGTAAGTAACTGTGCTATCTCCAGGAACAAGCAGGAATAAGTCCTCACATATGGGGACTCCCTAGCTTAGATGCATGGGATCCCCTGTAAAGGTTCGCCATCTTCGTATGGATCTCAGGCATCCATTCTGGGAAGGTGGGCAGGAGTTGTTTAGGAATGGAACAGGTGCTTGAGGACAGCCTGGCCAAACAAGGCATCCCGGCGGGAGTCCTTGTCCAAACAGTAATGGGCTGTGAAGGTATGAACCGAGGCCCAGGTAGCGGCTCGACAGATCTGATCTATGGAAACAGAGTGCAGATGAGCCATAGAAGTTGCCATGGCCCTCACATTGTGAGCAGTGACATGGCCTTCCAGAGAATGTTTTTGCTCTGGTAAGCAAAAGAAATACACTGAGCAATCCAATTGGAAAGTGTACGCTTGGAGACTGGAAGTCCCAAATGGGAAGGATCAAAGGCCACAAAAAGTTGAGAAGACTTTCGATGTGGCTGAGTCCTATTAAGGTAAAAAGCGAGAGCTCTTTTACAATCCAGAGTATGAAGGTTCCTCTCTGCATTGGATGCATGAGGAGCTGGAAAAAAGACAGGTAGATATACCTCTTGATTAAGATGAAAAGGCGAGACCACTTTAGGCATAAAGTGGGATTCGTCCTAAGGACCACCTTATCATGATGAAATCTTGTGTAAGGTGGATTAGCCACTAAAGCCTGCAGCTCACTGATGCGGCGAGCCGAAGTGACTGCAATGAGGAAGATGACCTTCCAGGAAAGAAATTTCAAGGAGGTGGAAAACATTGGCTCAAAAGGTGGCTTCATAAGTTGACCGAGCACTAGATTCAAATCCCATGCGACCGGGGGTGGTCTGATGGGAGGTTTAGTGAGAGTCAGGCCTCTCATGAATCTTGCAACAAGAGGATGAGAGGAGATAGGTTGTCCATTTATATGTTTCAAGGATGCTGCAATAGCACTTAAATGGACTCTTACCGAATTCGTCTTGAGGCCTGCATTGGATAGATGCAGGAGATAATCAAGAAGAGAATTCAAAGGAAGTGCCAGAGGGTCAAGACCCTGCTGAGCACACCAAATGGAAAAACGTTTCCATTTGAAAGCATAGGAACGCCTGGTAGAGGGTTTCCTAGAGGCAGAAAGGATATCTTTCACTGGTTGGGAAAGATGAAAGTCTTGAAGGCTTAAGCCTTCAGTAACCAAGCACTGAGGTGAAGGGATTTGGGGTTTGGGTGCCACAAAGTCCCCTCCTCCTGAGACAGGAGGTCTGGCGCAGCTCCCAGATCCAAGTAGGATCCCTGGGAGAGCTGTAGAAGGAGAGGGAACCACACTTGGCGTGGCCAGCGTGGAGCTATGAGGATCATAGTTCCATGATCCCTCTGGAGTTTGAACAGAGTCTTGGGAATCAAAGGAATGGGTGGAAAGGCATATAGGAATGCCTGATTCCAATTCAGGAGAAAGGCGTCCGTAGCCTGAGCTCCCTGACACGGAGTTCTGGAACAGAACCGGGGAAGTTTGGCATTCCACGGACTTGCAAAGAGGTCTATGTCCGGGGTCCCCCATTCCTGAAAGATTCGGTTTATTTGGTCCAAATGTAGGGACCATTCGTGTGGCAGCAGAACTCGACTGAGCCTGTCTGCCCGAGAGTTTTGAACTCCTGGGAGATACACTGCTAGCAGGTGAATCTGATGCTCTCTGGCGAAGGCCCATAGTCTTAGAGCTTCGTTGCAAAGCGACAGAGAGCCCGTCCCTCCTTGTTTGTTTATGTAAAACATGGCCACCTGATTGTCCGTCTGAACTAGGACAGTGAGGTTGGCTAGGAGGGAGTGGAAGACCTTGAGGGCAAGGTAAATTGCTCGCAGTTCCAGAAGATTGATATGAAGGGTGGTCTCCTGTAGAGACCACGTGCCCTGAGTGGAGAGAGTTTGCAGATGGGCTCCCCACCCTGTTTGGGAGGCATCTGTTGTGAGGGTTGCTTGGGGTAGCAATGGTTGAAATGGAGCCCCCAACAACAGATTCTTGGTGGAAGTCCACCAGTGGAGGGACCAAAACAGACGATCGGAGGTTTGTATTTGGTCTGAGAGCGCTCCTGACGCCTGAGTCCACTGAGTGGCCAGGGTCCATTGAGCTGCTCTCATATGAAGACGAGCATAGGGCACCACATGCACTGTGGAGGCCATATGACCCAGTAGGCGTAGCATTTCCCTGGCTGTCAAGTGAGTGCTGGACTGAGCTTGGGAGGCCAAACTCAGGAGGCGCTGGCCTCGAACATGTGGAAGGTAGGCCCTTGCAGTGATGGTGTCCAACTGGGCCCCTATGAATTCTAGAGATTGAGTAGGGATGAGTTGGGACTTGGGAAGGTTTACTACCAGTCCCAGATACTGCAAAAGGCTCCTTGTGTGGTCCAGGGAAATCTGGGCCTGTGACTGAGTTGGAGCTCGGATGAGCCAGTCGTCCAGATATGGGAAGACAAAGATTCCCATGCCTCTTAGAAATGCGGCTACGACTGCCATGCATTTTGTGAATACTCTTGGAGCAGAGGCTAGACCGAAGGGGAGTACTCTGTATTGGAAATGTTTTCCCTGAAACAGAAAGCGAAGATACTTTCTGTGGGATGGATGGATGAGTATATGTGTATACGCATCCTGTAGGTCTAGAGAACAAAGCCAGTCCTGACCCTGGAGGTAAGGAAGGAGAATGCCGAGAGACAGCATTTTGAATTTCTCCTTGAAGAGAAATTTGTTCAATTCTCTCAGATCTAGGATTGGTCTGAATCCCCCTGTCTTCTTTGGAATGAGAAAATAAGGGGAGTAGAAACCGGACCCTTGTTGAGGAAGAGGAACCTCTTCTATGGCCCCTTGGGCAAGAAGAGAGGAAACCTCTTGACCCAACAGGGTTAGGAGAGATGGGGGAGAATTGAATGGTCTCACCATATGATGGGGAGGAAGGCTGGAGAAATGAAGTTTGTAACCCTCTCGAATGATAGAGAGGGTCCATTGTTCTGTTGTGATTTGTTCCCATCTGGGAGCAAAGTGAACCAACCTTCCGGGTATGGTGAGAGGTTCTGGTTGTGTTAGAACCAGAAGTGGCAAGTTCCCTAGGAGCAAGTCAAAACCCCTGAGGGGTTGGAGCCTGCTGAGCTACAGTAGCTGCTGCAGGCTTAGCTCGTGCTTGTTTGGATTGCTGACGCTTAGCAGTATAGCGAGGTTGAGAAGACTGCTGGCCAGTATTTGAAGCAACTCTGGCCTTCTTATAGTAAGGCCTTTTAAAAGACTTTTTCTTAGTAGGAATTGAAGTGGACTTTGAAAGTCTTTCCAAGGTGGCATTTTCAGCATCCATCTGGGTGGCTTTGATTTGCCACTCTTCCCCAAATAAGTTCTCACCTGTACAGGGCAGATTCCGTAAGCCATCTAGAACCCAAGGTTCCAGATCAGAGGCCTGGAGCCAAGCAAGACGTCGGGCTGCAATAGCAATGCCCGAAGCCCTACTGGCTCCCTCAAAGGAATCATATGCTGCCCTATTAGAGAACTTAGAAACCTCTAAGAGTTGTTTCACTAGGGAAAGGAATCCCTGCTTTTTATCCTCAGGGATAAAGGGGGCAAAATGCCGCACCTTTTGGCAAGTTCCTCCAGGAACATGCCCATATAGAGACTGTAGGAATTAATCCTGGCTATAAGCATACTAGCCTGGAAAATTTTCCTACCAAAAGAGTCCAAAGTCTTACATTCCCGTCCTGGAGGGGTGGAAGAGTGCCTTTTGGTACTCCTAATCTTCTTCATTGCAGACTTCACCACAATAGAGTGGTGGGGCAATTGAGTCTTTTGGAAACCAGGAGAAGGAGGGACCCTATACATGGTGTCCAACCTACGGGAATAAGGAGACAAAGTCAAAGGATTTTCCCAGAAATCCATCAGTTGTTCTTGAAGGATTTCATGGATAGGCAGGGTAACTGCCTCCTTAGGGGCCTTTGAGTATCCCAAAATATCCAGTTTTTGGATCTGGGTTCCTTTTCAGAGGATGTGGTAATAGAAAGGGCTGTAGCCATATCTAAAACAAAGTCCTGGAAGGACAAATCCTCTGGAGGGGACATTCTCCTTTTAGGAGAAGAGGGCTCCTCAGGTAAGTTGAGTGAAACTCAGCAGAATCATCAGAGGAGTGAAAATCCTCAGAGGAATCGGTGCTTTCCTCTAACGCACGATACGCGTACCGATCGGTATCGATATCGGGCGTATCGGGTATGGAACCGGTATGGAGCGAAAGCCCATACGGTACCGACTTGCGTTTAGAGGTGGACGGCCTCGATACCGGCATGGCGGACGATACCAGTATCGGGCCCGGAACCGCTGAAAGCGGAACCGATGGCGTTGCAGCTTTAATGAAAGCCATGACGGCCTGCTGCATGGACTGAGGAGAGCTGTTCAGGAAGGCGGGAAGGCAGTGCGCATGTGCAGTGGGAGGTCCCAAAAGCTTCTATTCTAAGAAGCTGGGGAGCTTTCCCGCACGGGCTCCGTCGGTACCGACGTACCCATATGTGAGGACTTATTCCTGCTTGTTCCTGGAGATCCAGCAAAGCTCCTATGAACTCTAAAGACTGAGTGGGAGTCAGACTGGATTTTGGGATGTTTATTACCAGCCCTGAATACTGAAGGATACGCATTGTGCAGGATAGAGAAGTCATAAGAACATAAGATATGCCATACTGGGTCAGATCAAGGTCCATCAAGCCCAGTATCCTGTTTCCAACAGTGGCCAATCTAAGTCATACGTACCTAGCAGTTTCCCCAAAAGACACAGGTTCCGCAATGCTTGTACTGAGTCAAGCATTGATATCCTCGGTCCCTTCTTAATAATGGTTTATGGACCTTTCCTCCAGGAACTTGTCCAAACCTTTTTTAAACCCAGCTACCCTAACAGCCTTTACTAAATCCTCTGGTAACAAATTCCAGAGTTTGATTACACGTTGAGTGAAAAAATATTTTCTTTTATTAGTCTTAAATAGTTTACCCTGTAGCTTCATTGCATGTCCCCTAATCTTTCCATATTCTGATAACGTAAACAATCGATCTACATTTACCCGTTCCACTCCGTTCATTAATTTATAGACTTCTATCATATCTCCCCTCAGCCGTCTCTTTTCCAGGTTAAAGAGCCCTAACCTTATTAGCCTTTCTTCATAGGAGTATCCCTCCATCCCCTTTACCATTTTGGTGGCTCTTCTCTGAACCATTTCTAATAACTCTATATCCTTTTTAAGATACGGTGACCAGAATTGCACACAATATTCAAGGTGCGATCTCACCATGGAACGATATAGAGGCATTATAATATCTTTTGTTTTATTTTCCATTCCTTTCCTTATGATACCTAGCATTCTATTTGCTCTCTTGGCCGCCGCTGCACACTGGGCTGAGGGTTTTAACATGTTATCCACAATGACGCCTAAATCTTTTTCCTGGTGGAACCTTGCATCGTGTAACCATAGTTTGGGTTGTTCTTCCCTAGGTGCATAACTTTGCACTTGTCCACATTAAATTTCATCTGCCATTTTGATGCCCAGTCTTCTAATTTACCAAGATCCTCTTGCAATTTTCCACAATCCTCTTGGGTTTTAACAACTTTAAATAGTTTTGTGTCATCTGCAAATTTGATAACCTCACTCGTTATTCCACTTTCCAGGTCATTTATGAATATGTCAAAAAGCAGCGGACCCAGCACAGATCCCTGGGGTACACCACTATTCAGCTTTCTTCATTGGGAAAATTGGCCATTTAGCCCAACCCTCTGCTTTCTATCTTTTAACCAGTTCTTGATCCACAGTAGTACACTGCCTCCTATCCCATGACTCTTTAGTTTTGCCAAAAGTCTCTGATGAGGGACCTTGTCAAAGGCTTTCTGAAAGTCCAGATACACTATATCAACCGACTCACCTTTGTCCATCTGTTTATTCACACTTTCAAAAAAACATAACAGATTAGTAAGTCAAGATCTTTCTTGTCTAAAGCCATGTTGGCTGTCTCCCATTAGGCCATGACTATCTACATGCTGAGTAATTTTATTCTTTATGATGGTTTCTACCATTTTTCCCGGTACTGACGTGAGGCTCACCAGTGTGTAGTTTCCCGGATCACCACTGGAACCCTTTTTAAAAATTGGTGTTACATTGGCCATCCTCCAATCTTCAGGTATTAGAGATGATTTTAATGATAGTTCACAGATTACTAATAGCAGGTCTGCAATCTCATATTTCAGTTCTTTCAACACCCTTGGATGTATACCATCCGGCCCAGGTGATTTGCTACTCTTCAGTTTATCTAATAGTTGTAATACATCTTCCCGATGTATCGATATTTCCTTCAATTCTTCCGCACCTTTAAATACCACTTCAGTCATGGGTAACATCCCTACATCTTCCTCAGTACAGACCGAAGCAAAGAATTCATTCAGTCTCTCCGCTATCGCCCTGTCTCCTCTTAGTGCCCCTTTAACTCCTCTATCATCTAATGGACCAACTGTCTCTCTCTCACAGGTTTTTTGCTATGAATGTACTTGAAAAAATCTTTATTTCGCGCTTTTGCTTCCACAGCAAGCTTCTTCTCAATTTCTCCCTTTGCCTGATTTATCAATGCCTTGCATTTGATTTGCCAGTGCTTGTGCTGTTTCCAGGTTTTGTCATTTGGCTCTTTTTTCCATTTCCTGAAAGATGATTTTTTGGCAACAACAGCCTCTCTGACCTCACCTTTAAACCATGCTGGCAGTTTTTTGGACTTCCTTCCACTTTTCTTAAAGCGTGGCATACAGCTGGTCTGGGCTGCCAAGATAGTATTTTTCAACAACACCCAAGCTTGATATAAGTCTTTAACCTTTGCAACTGCTCCTTTTAGTTTTTTCTTAACTATTTTCCTCATTTTATCATAGTCTCCCTTTCGAAAGTTAAAAGGTAGTACTGTGGATTTCCGTACTATCCCTCCTCCACTAATTAAATCAAAGGCGATCATGCTATGATCACTATTGCCAAGTGGCTCCAACACCCTTATCTCTTGCACTAGATCTGGTGTTCCATAAGGACTAGGTCTAATATGGCTTCCCCTCTGGTCGGTTCATGAACCAGCTGCTCCAAGAAGCAGTCATTTATTTCATCTAGGAACTTTATCTCCCTAGCATGTCCTGCAGTGACACTGACCCAGTCGATACCGGGGTAATTGAAATCACCCATTATTATTACTGCGCTGTAACTTTTGTTAGCTTCCTTGATTTCTTTGAGCATTTCATCATCTGCCATTGCCTTCCACTTTTTACATGGAATTTCAATCCATAGAGATTCTACAGCAAATTTTGTTTCCTGCAAAACTTTAATCCATTCTGACTCAATGCCCTCTCTAACATACAGCGCAACCCCTCCACCAATTTGATCAGCTCTATCATTACGATATAGTTTGTACCCATGTATCACAGTGTCCCACTGGTTGTCCTCCTTCCACCATGTCTCTGATATTCCAATCATATCTAACCTCTCATTCCTCTCTTTCTCAAGTCCTGGCCTCTGACTCTGTTGGGGCTCGAATGAGCCAGTCATCTAAGTAGGGGAAGACGAATATCCCTAGAGTGCAGAGAAATGCTGCTACGACAGCCATGCATTTCGTGAACACCCTTGGTGCTGAGGCCAGGCCAAAAGGAAGCACCCTGTATTGGTAGTGCTTTCCTTGAAAAAGGAACCGAAGGAACCTTCTGTGGGTTGGATGGATGAGGACATGGGTGTACGCATCCTTGAGATCTAGAGAACAAAGCCAATCCTGACTCCGAAGGTATGGCAGCAGAGATCCGAGAGAAATCATCTTGAATTTCTCTTTGAACGGGAATCTGTTCAATTCTCTGAGGTCTAAGAATGGTCTGTAACCCCCTGTTTTATTTGGGATAAGGAAATAAGGGGAATAGAACCCTGTACCCTGCTGATAAATGGGTACTTCTTCTATTGCCCCTTGGGCAAGAAGAATAGCGACCTCCTGACCTAACAGGTTGATGAGAGAGGTCGGAGAATTGAACTGCTTTACTGCCCTTGTGCTTCTTGAGAAGAGCAGTGCTTTCCAGAGCTCATCCAAAAGGTGATTTTTGCTGAATTTGCTGCTAAATTGTGAGTTTTTTGTCTGTTTGTCTCCACATATTTATCTATCTATTTGCCCTTCTTGGTGGGTTCCCTTACCTACTCCCTTGCTGTGTGCCCACTATTCAGGACCAGCCTCCATTGCTGTAGAGTTTTAAACTATCTTTCTCTTAGCCTACCTGAGTTACTGCCCCTCCCCCTCCCTGCTGAGGCATTGTTGTAAACCTCCATTCCTGTTGTGCATGTGGGCTTGCTCAGACTGCCCTTGTGCTTCTTGAGAAGAGCAGTGCTTTCCAGAGCTCATCCAAAAGGTGATTTTTGCTGAATTTGCTGCTAAATTGTGAGTTTTTTGTCTGTTTGTCTCCACATATTTATCTATCTATTTGCCCTTCTTGGTGGGTTCCCTTACCTACTCCCTTGCTGTGTGCCCACTGTTCAGGAACAGCCTACTGGCCAGAGACACTTAGGTTCCCGCCCACCCTACCCCTCACCCCACCCACCCCACCCCAGGGGCTACATTGCCTATATAGTGGTCACATACGTGCCATCTGTCGTTCCTAACTTGGGTAACGCCCACATCTTCAACTTTTCTTATTATTCTTCCTCTTCTGGGACTGCTTAAGCAACATGTCGTGTATTCAGTGCAATAACTGTGGTACTTTCATTCAAAGAAGAATCATTTGGAGCCTAAGAGCTTGTCCTATATGCCTAAAGTCAGCTGCCATGCATGAAGAACTGACTATACTAAGGAAAGACCTAGCAGCCATGCATAAAGAAGTTTCTTACTGAGGGAGGAACTGGCTGCAATGAAGCGCACCTCTTCTAGGATACAAACTGAACAAAGTCCACCACCGCTCCCACAAATAATCAAACACCCCAGGAACAAATGGATCACAGTGGGTTCCGGAAGATTGCGACCTGTAATGCAGAGACTTCCTACACATCAAGAGATATCCCTGCAAAATGCCTTCTCTGCCTTGGCTAATGAGGATGCCCAACCCAAGGAAACTGAAGGGCCCTTAAATGAGTCAGACAATGCCCAATCTCCTGCTAAAGCACCAAATATGAAGAAAAACCTCACCAAACAGAAAACTATTACTACTTGGAGATTCCATCATCAGAGGCACCAACTTGGGAACACAGTTCAAAGGAGAGAAGATAGTCATGTGCCTACCAGGCTCTTCAGCCAGCAGGAATACAAACCAAGTTGTTGAAATACTTAGCGCAAAAAGTGAGCACTCCAAACCAGATGTTATTATCCACTTGGGCACAAATGACCTGGCTAGAAACAGTGCCTCTACAGCCCAAAAGGACTTCCAATCTCTGGGAGAGAAACTCAAGCCCATTGTTAACACTGTTGCATTCTCAGAAGTTCTACCTGTTCTTGGTAAGGGGACAAAAAGGCTGCATCGCATTAACAACTTTAATACATGGCTCCAGACCTGGTGCAAACAAGAAGGATTCAGATTTATTGGCAACTGGGACAATAGATGGACCAACAAGAGACTATACTGTGCTGATGGACTACATCTCTCTGTCAGGGAAAAGAAACCTAAGTGAAAAATTCAGGCAGTATGTGGATATGCATTTAAACTAGGAAAAGGGGGTGACGGATGTGGAAGGTCAACATCTGCATGCCACCCCCTGCAAAAGCAGAACAACATCAGAAACAGCCATACTCTTAAACCACACATCAAAAACAAGTGGGAAGAAATGGGCAGAATAAAATCAATGCAAAATACACACAAGCCAGGTAAATGCTGGAAAGCAATGAGCACAAATGCTCGAAGCTTAGCCAAAAAAATTCCAGACCTGGAAGCCCTAATGGTGGAAACGGATTTGGACATCGTGGCCGTTACGGAAACATGGTTTAATGAATCGCATGATTGGGATATAGCCATAGCTGGCTATAATCTATTCAGAAGAGACAGAGAAAATGGAAAAGGAGGAGGAGTAGCCTTGTATGTCAAAAGCAGTATTAAAGCTACTGAAATGCAGGGAACATGGGGAAAAGAAGAAGCGCTCTGGATTGCGTTGGAAAGAGGAGATGGCACTGTCATCCATATTGCTGTAGTCTACAGACCTCCGACTCAAATTGAAGAGAGAGATAACGAATTGATTATAGATATTGCCAAGATAGCAGCAAAGGGGGAAGCGATCATATTAGGTGACTTTAATCTACCTGATGTGGATTGGATTACTCCTTCTGCACATCTGGAAAGAAGCAAAAAAATTGTGGATGCTCTCCAAGATGCATTACTTAGACAAATGGTGATGGAACCAACCAGGGAAAGCTCAACGCTGGATGTAGTGCTTACCAACAGTGATAACGTGTCGAATGTCTGCGTGAGTGCCCCTGTGAGCAACAGCGACCATCACACGGTGTGGCTTGAGATAAAAGCCATGGTACAGGCCAATCATAGCAAGCTCAAAGTCCTAAACTTCAAAAACACTGACTTCAATAAAATGGCCGAGTACTTAAAGGAGGAGATGACGGGGTGGAAGAAGATAAGGGAAGTGGAATTGCAATGGACTAAACTAAAGGCGGCAATAAAAGGGGCAACAGATAAATATGTAAGAAAAATAAATAAAAACAAGAGGAGAAGGAAACCTATTTGGTTTTCCAAAGAGGTGGCTGCGCAAATAAAGGCAAAAAACACAGCTTTTTCAAAATTCAAAAGCTTGCAAACAGAAGAACACAGAAATGAATACAGGATCCAACTCAAAGATTCTAAAAGAGTAATAAGGATAGCAAAATCAAAGGCAGAAGAAAAAATGGCTAAAGATGTTAAGGGTGGCAACAAAACTTTCTTCAGGTATATTCAGGAAAGGAAGAAGATCAGAGTTGGAATTGCAGGACTCAGAAGTGCTGGGAAAGGACTCGTGGAAAGTGACAATGAAAAAGCGAAATTGCTAAACAAATACTTCTGCTCTGTTTTTACTAAAGAAGATCCTGGAGATGGACCAGCTGTGACTCCCAAATATAAAAATAGGACTGAAGTAGATATCACACCATTCACAGAAGATGAGGTGTGTTAGAACAACTTGCTAAACTGAAAGTGGACAAAGCCATGGGACCGGATGGGATACATCCCAGGATACTGAAAGAGCTCAGAGAGGTTCTTGCAGGACCGTTAAAGGATGTCTTCAACAGATCCTTGGAAACAGGAGTGGTTCCTCAGGACTGGAGAATGGCTAATGTTGTACCTCTACACAAAAGTGGTGACAGGGAAGAAGTGTCAAATTACAGGCCCGTGAGCCTTACCTCGGTGGCAGGAAAAGTAATGGAGGCGCTCCTGAAAGAGCGAATAGTGAACTTTCTCAAAACCAACAAGTTGCAAGATCCCAGGCAACATGGTTTTACCGAAGGACGGTCTTGCCAAACAAATCTGATTGAGTTCTTTGATTGGGTGACCAAGGAACTAGATCTGGGGCAAGCAATGGATGTCATCTATCTGGATTTCAGCAAAGCCTTTGATACTGTTCCTCATAGGAGGCTTGTCAATAAACTCAGTAGCTTGGGGATGGGTCCCAAGATAGTAAACTGGATTAGAGATTGGTTGACTGACAGACAACAGAGGGTGATGGTACATGGAGCTCACTCGGATGAGAGGAAGGTGATTAGCGGGGTGCCTCAGGGTTCGGTCCTGGGCCCGGCACTGTTCAATGTATTTGTGAGTGATATTGCTGAAGGACTGAATGGAAAAGTCTGTCTTTTTGCAGATGACACAAAAATTTGCAACAGAGTGGACTCCCCAGAGGGAGTGGATAACATGAGGAAAGATCTACAAAAGCTGGAAGACTGGTCTAATGCTTGGCAACTACGATTTAATGTGAAAAAGTGCAGTGTCATGCACTTGGGTAGCAAAAATCCAAGGGAAAAGTACACAATAGGGGGTGAGAGGTTGGTATGCAAGGTTCAGGAGAAAGACCTTGGTGTGATTATCTCTGATGATCTCAAGGTGGCAAAACAGTGCGACAAGGCGGTGGCAAAAGCCAGGAGGATGTTGGGCTGCATTCAAAGAGGGATGACCAGCAGAAAGGAAGAGGTACTTATGCCACTGTACAAGTCACTGGTGCGGCCTCACTTGGAATACTGTGTTCAGTTTTGGAGGCCATATCTTGCAAAAGATGTAAAAAGACTGGAAACTGTTCAGAGAAAGGCGACCAAAATGATTTGGAGCCTGCGTCAGAAGCCTTATGAGAAGAGACTTGAAGACATAAATATGTACACTTTGGAGGAGAGGAGGGACAGGGGAGATATGATTCAGACCTTTAAATACTTAAAGAGAAATGATGAACAAACAAACCTCTTCCAAAGACGGGGAAGCTGTAAAACTAGAGGGCATAACATGAAGCTGCAAGGTGGTAAATTGAAAGGCAATGTCAGGAAATATTTCTTCACTGAAAGGGTGGTGGATGCTTGGAATGCCCTCCCGATGGAAGTGGTGAGGGCAAACACAGTGATGGAATTCAAAACGGCATGGGACAAACACAGTGGATCCCTTTACAGCAACAGGATAAAAGCAAAACAAACAGTACCATCTAACTTCTGAACTATCTAGCATCTGAACAAATAAGGGTGTCCTACATGGAGTGGTGGGTTCACCCCTAAACAGAAACAAAAACATGGGGAGGGGTGGCCTGCACAGAGCGACAGGTGCACCTACTCTTGCCATCTTGCTGGGCAGACTAGATGGACCATGCTGGTCTTTATCTGCCGTCACTTACTATGTTACTATATTGTGTGAGGGGGCATGCTTGAAAAATGAAGCTTGTACCCCTCCTCTATGATGGAGAGTGTCCAATGCTCTGCTGTTATCTGCCCCCATCTGGGGGCAAAATGACATAACCTTTCTGGAATGGTGGAAGGCTCTGGTCCCCCGAGAGCCAGGAAGGCTAAGTTCTCTAGTTGAGAGTCAAAGGCCCTGTGGAGGCTGAGCCTGCTGGGCCGGCTGAGGCCTAGCAGTCTTTGCTTTCTTCTGTTTGGGTGGTTGCTGACCTTTCCTGGCAAGCTGACCTGCAGAACGTCCCTGCTGAACATAAGCAGGATAATATCTTTTCTTCTTACTAAAGAATGGTTTCTTGAACAATTTCTTTCTAGCAGGATCATCAGTGGACTTGGATAATCTATCCAAGGTGGAATTTTCAGCATCTCATTGGTTTTTTCCTGCCAATCTCTACCAAACAGGTTCTCACCTGTACAAGGGATGTTTCCCAATTTGTCTTGTACCCAGAGCTCCAGATCAGATGCCTGGAGCCAAGCAATTCTATGTGCACCTATGGCAATAGCAGAGGTCCTGCTTATGCACTCAAAACAGTCAAAGGCTGCACGGTTGGCAAATTTAGAAACATCTTGGGCATGTTTGACCAAAGTGCAAAACTCCTTTCTTCTATCTTCAGGAAGAATAGGACTTAAAGTCTCTAAATCATCTGCGACCTCCTTCAGGAACATTCCCATGTAGAGACTATAGAGGAAGTGATCCTGGCAGAAAGCATGGAAGCTTAGAAGACCCGACGTCCAAAAGCATCCAGGGTTCTGCACTCACGTCCTGGAGGATTAGAGGCATGCCTCTTTGCACTCTTGATCCTTCTCATAGCTGATTCCACTACAATAGAGTGGTGAGGAAGCTGAGTCTTTTGGAAACCAGGACAAGGAGGGACTTGATACATAGTATCTAGTCTGCGAGAATGAGGAGAGGTGGTAAGAGGTGTCTCTCACATCCTTAACATGAGATCATATAAAATATCATGAATGGGCAAGGTAGCTGCCTCCTTAGGAGTTTTGGGATATTGTAGAATTTCCAACTCCTAGGCCCATGGCTCTGTTTCAGGGGCCACAGTAATGGACAGACCCCAAGCCACCTCCCTGATAAAATCC
Organism: Ichthyophis bannanicus; assembly: GCA_033557465.1. Taxonomy (NCBI): domain Eukaryota; kingdom Metazoa; phylum Chordata; class Amphibia; order Gymnophiona; family Ichthyophiidae; genus Ichthyophis; species Ichthyophis bannanicus. The sequence goes on from CM066033.1 coordinate 441,849,013, forward strand.
TGGAAGGAAATATCCTCTGGAAGAGACATCCTGCGCTTGGGGGAGGAGGGCTCCTCTGGGAGAAGCATTCCTGCATCGACAGAACTGTCAGAATTCTCAGATTCCTCTGAGGACTCGAAGTACCGTTTGTCCGGATGCTCTTGAAGAGCCCGATACCCGTACCGACCGAAGTCGGTACCGGGAGTAACCGGTACCGGGGTATCGGTACCGGAGGGCATCGGATAACTGGGTACCGGCAAAGCAGACACCGATGGGCTGTTCGCCGAGGCACGGCACGTCCAGGAGCTTTTCCTGCATCCACTGCTCCAAATCTGAGGATTGGAGCCATGCCTGGCGGCGGGCCCCGATGCCCGCGGTCGCCACCCGAGCCGATGACTCAAATCCATCGTAGGCGGCTCGGGAGAGGTATTTCGAGCAGTCTGCGACGGACTTCAACAGAAGGCCGAATCTATTGAGGGTCTCGCCCTCAAGGCCCGCAGACATCCCTCCGAGCTCCTTGGCTAAATCGCGCAAGAACATACCCATGTATAGTTGGTATTCTTGAATGCGACAAGAGAGCATGGAGCCTTGGTAGGCCTTGCGGCCCAGGGCATCAAGGGCTCTCGACTCTCGGCATGGCAGTACCGACGAGTACGATTTTGGGCTCTTCTGCTTCCTCATGGCCGACTCCACCACCATAGAGGTATGGGGGTCTTCCTCAATCCCGGCCCACGTTGTACATTGTACATAGTATCAAGGTGCTTCCTCATGATGGGGACCGAGGCGGGCGCCTCCCACATGCAGAGCAGCAGCCGAGATAGAATAGGAGGAACCGGCACAGTGAGAGATTCCCTGGGCAGGGATTCGTACTGAAGAATATCAAGTTCTTCAGCACGAGGGTCCTCCTCGGCCTGAATGGCCAGGTTAAGGGCCCGTGCCATGTCCCGAACGAACACCAGGAAGGAGGTGTCCTCGGGTGGTGAGCGCCGCTGGAACACAGGCGGGGAGGGGTCCGACGGAAGATCCCGGTGGGTACGGGTTTCTGTGGAGGTGTCCCCATTGGACTCCCACTCTGAGAAATCAATTGAAGAGTCGAAATCAGGCAGATCACCCTGTTCAACAGCTGGAGGCCCTGGAAAATCTTGCCTCCGAGGAACTGGAGGGTGAGTGAGACCAAAGTCGAGGACCCTCATGATGCCAGCGGCTCTCAGGGGTTTACTGGATGGATTTCAGTGTCCCACACGAGGGACCCACGGTCTCTGAGCGCAAGTCAGCAAAGCTGGCTGTGAGCACCTGCTGGGAAGCAATGAATGCAGAAATGCTGCGTTCTAGCGCCAGTATGCAGGACTCCCACGACGGGCGTGGGGCCCTGTGACGCCGAACCCAGGGTCACCGGGTCGGGTGTCGAGGAGAGGGGGTCCTCACCAGGACGGCCTTCAGGAGACCGGGCGCCTTCGCCGGAGGCCTCCGCTTCTGTGCGGGGTATCTTGCAGGGCTGCTCCCTGTCTGACTCTTGGGAACGCCAAAGGGGGCTGAGCGACCGAGCATGGGAGCGCTCGCACTTATCGGGAGCCCTCGACAGCAACTTCGAGGCTGTCTTCTTTTTGCGCTGCGCCACCTCAGGGATCCCTGGTCAGAGTGCCACTGAGAGCCCGGGGCCGAATGGGGGGACCCCACCAGGGGATTGACGACCGAAGGTGCCACCAGGGATTCCAAGGTGGCCTTTCAGAGAATGTCTTTGGATTTCTGCTTACGACTGAGCAGGGCCTTAGAGGACATTTTCTTGCAGAGCAAACAGAGCTCTGGATCATGGTCAGCTCTGAGACACCACAGACAACATTCGTGAGTGTCCGTAAGTGACATGTTTCTAAAGCATCTATCATATTTTTTGAAGCCAGTGGCCATTGGGGCAAAAATGGACCCCGCGAGGTCGAAAACCCACGCGGCCAGGGGCTAGGGAAAGAAAAAGGGAGCGAAGCCCATGACAAAAAATGAAAAAAGAACTATCCCCGACAACTCTAAAAAAATAAGAGCAGGGGAAGGACGGGTAGAGGACCAGTGCAACCGAAAAACAAAAGGCCTGTAGACCAAAAACAAAATCTTTTTCCGAGGGACGAGGACGTGCGTCCGAAGGGCTCCGCGGAAAAAGGGAGCAAGATGGCACCCTTAGGCGGGAAGAGGACCACGCATGAGTGACAGCAATCCCAAAGGCTTTCTTTGAAAGCTGAGGAATTGCTCCTCGCAGGCTCCGTCAGTGCTGACGTCACCCATAAGTGAGGACTTACTTCCTGCTTGTTCCTGGAGAATACACACACCTCTCCAGAGCGCATAGCACTGGATCTAAGATAGATTATTTTTTGGGATCATCTAAGCTCTTTGATCGAGTGACCAATGCAGAGGTGATTCCCATCATTATATCAGATCATGCGCTCATCTGGAAAGATATAAAGTAGGGACCCAGCCCAAAGGATACGCTTCGGAGATACCCACTGGAGGTTATTTCAGATAAACGATTCGGAAAACTCCTGCAAACACAGTGGGAAGACTACACCAAAAATAATGAAGCTCATCGGGATAACCCTGTACTCTTTTGGGAGGCAGTGAAGGCGGTCATGAGAAGCCAAATTATAAAATATGTTGCTACCAAACGTACACTGCAATGTCAACACTTGCTTCGGTTAGAGAAAGAACTAATCCACAAACCAAAGAAGAACTAATACACTTGCAGGGGAAAGCTGAATCCCTTATACAGGAAAAAACCCACCCAATCTCTCCTATACTATAGATACAAACTCTATATATTTGGGAATAACTCAGGGAAACTGATGTCGGGGCTGATCAAGGCCAGTAGGGAACACCACCAGGTGAGAGCTCTCTGAGATAAAGGAGGTCAGGTTAGGAATACGCAACCACAAATAGAAGACATATTTCGGAAATACTATAAATCTCTGCATGAGGCAGACCCCCATGATGAGAGAGGGGAAAGCGTAGTTATCACCTGTAACAGGTGTTCTCCAGGGACAGTAGGAATCAGTTCTCACATATGGGTGATGTCGGTGCTGACAGAGCCTGCGCGGAGCATTTCCCCAGCTTTCACAGAAAGCCTTTGGGAATGCTATCACGCATGCGTGGTCCCCTTCCCACCCAAGGGTGCCATCTTGCTCAGTCAGATGACATAGCAAAAGGACTTAAACAATGTAGGGAGGTAACTCCAAGGTGAGGAGGGAGGGTTATGAGGACTGATTCCTGTTATCCCTGGAGAGCACCTGTTACAGATGAGTAACTATGCTTTCTCCAGGAAGAAACAGGAAGTCAGCCCTCACATATGGGACTCCCTAGCTTCGGGCTGCCAAGGACCGAACCACAACAGTACCACTGGCGACCCATTGGGTAGCCGTAAGTTGCAGAAGATGAGTCACCACTGAGAGACTCTGCAAGACCCTAGCATCCAGCGATACCATCACTCCGGTACCCTGAACACAGAAGGGTTGGGGGACAGGAATTGCCTACACACTGAAAATATTACAGAGTACTGCCTGTCCAAAGGCACTGTCCCTGTGGGACTCACTCTCCAGGCAGTAATGAGCTACAAACATATAAACTCAAGCCCATGTGGCGGCCCTGTAGATTTCCAGCACTAGCACTGAGCAGAGATTGGCCACCGACATGGCCATGGCCCACACGCAATGTGCACTGATTCGATGTTCAAGGGAGAGGCCCGCTCGCTCATAAGTGAGGGCAATGCAGTCCGCCACCCATGTGGACAGAGTCCACTTCATTACCGGGAGCCCCAGTGTACTGGGGTCATATGATACGAAGAGCTGAGGAACTTTGCGATGGGCCTGGGTCCTATGCAGGTAGAAGGACAGGGCCCGCTTGCAGTCTAGCGTATGCAAGATAAGTTCCTCCCTGCCAGCTTGGGGCCATGGGAAGAAGGTGGGAAGGACCACCTCCTGATTGAGGTGGAAGGGGGATACCACCTTGGGGAGCAATTTGGGATGTATGCAGAGCACTACCCTGTTCTTATAGAACCTTGTATATGGCGGATCCACCACCAAGGCCTGGAGTTCGAGCGGACATGATGGCCATCAGAAAAAACACTTTCCAGGAGAGGTATCTCAGATGGCAGGTGGCCAGGGGCTTGGAATGGCGACTTGGTGAGTTGGGAGAGCACCACATTAAGGTTCCATTCCGCTGCCGGAGAGGGGGCTTTGACAGTAGGAGGCCCCTGAAGGAACATGGAGACCAGGGGCTGGTTTGAGAAGGATTTTTCCTCTACAGGGTGATGGTGAACGGCTATGGCGCTCAGGTGTGCCCTAACCGAATTAGACTTTAGACCAGCATGTGAGAGGTGCAATAAGTACTTTAGCACTAGATGCATGTGGCAGGAGAAAGAGTTCTCCCTTCTCTCTGCACAGCAAATGGAGAATCTCCTCCATTTGAGGGTGTACGCCCGTCTGGTGGAAGGTTTTCAGGAGATTGAAGGGAGCCAAGACTGGGCATCCAAATGGCAGATGAAATTTAATGTGGACAAGTGCAAAGTTATGCACCTAGGAAAGAACAACCCAAACTATGGTTACACGATGCAAGGTTCCACATTAGGAACCATCACCCAAGAAAAAAATGTAGGCGTCATTGTGGATAACATGTTAAAACCCTCTGCCCAGAGGAAGTGATGTCACTGACCCCGATGGCGGTGTAAAGACATCGCTCTGGGCCAACCCCATCTAACATTAAAGAAAAGACCCACTCAAAGTGCCCTGAAACCGGCAGCAACAGCGACAAACTCCAGTAAGATTGTTGGACGGAGTGCCAGAGAAGCGGACAGCAGGGGAGGCGCTGATCAGCGAGAATACAGCGGGCGGTGGAGGCAGCCAAGACGGTGAGTGGAGCGGCGGTCTGTCGGAGCATCGGTGGAAGGCAAGAGCGGGAGGAGCGGAGATCTGAGAGAGCGGAGGAGGTCTCCGAGGACTTGAAGGGAAGTCAATAAATCATGTGGAGGTGAGCGGAGTGCAGCGGTGAGGAGAGCGGGGGAACGGTAGTTGCAGAAGCACAGAGGAAGGCAGCAGATGGTGGCAGAGGACCGCATGGCTTCTAAGATGGCAATATGTGCGGGTGAAGAGTGAGGAAGTGAAAGAAGAGAAGACAAGGCAACGAGAGGAGAGTAGTTAGGCAAAGAGAAGAGCTGAGACCCAGAAGGGAGAAATCAGTACAAACTACAAAAGGATTAAAGGTAAACTGCAAGCTACAGATTACAGTAAGGAAACAAAGCAGAGGGAAGCAGAAAGCAGAACAAAATGCTCAGATAAAGAAGTGGAGATAAAGGACATGTTAGCAATCTAGATCAGACACTTGTGAAGTTGGGCAACTTTGCATAGAAATTAAAGGGGGCACTGCTCAAGAAAGCGCAACACCCAGTGTATAAAACAGAAGGAGGGAAGAAAGCCGGAGTGGAAAGCTCGGGGTGAACAGTTAAAGAAATTATGACCACGAGAAGGAAAACATTGGATTTGAAGGAGTATGTGTATCAGAGTGCAGGGACAAGTGCCAGTGAACAGGCTGGGTTGGGCGATAAACATAAAAATTCTGAAATGGCGGAGGGACCCGGCACCCACTCTAACATGGCACAGGGGAAGGGAAATATACACGAAATTACCCGAGCAGAGTTAAAGGAGTGTTTTGTGGAAATAAAGATGGAAGTGCAAGCAGTAAAAATAGAAATAAGCAAACTAATAGGAACCTTGAAAGAAGATATTGCGGAACTGACTCACAAAGCAGGAGATCATGAAAACCGGTTGCAAAGTCTGGAATTGCAGCAGGAGGAGCAGCAGAGGGAATATCAAGCAGGTCAAAAATGGCAAAAAGACATGCAGTATAAACTGGAGGACCTGGAAAATAGATCCCGAAGGAATAATTTGAGAATCCAGGGCGATTCCAGGACAGTGCTAAAGTGGCAGCTTCAATATGTTCGGAAATACTTAAGAAGGGAGGGGAAGAAATACGCCCTGAAGAGATTGTGTTGGATAGAACACATAGAGCACTGGGGGTAGTCCGAATGAACAGACCTAGAGATATTATCTCTTTCTTCCAATATAAAATGAGAGAGAATTGCAACAAAAATAAAGAGACAAGGAAAGTTAACTTGGCAAGGGTATCCAATAGCTGTACATGAGGATCTGTCTCTGGGAACCTTGCAGAGGCGGCGAGGAATGCAACCAGTCATACAGATGTTGTGAAGTAAGGACATTAAATATAGGTGGCTGCACCCGTTTGGACTGGCATTTACGATTCATGGGAGAACACGCAGAGTGCAGATGCTGGAGGAGGCGAAAGAAGCGCTGCAGGAGGAAGGGGTCAGACCGGAGAATGAGCACAGCAGACAGGAAACGGGTGAGGAGGATATGAGAGGCGGACAGCAGACAGCATACGAGGCACACCAGGATTTGAAGAAGGGAAGGAGTAAGGAGAGTAAAGATCGCACAAAGAAATGAAAAATTGGACTGCTGGAGATCTGATCTAAGGACTGGAGGGTGGAGGGAGGGGGAAGGTAATAGGAGGAATAAAGATGTAAGGGAAGTTTGTATTGAGATGAATGAGAATCGAGGTAGTATAAATGTCAGAGGGAACAAGGGCAAGAAAGACTATGAAACTATGATTGATGACTTTTGTCTAATAAGGGGAAGGGAGATGGGAGGGGGAGAGAAGAGCTATGGGCAGAGATATGAGGGGGGAAGAGGGAATGGAGGGGAGGAGGCAGCAGATGGGGGGGTAAGGGACATGCTACTCAAAACACTCCTGGTAAAGGAGGTAGGGAAAGGAGGGGCAGGAGGGAGGGAGGGGGAGAGAGAGGCGGGGGAAGGAAGGGGAGGGGGAGGGGAAGAGGGAAGAAAGAGGGGGAGAACAAAAGGAACAGTGGAGAAAGGGTAACGGAGGAACGGGGGGAAAGGGATAGGGGGAAGGAGAAGCAGGATGGGGGAGGAAGGGCAGGGGGTGGCAAAGGGGGGGTAAATACCCAAAGAGATTAGGAGTTACAACCATCAATGTAAAAGGATTGAGGACGTGGCAAAAGCGCAAGATGTTAGAAAGGGAAGGAAGCCGTATGAATGCGGACATTCTGTGTATACAAGAAACACATTTAAGGGTAGGGCAAGAGCATTTGTTGTTGTCCAAAACATATCCAAATGTGGTATTGGCGGGGCAGAGGGCAAATCCCAGGAAAGGGGGAGTGGGAATTATGGTGGGGGAAATGGTGAGATATTTAGTAGTGGCAGAAAAGAGAGGGAAGGAGGGGAGGTGCGTTGGGGTGAAGTTGAAAGTGGGGAAGGGAGAGGTATGGGTGATAAGTCTATATGGGCCAAATGAGGGGCAGGGGAAGGCATTTGATAAGATAACAATGGAGTTAGAGGAATTGGGTGGCACCCCAATAGTAGTAGGGGGGGGGATTTTAATATGACATGAAACCCAAGGTTGGATAATAGTGGGGGACAGAGAAGGGGTGGGAGGAAAGATCAGCAAAGCAAGCGAAGGATGCAGGAGAGATTAGGGTTGATAGATTTGTGGAGAGCATGGCATCCAGGGGAACGCAAGTATTGTAGTGATGAAAGCTCTCTGGAAGATATGGAACTTGAAGAAAATCCTGAATTCCCCTTTGAAGTGAATGGCAGTGCACACGTGCAGGGGAATTACAAGCCAGATCAAAGGAAAAGTCAGCTCCCTGCTAAAGTCAGGCCACGCCCTAGCTCAGGGGTGGAGACAGGCTTCCCTACTGATTAGTTACACAGGTGCAGAGAACAGGGAATGTCCAGTAGGCAGCAGTGTTTAAAACCACGAGTAGAGCAAAGCAAAACGGACAGAGAGAGAGTCAAGGGAAGAAGCACTGACTCAAGAAACACAAGGACAGACATAGGAGGTACAGATACGGATACAGCAACAGAAGGCAGAGGCACAGGTGAACGGAGGAGAGGTGGACGTGGAGAAAGGAACAGGAACAGCTGTTGGAGTTGGAAAGGTGAGAGAGGAGAGAAAGAATCTGAAGCTGTGCTTAGCTGGAGGAGAAAGCCAGAGGAAATCTCCCAAGAAAGCAGCTACCTCAGAGGGACTGGAGAAGGACATAAGGAGGCTGCATTTCAGAGCCTGGAGGAACCCAGGAGGAAAGAAAGCAGCATTTGTCTGAGGAAACATCCCCAAGGTAAAGCCAGCAGTTTCATTACTGATAATTCTGCAGAGAGACAATTTGCCAGTTATAAAGGTCAGGAAGCTGAGTCCTCACCGTCTACTGTCAAGAAGTGGGTAGAGAATTTTTCATATGAGAAAAGCCATAGCCCTGATAAAAGCACAGCCTTTGAAACTCCAAAGCTAGAAGCTTTAAGAAAGCTGTTTTCTGAGGAAAAGGTTCACTCCCCTAATCTAAAGGTGCCTGTACAAGCTGAATTGCTGTGGAACCAATTTCAGGAGTTCTTGAAAGAGAGAAAGTTTGAGAAAGTTTATAATCCTGAGAGAGATACTGTTTGCCCTGATGCAATTGAAGGAATGCAAGTAGATTCTTGTTTGCCTAATTGTGAATATGACCCCATTCCAATGGACTGTTATTTATCTTTAAGAGAAGATTCTGCAGTGTTGAATAGGAACTGAGAATCTGTGAAACCGTATAGGAAATAAGGGCAGTTCCTGCTTTGAGTTGAGGAAAGCTAATTCTGTGTTTCACTGAGTTTTATTACTTGCTGATGTTAAAGAAGCAGTGCTGTGAAGAAGTTTGCTTTCAAAAGAGAAACCACAGCTGTTATAAGTTTACCTGTGTTGCTGTTAACTGACCACACGGGGCAGTCCTCGGTGTGAGTGTGTGAGAGAAGCAGAACAGCTGAACTGTGGAAAAGGTTTTGTTACGTCATTCTCATTATCCTGATTTCATCTTTATGTTGGAGATGTATCCTTCTGCCTTGGTTGTGTACTGAACTTTGAATGCCATGGAAATCCCCACAATAAATTTTTTTGCTGCCTTACAACCACCGACTCAACTACATTTGCCCTTTCAAGAGTAAAAAGCACTACAAGTCCCAGAATACCCTGGTGACAACAAAGGGAACTTTATTCAAGGAGGACATATAAGGCCATTTCCAGATTGTAAGCCCTTGGGCCCAACTGGAGGCGTCGCAGTATACGTTTTACTCTCAGGTGCATGGGGAGAGGGGGATTGGGCTGTGAGAGTGAAAGCAGTGGAGCATGGAGAAATCACGTAGACAGACCATGCTCCTGTTAATGTGATTTTTGACATGGGTAACGAGGAGGAGGGGATAAAGTTTTGGAAGTTAAATGATTCACTGTTGGAAGAGGAAGAACATGTGAGGTTAGTTAAGGAGACTTTAGAAGAGTATTTAGTGTATAATGATACGGAGGAAGTACAGCAAAGGACGGTATGGGAGGGGTTAAAGGCAGTGGTAAGGGGGAAGCTCATAAGTATTGCAGCGAGAGTAAAAAAGGTAAAGAGGAAGGAGGAGGGGGAATTGTTGAAGAGGATACAGCAGTTAGAAGCACAACATCAGAGGAGTATGGAGAGTGGGGTTAGAGATCAGCTGATGAAGGCAATGGTGGAGCTAAGTCAAATGAGAGCTCAGGAAATAGCATACAAATTGGAGGTAATAAAGCAACAGTATTTTGAAGGAGGGAATAAAGCTGAGAGGATTTTAGCAAGTCAGCTGAGGGCTCAGAGGCAAGCAGCGTATATAGCGGGCATTAGGGACAATATGGGGAAGATGGTGCACCGCACTAAAGAAATTAGCCAGGTGTTTCGGGAGTACTATAGTAAGTTATATCAAAGTGAACTACAAAGAGGGCAGGAGGAGATAAAGAGTTATTTACAGAAGTGTGGGTTAAGGACAGTAGCGCCAGAGGACAAGGAAAGAATAGGGGAGGACATTACAGAAGGGGAAGTGAGGACGGCTATCAAGACCCTGAAAATAGGGAAAACCCCGGGACTGGGTGGGTTCACGGTAATATTTTATAGGAAGATGGTGGAGCAAGTAACGCTGATAGTGACGAGGGTTTTTAACAAGGAGAAAGAAGGGGAAGAGATCCCACAGACTATGGGAGTGGCAGGAATCACAGTGATACCAAAACCCAGTAAAGATAAAGGAGTGTGTAGGTCCTACCGACCAATTTCGCTGATTAACTTAGATGCCAAGATATTGGCTAAAGTCTTGGCTAATAGGATTCAGGGGTTATTGCCTATGGTGATAAATAGGGATCAAACTGGGTTTGTTATGGGCAGGCAAGGGAGTGACAATATCAGGAAGGTGATGAATATTGCGTGGCACCTTCAGGTAGCAGGAGAACAGGCGGTATTTGTTACGGTGGATGTGGAGAAGGCGTTTGACTGGGTGGAGTGGCCCTACATGTTCCAAGTGATGGAGCAGATGGTATTTGGGGACAAATATATAGCATGGGTTAAAGCTCTGTACGCGTGCCCTAGCGCGCGGATTAAGGTGAATGGGGGGTACTCGAAGCAGTTTGAATTAGGAAGGGGAACCCGGCAAGGCTGCCCACTTTCACCGCTTTTATTTGCACTGGCAATTGAACCTCTGGCAGAAGCGGTTCGGATAGAGGCAGATGTTAAAGCGGGGTAGTGGGTGGGAGAGAGGAGAAAATAGCGTTATTTGCAGACGATGTAATTTTCACAATGGCGCAACCACTGACTACCTTGCCAGTAGTGATGAGAATTATAAAGGAGTTTAGTGATATAGCAGGGTACAAAATGAATTCCAGTAACACAGAGATATTGGGGTTTAATCTTGAAAGGGGTTTAGAGGAGCGGTTGAGGGAGTACTTTAATTTTAGATGGGTGTCACAGCAGTTTAGGTACTTGGGGATACAGTTAGGGAAGCCCATAGAAAATATTAAAACGTGGAACTATCGGAAAGTAGAGGGAAATATAAGGAATGATTTATCAAGGTGGAGGGGGATGAGAATGTCCTGGATGGGACGGATAGCGGTGGTAAAGATGAATGTCTTACCCAGACTTCTGTTTTTGTTTACATCTCTGGCTTGTGCGGTGACCAAGAAAGAAATGGAGAGGCTGCAAAATCTGATTATGCAATTTATCTGGGAGGGGAAAAAGACGAAAATGGCTAGGGGAACTATGTATCAAGGGAGGTCAGAAGGAGGGTTGGGGATACCATGTCTGATGAAGTACTACGAGGCTGCGCAATTGAGAGTGCTTTTGCAATGGAGAGAGGGGGCGGAAAGATTGAGTTGGGTGCAAATGGAATCAGGGGGAGTAGAATTAAAGGAAAGGAAGATATGGGGATCCGGGGGGGGGGGGGAGGTGGGATAAAGGGGCGAAGAATAATCCATTTAGGGAACTCATGTTCCAGATATGCAAGAAATGGAGGGGACATCTTATGGAGGGGAAAGTGTATTCTAAGGTATACCTATATTGGAGGGGTAGGCGAGAAGGGGTTGGAGGGGAATGCCCAGGTGTATAAGAGGTGGAGGGGTAACGGGTTGGAGAGGCTGGGACAATTACTGGACAAAGGGGGAGGAGTCAGAAAGTTTGAGGACCTTCAGAGGGAATATAGGGTGGACAGCACCGATTACTTTACATATGTGCAGTTATGGTACTTTTTGCAAAGACAGGAGGTGAAATCAGATTTGGAAAGAAGGCCGACACAGTTTGAGGAGATGATGGGGAAGCAATGGTCACAGAGAGGAGTTATATCAAGAATATACAAACTGTTACTTCAGAAGGGGTGGGAGAAGGGGAGGTGGCAGACGAGATGGGAAGAGGATATACCGGGATGGTGGGATGAGGATAGGTGGGCGGGTATCTATGAGAATGCATATAAGTTAGAAAGGGGGACACCAATGTTGGAAAATAGTTTGAAGATGAGGTATCAGATGTACTGGACTCCTGTGCGGTTAAGAGCTATTTATCCAGAAAGGTCAAGTGATTGTTGGAAGAAGTGTGGAGCACGGGGGGGATTTAATACATATGATATGGCAGTGTCCAAAAGTACAGGAGTATTGGGGTCAAGTGGGAAGGTTGTTTGGGAGCATCACCGGGGTACAGATAAAGTTATCCGTAGGGATGGTAGTGTTAAATGAAGGGGTTGGTGAAGGAGCAAGGAAATTGGTCACTTTTTTGGGATATGGAGTGATAGTTGCCCGAATGTGTCTCTTGCGTTGGTCTCCATTGGCACTTCATTATGTTTTGTATGCCCCAGCGGCAGCCCTTCCCAAGGTACTCCGCTAGCATATGGTATTTAAGACAATGTGGCGAGTGTGGCGACTGGCCTGTTGGAGATGCGGAGGAAATTCGCTGTCCACACCTTTACTCCCACTCTACGGTAATGGTGCCTTTTTGCTGGGCATGGAGAGAGGGGCATTTGGTCAATGGGAATCCAAAGGAATAATGGCCGTCGACCAAGTGACTGATGCGGGGGGTGCAGACCTGACATTTGACACCCTGTGGACACAATATGGGTTAGCGATAGTGGATGCATTTCGCTATCTCCAAGTCCGCAGTTATGTGCAAAGTTTGGCAGTTGCTGACCTAGAGGGAGGGGTCTGCTCTCGCCTGGAAGAACTTCTGTATGCGGAAACTTCATCCCAGGCACATTTAACTCTCTCCAGAAAGAATACTTCACCCTGGTGAAACGACCGATGGAAACATTAGAAAACTCAAGGTCTCAAGATTTGAACATAGACTTGACAGATGAAGCTATACAGACTGTGTTCAGGTGAATTCAACAAACTAGCACCAATGCAGATCTTTGAGAAATGCAATACAAAATACTAAGGAGGAATCACTTTGCCCCACATAGAGCGTTTCGAGCTGGGTGTAGCACGATGGCGGGTTGCCCTAGATGTAGCTATGGTAGGACCACTTTGGGACATATGTGGTGGAGCTGCCCTGGGGTAGTCCATTCTTGGGAGAAAGTGCAGGGCTATCTGGGATTCTTACTAGTTTGTACTTTAACAACTGGACCGCAGGCGGCGGTACTGGGATTGGAAACTGATCTTGAAATGGCCCCACGGAGATACCGGGATTGGCTGGGCCGAGTTCCTCCATGCGATTGGCATGTCGCATTGTTTTGCGTAATTGGCTGAACCAGGAGGGGCCCACCTTGGAGAAATAGCAAAAAGAGCTGCATACTTGATGGTTGAACATGTAGGGGGTACACAGAAATGATCGATTACAAGACAAATTCCTAGAGGAATGGAAACCATACGTCCAAACATTGAGCCCCTAAAGAACGAAGCTGCATTCTCAATGTTTTGTAGCTGAAAGACACAGGCCTGGAGAGGCTTATGGGGTCTCCCCGCTGTGAGCTCCAGAAGTGGAGGGTGGGGTGGGGGGAGAGGGGAGGGTGGGGGGAGGGAGGCTAAGACAAATGATAGGTATCACCTATCTATGGAGCGAGTACATACTAGGATAATGGGGAAGCCTACTATAGGGGGATCAACCTTTAGTGACAAGGCACAGGGGAACAACTATGCCACATGCGATGATTCTTGGGGCCCCATAAGATATAGGAATAGGAAGAAAGGATCACTTTTCTACAGCTGAGAAGGGACTACAGAAAAGGAAGACTGGGCCCCACTTTGGTCAATGAAACAAAGCAACAGATACTAAGACGCTGTAACCAAAACAGAATAAGACGCTTGTTAACCACGGTTGTGTTTCAATAAGAGGTGTGTAATATATTGATTTTAGGATGCCAGCTGCTGGTCCTTTAGAACCAAAAGATGATTTAGATCCCAGTTATATAAGTTTTGATTTTGTATAATAGTTTACATTAGGTATAGAACGGAAATAAAAATTAGGAATAACTATATGATGGGAGGGAGGGGGGAATATAGTGATGAAAAATGAAAAAACAAGGAATGTATATATGTTCTTTTTTTTTTTTTTTTTAATTATATTTTTATTCAAATTATCAAAGAAACAATAATAATATTTGAAATAAGAAAATAACAGCAATCAACCTAGTCCACATTAAGGGGGAGTACAAGTGAATCATTAAGAAAACATATAAGAAAATACTCAGCGTTACAGGAAAACAAAGGAAATACAGCCCTGAAAAATACATAAGCTCTAATTACTTTGCATTACAGAAAACAGAATAATAAGGAAAAAACTTACAGCTTTGAAGGAGCCTGATGTATAATAAATGTCTCTAACGACGACGTTTCAGAAAAAACATATTTAGTTCCCTCTAAGACCACCACGCATTTACAGGGAAATTTGAGAAAGAATGATGCACCCACAGCTAAGACCCGGGGCTTCAGATATAAAAAAGCCCTGCGCCTCAACTGTGTCTGTCTCGAAACATCGGGAAAAATGGTTATTTTTGCCCCACAAAAAAAGAGCACCTTTATTAGCAAAAAAATAATCTCATCACAGAATTCTTATCCGCTTCTGTGGTAAAAGATACAAGAAGTGTAGCACGAGAAGAAATCAAATCCTGAGATGACTCTATGAATGCTGACAGATCCTAGAATCAGCTTGAACTTTAGAAACTACAGCAAGTGGGTCAGCAACAGGAGGAGCTCTAGCCCCAGGCAGATAATAAAGCTTATTAATAAGCGGTTTTCGAATTGTTATCATATCCCAAAACTTCAGTTAGATATTTGTCAAATAAAATCTGAGGGGATATCAACCTCGTATGAGGAAAATTTAAACAACGAATGTTAGTAGCCCGGAGCGAGTTCTCTAACAATTCCTGTTGCATATGTAAAGTCATACTATCTTTCATGAAAGATAAAGACGATTTCTGTAAGGAATCATACTGCTTTTCTAATTTATGAAATTTGGCATCTAAGGCAACAATTTGTGAATCATGTTGAGCCATTTTTGCAACTGATCCTTTAGAGAACTCTGAAAATTGAGAGGCAACCATAGCTAAAGAAGAAATAGAAGACTCAATGCGTGATAAACAGATAAAACATCTACCAAAGATACATTTTGAGAATCTATCTTAACATGAGCAGCTTCAGAGCGAATATCCACACAGTCTCCCGGTAGCTGAATAGCCTGTGGCAGAGGTACTACCAGAGGCACATTAGTACCGTCCAATGAAGCTAAAGGGGATACAACTTCCCCAACTAGCTCCGGATCTTCCATCATTGGTGAGGAGGTCACTGGGAATATCCAATTCTGTAAGCAGGGCAGAGCTTAATAACCCCCGAGAGGCGTCATCTGGAGGGGAAACACACTCGGCAACAGACCCGGAGGCAGCCTCCTCATCCTTCAGTAACACAACGTGTTTATCCATAGGACCAACAGTTCTAATTATCTTAGGAGAATTAACAGTACTCACGTTGAGGGAGCGCTTCCTACGCCTGCCCATGCCAGGATAACCACCACCAGAACGCCAAGGGAGCGCATAAGGAGCAGGATATGCCCCTTTAACCGCGCCCCTTCAAGCGCGACCGCTACCGCGTGACCGCGGAGCGGAGATGATCTTATGCCCCGTAGATGACGTCGGGGCAGGCACCGCGTGAGCGCCGGCCCTACAGGAACCCAGAGAGTCGTGTATATATGTTCTTATATGCTCCTGGCAATGTGTAAGAGTACCCACATGTTGGGAAGCATAGTTACTCACCTGTAACAGGTGTTCTCCGGGAACAGCAGGAATCAGTCCTCACATATGGGTGATGTCGGTGCCGATGGAGACCATGCAGAGCATTTCCCCAGCTTTCAAAGGAAGCCTTTGGGAATGCTATCATGCATGTGTGGTCCCCATCCTGCCCAGGGGTGCCATCTTGCTCAGTCAATGACATAGCTAAGACGGCAGCAAGAATTAAAATAAGGTAGGGAAGGCAACTCCCAGGGGAGGAGGGAGGGTTGTGAGGACTGATTCCTGCTGTTCCCGGAGAACACTTGCTACAGGTGAGTAACTACGCTTTCTCCAGAACAAGCAGGACGTCAGTCCTCAAATATGGGACTCCCTAGCTCCAGGCTGTGAGGACCGAACCACAACAGCGCCAGCGGCGACTAGTTAGGTAGCCATGAGTTGCAGTAGGTGAGTTCCCGCTGAGGGACTCTGCAAGACCCTAGCCTCCAGTGACACTATCACTCCAGTAGCCTGAACACAGAGGGTCGGAGGGCAGGAGTTGCCTACACCCCGAGAACATTATGGCGTACTGCCTGGCTGAAGGCACTGTCCCTGCGGGACTTGCTCTCCAGGCAGTAGTGAACTGCAAACATGTGAATTGAAGACCAAGTGGCGGCTCTGCAAATCTCTGTCACCGGCACAGAACGGAGGTTGGCCACCAATGTGGCCATCACCCTCACGTGATGCGCTGTGATCCGGTGCTCAAGGGAGAGGCTCGCTCTCTCATAGACGAGAGCAATACAGTCCATCACCCAGGTGGACAAGGTACAATTGGTCACAGGAAGCCCCAGTCTGCTGCGGTCATAAGAAACAAAAAGCTGAGGTGCTTTGAGGTGAACCTGGGTCCGCTGTAGATAGAAGGACAGGGCCCGTTTGCAGTCCAGTGTCCAGAGTATGAGCTCCTTTTTGCCGGCGTGAGGCCATAGGTAGAAGGTGGGGAGTACCACTTCCTGGTTGAGGTGGAATAGGGATACCACCTTCGGAAGGAACTTAGGGTGAGTGCATAGCACCACCCTATTTTTGAAGAATTTGGTGTATGGAGGATCTGCCACCAGGGCTTGAAACTCGCTAACTCTGCAAGCTGAAGTGAGGGCCACTAGGAAGGCTACCTTCCAGGAGAGGTACTGAAGGTGGCATGTGGCCAGGTGCTCAAACGGCGGTCTGGTAAGCTGAAAGAGCACCATGTTGAGGTCTCACTCCACCACCGGAGGGCGGAGAGGGCATTTGGATAGCAGAAGGCCCCATAGGAACCGTGAGACCAGGGTCTGGCAGGAGAGGGGCTTGCCTTGATTGGGTGATGGTGAGCGGCTATAGCTCTCAAGAGCACCCTGACAGAGTTAGACTTCAGTCCCATGCGTGATAGATGCACCAAAGGAGAAAGGATTCTCCTTCCTCTCCACACACCAGATGGCGAATCTCTGCCACTTAAAGGCGTAGGCCCTTCTGGTGGAGGGCTTTCTAGAGGCCAGTACGATCTCTTCAACTTCATTTTGCAGACTGAGGGGAGCCAAAGCTACCCTCTCAGCAGCCATGCCATCAGTGTCAGCGACCCCACATTGGGGTGCAGGAGGGAGTCCTCCTCCTGAGTCAGGAGGTGTGGGGCTCTTCCCAGTGGGACTGGAAGTGCCGCCGCCAACAAGAGTAGCAGGGGAAACCAGGGCTGCCTGGGCCACCTGGGAGAGAACAGTATCATTGACACCCTCTCGCTCTGGACTTTGAACAGTGTCTTGGCAACCAAAGGAGTCGGCGGGAATGCATAGAGTAGACCCTTGGACCACGAGATCAGGAAGGCATCTGCCAATACCCTCTCCTAGTGTAGTTGCCAGGAGCAGAAGTGAGTCAACTGCATGTTGTCTTTAGAGGCGAACAGATCTATCTTGGGCCAGCCCCAGAGACAGAAGAGCCTCTGCCACCGTGAGGTTGAGGCACCATTCGTGCGGCCACAGGATTCTGCTGAGTCTGTCCGCCAGGCAGTTGTCCTGGCCCAGGAGGTAGACTGCACACAGGAACATGCCATTGCAAAAGAGAAGAGGGCTACCGCCTAACAGAGGGAGTACGTGCCTCCCTTCTTGTTGATATAGAACATTGCAACCTGATTGTCCGTTTGGATCAACACAGGTCGGTGTTGCAGGTGGCTGCAGAATGCTCGTAGGGCTAGGAAGACTGCCCGGAGCTCCAGGAGGTTGATCTGTAACAGGGACTCCTTCTAGGATCAGCAGACCTGCATGCACTGAGCTCCGCAGTGACCACACCCCCGGAGGGAAGCATCGGTGCACAGGGTCCTCTGCGGAGAGGGTGCCCTGAAGGGCATTCGAACCCAGAAGTGGTGCTGGTCTTGCCACCAGCTGGCGGGTGAACCTGACCCTGTCTTGAACCCTGCCTATTGCCTGGGTCCACTGTGAGCGCAGGCACCACTGGGCTGTGTGCATGTGCAGGCGGGCTAGGGGTGTGACATGGATGGTAGAGGCCATGTGGCCCAGCAGACAGAGGAGGCGGTGAGCTGGCACTATTCTGTGGTGTTGGATCTTTCCTGCTAGGGCCATGGCCTGCACCGTGTCCAACTGAGCACCTATGAACTCCAGGCTGAGCCGGAGCCGGGGCTTGTGGCTTCGGAGCTTTAGGCTTCCTGGGTCCGTGTCCCTGGCCTTTAGGCTGGGAGCCCTGCTGCTGTTGGCTCGAGAAGGCTTGGTAGTGGTGGCTTTGGTGAAAAGGCCTTTCTTCCTCAAGAAAAGTGACCTTTTCCCCGCTGTTTTCTTTTGGGGAAGGCAGAGGTCTTCTTTGAGAGCCTCTGCTGGGTCACCACCTCGACCTCTATTTCGGCCGCCTTGTCAGCCATAGGATTTCCAAACAGGTTCTCCCCAGTGCAGGGGACATCCAGCAGCTTTTCCTGGACCCGTTGCTCAAGGTCTGAGGTCCGCAGCAAGGCCTGGCGTCAGGCACTGATGCCTGCAGCCACAGTCCAGGATGCCGACTCAAAACCATCGTAGGCAGCCCAGGACAAGAACTTGGAACAATCCCGGATGGCGGCTACCAGGGCATGAAACTGCTGAAGGGGTTCCCCGGCAAACCCCATTGAGAACCCGGTGAGCTCTTGAATGAGGCCCTTTAGGTACATGCCAATGTAGAGCTCATAGGCCTGTACCCGGCAGCTCAGCGTGTATCCCTGGAAGCACTTGCGCCCTAGGGTGTCGAGAGCTCTGGCTTCTCTGCCAAGGCGCAAAAGAATAATTCTTCTGGCTCTTCAGCTTCTGCATCAAGGACTCGATCATCATGGAACTGTGTGGGAGTTGGGACTTCTGGAAGCCCGGGCTCTTCTTGACACGGTAGATAGCGTCGAGGCGCCAGCTGACCACCGGCACAGAGGCCGGGGTTCCCACATCCATAGGAGAAGCCGCTTGAGGATGGGTTGAACCAGTACCGACAGAGCCTCCTTTGGCAGGGATTCATACTGGAGGATCTTCAGTTCTTCGGTGCGCAGTTCCTCCTCTGACTTGGTCGGGACCGAGAGGCCCCAGGTCATGTCCCAGATGAAGTTGTGGAAGGCCATATCCTCTGGTGGGGAATGGCGCCGAGGCTCTAGGGGAGATGTCTCTGAGGGGACGTCTCGGTGTCGAGAGGTCTCAGGGAAGGCATCGACGTCGGTCTCCTAGTCGGAGCTGGAGGGCGTTGAGGAATCTGAGGCTCGAAGCTCCCGCACCTTGAGATCTTGTCCAAGGAAGCGAGATCCCCCGGTGGGTCTCGGATTAGACTCCTGGAAACAAGCCAGGGAGGACCGGATACCCAATGATCGGGACTGGGACCTCAATCGGTGCCGAAGGCTCGCCTGAGGCTGGTGGCAGTTAGGGCCCATCTCGACACCCGGGGACGCCAACACAGTCAGGACCCGGTTATCGGGGCAGATGATGCGGATGAGCCTGACATCATTGCCTGTTGCATGGCCAGGATGGCAGAGATGTTCTGCTCCAGGGCCACTATTCTGGCCTTGATGCCAGAAGGCTCCACAGCCTTCGGCGCAGGCGCCGAGGTGCTCGGGACTGGCACCGGCACTCTGGTGAGTGCATCCTCGACAAGGACCACAGCTTCGGGGAGCCTCACACGGTCACCGCCGGTCGAGGACTCCTTTCCTAGAGACCTTAGGGGGCACTGCTTGGAGTTGCCCAAGTCCCACCGTGGGACCTTACTGGGTTTTCCCCAGTGGAACCTTGATTGGCTACGAGGATTTTTTCTTCTTCTTCCCAGGGTCCGGCCTCAGAAGACACCCAGGCCTCACGAGAGGTGCTCAGCTTGGGGCTCAGCATCGGGGAAGCTGGGGCTGAGCCAGACCACAGGAACATCTTCTCTTGCAGCACCGACTTTTTCTTGTTGGTTCTTGGAGTCAAGGCCTGACACAGGTCGCAGGTGATACTGTCGTGGTCCGGACCGAGGCAGTGCAAGCAAGCAGTCATGGGTGTCCGTAACAGACATGATTTGACTACAGTGGCCACATTTTTTGAAGCCACCGGGAGACATGGTGGGATATACTCGGGCGGCGTCGATGACCTCCGGGCAAAAAAGGGTAGGAACACCGGTCGAAACAAGCCTCGACAAAAAAGAAGGGAGAGCTGAGGACAGCGCCGGCTCGAGGTGGAAAGAGGAATTGGTATGCAAATCGGGAAAAAACAAGTTTTAAGATCATTTTTAAAGGATTTTTCCGGGGACATAGGACAAGCGTCCGTTGAGCTCCGCGGAAAAAAGGAGACTGAGCAAGATGGCACCCCTGGGCGGGAAGGGGACCACACATGCATGGTAGCATTCCCAAAAGCTTTCTTTGAAAGCTGGAGAAATGCTCCGCGTGGGCTCCATTGGCGCAGACATCATCCATATGTGAGGACTGACTTCCTGCTTGTTCCTGGAGAAAAGCTGTTACTTTATCGATAAAAAAGAAATTGAACATAAACAGAGTCATCATTCATTGGTTGATTCAAGTCATGTGAGTACTGACAATTGACCACATGTGCGCCTAATTTTACTGCAATGGGAATGTGGTTCTTCAGTTCAAACTGATTTGAATTGTTTATAAGTGTGCCAATAATCATGTCCTGGTAACGTCCCAGTTTTTATACTATTTCCTACTATTTCCTTTTTTACTTGGTCCGGTTTTATTTGATTCTTTATGTGTCAATTATGTGTGCATATATAGTCCAAAGCCATTTCACTGGCCACTTTTTTTTTTTGTTTTAGGGAAATACTGGACATTAACAGCCCGATTTAATCTGGGACATGCAGGCCCTCTGTGTGCCCAGTCGGAACCGGTCGCCCCAGAGAGCGTCGCGATTCTGATCCCGCGGGGTACGTCTAGCCATGCGGGATCAGAATCACAAACAGGCCTGTACATGCAGGCCAGGGCTGCACGTACAGGCCCTGCCCGATTCAGTCAGGGCTTTTAAATGGAGCCGCGGCGCCATGGTGTCCGGTTGCCATGGCACCATGGTTCCATTTAAAAGCCACGATCCCTGGCCACTGGCCACCAAATTGCTTTCCCCACAGGCCGACCTTCGATCTGGCCTTCCAGGGCCAGGGTTGGGCTGCAGGGAATGCCCTCTGCCGCCCCTTCCCAACCCTGGGCCTGCCAATCCAGCCGAATCGGGGAAGTTATTCCAACTCAGAGGTGGAATAAACTTCCCTGTTCAAGTCGCCGGCCCCGGATGTACAGGGCAGACATTAGAATCGGCCCTATATGTCCGGGGCCAGCGACTGCCTGCCCTAACACCGCCCCCAAGCCTGTAAGGGAACTGCAACGGTGCCAATAACTTTATTTATTTATTTAGTTAACAGTTTTGTTTTTTATACCGCTTTATCATTTCAGCCAAAGCAGCTTATATTGTAACTTAAACTTGGTAATGTACATTAAACAGGAACATTGATAACATGGATTTTTCTGAGGCATTGGAGGGTTAAGTGACTTGTCCAAGGCCACAAGCAGTGCTAGCCTAACTCCTCCACTCCTGTATAATAACTGTATAATAAAATGAGGAAAACTGTAAAGAAAAAATAAAAGGAGCAACTGCAAAGGTTAAGAATTTATATCAGCCCCACTTTTTCTTTTAGAAATCCTGTGTTTGTCCCATACTTTTTTGAATTCAGATACTGTCCTCACCTCTACCACCTCCTCTGGGAGACTATTCCACACATCTACCACTCTTTCTGTAAAGAAATATTTCCACTTATAACTCGAGTCTATCCCTTTTCACCCTCATGCTATGTCCCCTCATAGCAGAGCTTACTTTCAATCGAAAGAGGCTCTCCTCCTGTGCATTTATGCCACGGAGGTATTTAAACCTCTCAATCATATCACCTCTATCCCGCCTTTCCTCTAAAGTATACATATTAAGTTCCTTAAGTCTGTCCTCATATGCTTTATAATGAAGATCACTAACCATTTTAGTAGCAATCCTCTGCACCGACTCCAACCTCTTTATATCCTTTTGACGGTGCGGTCTCCAGAATTGCACACAATACTGCAAATGAGGTCGCACCAAGGACTTATATAGAGGCATTATCACATCCTTTCTTCTGCTGACTATTCCTTTCCCTATGCACCCAAGCATCCTTCTAGCTTTTGCCATCGCCTTTTCTACCTGCTTAGCTACTTTAAGATCATCAGACACAATCACGCCTAGGTCCCGCACTTCTGTGGATGAAAATACTTCACCCCCTATACCATATCGCTCTCTTGGATTACTGCAGCCCAAATGCATGACCTTGCATTTTTTAACATTACATCTCAACTGCCAAATTCTATACCATTCTTCAAGCTTAGCTAGATCCCTCCTCATGTTATCTACATCTTCCTGGATAGAGTAGTTACTCACCTGTAACAGGTGTTCTCCAGGAGCAGTAGGAATCAGTCCTCACTTATGGGTGACATCGATGCCAAGGGATGCCCCCGTGCGGAGCATTTCCCCAGCTTTCTAAGAAAGCCTTTGGGAATACTGCACGCATGCGCAGTCCCCTTCCCGCCTAAATGTGCCATCTTGCTCAGTCAAATGACATAGCTAAAAAACAGCACACAAAAATGTAAAAATGAACTATGTACAACTGCAACTCCCAGGGGAGGAGGGAGGGTTGTGAGGACTGATTCCTGCTGCTCCTGGAGAAAGCACAGTTACTTACCTGTAACAAGTGATCTCTGGGAACAGCAGGAATAAGTCTTCACATATGGGTACGTCGGTATCGACGGAGTCTGCGCGGGAACGCTTCCCAGCGTCCAATCAAAGAGCTTTTGGAAGCATCCCACCATGCCTGCGTGCTGCCTTCCCGCATTTCCCAACTGCCTCTCCTCAGTTAAGTTTTAAAGCTGAGACAAAGAGAGAGAGAGAGAGAGGAAAGGAAAGATAGATAGAGATACAACTCCTGGGGAGGTGGGTGGGTTGTGAAGACTTATTCCTGCTGTTCCCAGAGATCACCTGTTACAGGTAAGTAACTGTGCTATCTCCAGGAACAAGCAGGAATGAGTCTTCACATATGGGGACTCCCAAGCTGAGATGCCTGGAGTCCCAGCATGTCATAGGTGCGAACATGCTATTTCCCACAACACCAGGCATCCTGAGGATGGAGGGTAGGAGTTGAAGAAAGAAAGGTGCTGTGGAACAGCTAACCTAGCATAGGATTGTAGACAAGGAATCCATGTGTGGATGATAATTGTCATCAATGATATTGCAAAGAAAAAGTATTGCAATATGGACCTCCCCTAACAGGACTGCAGAGTATGGAGGTTCATGGGATCTACTGGGAAACCCAGTAGAGGAACCTCAAGAAGGACCTCACTGTAAGTGGAGGTAGTAAACTTGTAGGAAAAACAATGGAGGTCAGAATCCTGAAAGGTAACAGATAACCCCAGCAGAAAAACTGGGATAGTACAAAAACGGTGGGCCTTTAGCGGAAGGCTTTATGAGAAAAGCCGAACTCCTTTGGTAGCAGAGTGGTTCACTCTTAGGACAAAAGAGAAAGGCTAACCAATTTGGACAAACAGGCCCAGTCCTTGTGGGGAGAAAAGGTATGGGAACCCCTTGTATCCCAAAGAAAGGACAAACGCCAGAGGCATTAGAGCCTGTGATTAGCTGAAGATCCGCAATGTCTCTCCTAACTGAAGTCAGCTGGGAGAGATATTGGAACATGGAGAGCTTCAGAGGTGTACCTAACCTTAAGGGTATGGTAGGTGTTAACTACCACGCAAGTGGTTGTGAGTGTAGGACCCCAAAACATGCTGGATAGCAGAAGTATGGGTAAAGCCCATCTGTCAGAATCATAAAGCTATATGAGCTTTGACAGTTAGGTAGATAAGCAGAATACATATCTACCGATAGAGAAATATCTCGATAGATACATATATATATATAGATATAGATATATATAACATATAGATATATGAGATTATATCTATAGTGAGATATGAAGGGCATAAAATACACACAAATGATAGACATAGACATCTGTAAGATGTGTGCTATAGGTATGAATATATAGGCCTCTATATGGAAGTCTGCAAGAAGCAGACAGATATATGCCTACAAAAAGGTATTCACATAGGAAAATATGGAGAGGAAAGATTCATCTTAGAACAAGAAGGTGGAACCTACTTGAGAAGATATAGAGAGAATCAGTTTCCACTGGTTATGGCTACAGGGATGCTAGGTAGTAGAATAACCAGGATGGTTACGTGAAAAGCAGAGGATAATATCAGCCTGCAGCCAGCAAGGCCCGAGTATTCTAGACCTTGTGCATGGTAAGTGAACAAAAGACGCATAGGGATGAGATACCATGCTGACCTGCTTAAGGACAAAAAGATATAATGCATTCTTACCATGACGACGAGCTGGAAGGAGAAAGCACAGTTACTTACCTGTAACAGGTGATCTCTGGGAACAGCAGGAATTAGTCCTCACATATGGGTACGTCGGAACCGACGGAGCCTGCGCGGGAAAGCTCCCCAGCTTCCCAGAAAGGAAGCTTTTGGGGCCTCCCACAGCGCATGCGCGCTGCCTTCCCGCCTTCCTGACCAACTCTCCTCAGTTCGAGTTTAAAGCTGAGACAATAGAGAGAGGAAAGGAAAGAGAGAGAGAGAGATACAACTCCTAGGGGAGGTGGGAGGGTTGTGAGGACTAATTCCTGCTGTTTCCAGAGATCACCTGTTACAGGTAAGTAACTGTGCTATCTCCAGGAACAAGCAGGAATGAGTCCTCACATATGGGGACTCCCTAGCTAGGATGCCGGGGAGATCCCCCTGCAAGAATTCTTCATCTTCCTATGGATCTCAGGCATCCATTCAGGGAAGGTGGGCAGGAGTTGTTTAAGAATGGAACAGGTGTCTGAGGACAGCCTGACCAAACAAGGCATCCCAGCGGGAGTCCTTGTCCAAGCAGTAATGGGCTGTGAAGGTATGAACCGGGGCCCAAGTGACTGCTCGACAGATCTGATCGATGGATACAGAATGAAGATGAGCCATAGATGTGGCCATGGCTCTCACATTGTAAGCTGTGACATGGCCTTCCAGAGAAAGGTTTTTACTCTGGTAAGCAAAAGAAATACACTGAGCAATCCAATTGGACAGTGTTCGTTTTGAGACTGGAAGTCCTAAATGAGAAGGATCAAAAGCAACAAAAAGTTGAGAAGACTTTCTATGTTGCTGTGTCCTGTGGATGTAAAAGGCAAGAGCTCTTTTACAATCTAACGTATGTAGGTTCCTCTCTGCACTAGATGCATGAGGAGCTGGAAAAAAGACAGGTAGATATACCTCTTGATTAAGATGAAAAGGTGAGACCACTTTAGGCATAAAGTGGGGATTTGTCCTAAGGACTATCTTATCATGATGGAACCTTGTATAAGGTGGATTAGCCACTAAAGCCTGCAGTTCACTGATGCGGCGAGCAGAAGTGATTGCAATAAGGAAAATGACTTTCCAGGAAAGAAATTTCAAGGAGGTAGTGGCTAAGGGTTCAAAGGGCGGCTTCATGAGCTGACCAAGAACTACGTTTAAGTCCCATGCCACTGGAGGAGGCCGAATGGGAGGTTTAGTTAAAGTTAGACCTCTCATGAATCTTGCAATAAGAGGATGAGAGGAAACAGATTGTCCATTGATAGGCTGAAGAGATGCTGCAATAGCACTCAAATGGACTCTTACAGAATTGGTTTTAAGTCCTGCATTGGAAAGATGCAGGAGATATTCAAGTAAAGAAGTTAAAGGTAGTGCTAGAGGGTTAAGACCTTTGTTAGCACACCAAATTGAAAATCCTTTCCATTTAAAAGCATAAGAACGCCTGGTGGAAGGTTTCCTCGATGCATGGAGGATATCCTTCACCTGTTGAGAAAGATTCAAGTCTTGAAGGTCTAGGCCTTCAGTAACCAAGCTCTGAGGTGAAGGGATTTGGGGTTTGGGTGCCACAAAGTCCCCTCCTCTTGAGACAGAAGGTCTGGAGCAGCTCCCAGATCCAGGGAGGGTGTCTGGGAGAGATGCAGAAGTAGAGGGTACCACACTTGGCGTGGCCAGCGTGGAGCTATGAGGATCATGGATCCTTGATCCTTCTGAAGTTTGAATAGAGTCTTGGGAATCAAGGGAATGGGTGAAAAGGCATATAGGAAGGCCTGACCCCAATGAAGGAGGAAGGCATCCTTGGCCTGAGCTCCCTGACACGGAATCCTGGAACAGACCTCTTTGTGATTTGTTCCCATCTGGGAGCAAAATGAGCCAACCTTCCTGGAATGGTGAGAGGTTCTGGCTGTTGCAGAGCCAGAAAGGGTAAGTTCTCTAGAATCAAGTCAAAAACCCTGAGGAGGTTGGGACTGCTGGATTGTAGCAGCCCCTGTGGCCTTTGTTCTGGCCTGCTTAGCTTGGGAAGATTGCTGGCCAGTATTTGTGGAAAATCTGGTCTTTTTATAGAAAGTTTTCTTAAAAGGTTTTTTCTTGGCAGGGGTAGAGGTAGACTTAGAAAGTCTATCTAAAGCAGCATTCTCTGCATCCATTTGAGTGGCTTTGATTTGCCACTCTTTGCCAAAGAGATTTTCACCTGTACAGGGCAGATTGCCCAAGCCTTCTTGTACCCAGGGTTCCAAATCAGAGGCCTGGAGCCAAGCCAGTCTGCGAGCAGCTATGGCTATGCCAGAGGCTCTGCTTGCCCCCTCAAAAGAGTCAAAGGCTGCTCTGTTGGAGAACTTGGAAACATCTTGAGTGTGCTTTAGCAAAAGAAGGAATTCCTCCTGTTTATCCTCTGGGATAAAGGGGAGAAACTGACGTATCTTTAATGCAATCTCTTTCAAAAACATGCCCATATAAAGGCTGTATGAATTGATTCTGGCAATAAGCATGCTAGCTTGGAAGATTTTTCTCCCAAAAGCATCCAGAGTCCTACATTCTCTTCCTGGAGGGGTAGAAGAGTGTCTTTTGGTACTCTTTATCTTTTTCATAGCAGACTTCACCACAATAGAGTGGTGAGGAAGCTGAGTTTTTTGAAAACCAGGAGAAGGAGGAACCCGATACATGGTGTCCAAACGTCGAGAATGTGGAGATAGGGTAAGAGGAGCCTCCCACAAATCCATCATGTGTTCTTGAAGAATTTCATGTATGGGTAAGGTGGCTGCCTCTTTAGGAACCTTAGAGTATCCTAAAATATCTAATTTTTTTGCTCTAGGTTCCTTTTCTGAGGATACAGATATGGAGAGTCCTTTAGCTACTTCAATAATGAAGTCTTGAAAGGACAAATCCTCTGGAGGAGACATTCTCCTTTTTGGAGAAGAGGGCTCCTCAGGAAGAGTGAAAGAGACGTCAGCAGAATCATCTGAGGTATCAGACTCTTCAGAGGATTCAAAGTATCGTCTATTTGCTTCCAGAGATTGATACGCGTACCGATCGGTACCGACATCGGGCGTACCGGGTATCGGAGCGGTATCGAAGAAAGCTCCGGAACCGGAGACCGGAACCGGCATGCTACTGGAAGTAGATGCTCTGGGTACCGGTATCGGTTGCGGTACCGGAATCGGAGTCGGAACCGATTGTCGCGGTACCGATGGCGGGGCAGCATTAATGAAAGTCAGTAAGGCCTGCTGCATGGATTGTACCGTAGTACCCATAGCCGCCACAACTGCCTGGAAATCGGTACCGGTGTTAGCCGGTACCCCAGAGCAGTCTAACAGGAGATCGGTCGAGGCCGTGCCATCGATGTCTACCTGTAACCCCATAGGAGGAGCTTTGGAAGCCGGAGCTTCCCGCCGGGGTTGTTTGGCTGGGGCAGGGTCCTCAGTGTCAATTGCAAGGGCCTCTCGCTGCTTAGAGGGAGATTTGCCTTTTGAGGACTTGCCCGAAGAATGTTTGGTTACCTGAGATCCATCAGGAGAAGAAGACCTGGAGGATGTTGATGCTGGGGTATCGGTAGAAAACAGCATATGAAATTTAGCTGCTCTGTTCTGTAAGCCCCTTTTGGACATCAGAGAGCAGGATGGACAATCCGGAATGGAATGGTCAGGCCCCAAACATTTAAGACACCACTCATGGGTGTCTGTAACTGAAATAGTACCGGTACACTTAGTGCATTTTTTAAAACCAGAAGCTGGTTTTTCCATGAGGGAGACCTTGGAAGGCCTAGAGGCCTCACAGAAAAAATACACCAAGTGTAGGAAAAAGTAATATATATATATTTTTTTTTAAATAAACGAAAAAAGGACCAGCGGTACCGGTCTGGAATCGGGGAAGGCAGACACGCGGTCAAAGAAACAAATTAAATAACAATTTCTTCAGCGGTGACAGGAACACGACCTGCTGGCTCCGCGGAAAAAGAAGAACTGAGGAGAGTTGGTCAGGAAGGAGGGAAGGCAGCGCGCATGCGCTGTGGGAGGCCCCAAAAGCTTCCTTTCTGGGAAGCTGGGGAGCTTTCCCGCGCAGGCTCCGTCGGTTCCGACGTACCCATATGTGAGGACTCATTCCTGCTTGTTCCTGGAGATAACATATTCCCTATTGGAAATACTATGGGCCAAAGCAGGGAATTAGCAACTCCTTAAGCTTTCACGTAAGAGGAGACCTATGTCCTTTATATTAAAAAGGAGACCTTTTCTAGTCATGGGAGACATGACTGAAAAACCTTTTTCAACCATCTAGTATAGCTGTTGGAGAAAACCCCCCCATGCTCTCTAGCAAGGGCCCATAGTGGAGAGCTTCTCTGTAGAATTGCAGAGAGCATGATGCAGGAGAATGGGGAGATAGAACTGGTTGCAGGAGAGCCAGTACCTATGTCAACTATGCTGCCAAACCCAGGGGAATGGAGATGGCAGAAAGAGAAGATAATCCAACAAGCTTGTAGTGAAAAAATTTCAGGCTAGATGACAGCACTGCCTTGGAGTCACTACTAAGACCAGACAGAATGTTAGTGGAGGACAAATCTGGTGGATGGAGAACAAGAACCAGTGGTCCAAACATTAAGGCTCCTGCATTGGCAGCTGCTTGCCAGACAGCAGAAGAATGGTACTGATGAAAAACAGAAAGAACAGACAAAACAAGAGTAGAAAACTCTGGATGTGTCTGATGAACTGCTTCAAGGCAAGATTAAAAAGAGGAGTCAACTCAGAGAAGAGAACTCCGCACTGAAAAGTAAGAAAACTAGAGAGGCTGAAGAAAAAGCCCTCCAGTGCAGCAATACCGCTCTTACAGGGGAAAAACCTGATAAGAGGGTAAAGAAAATGGAGCTGAAGAAAACTTACAAAGTAGTAAGGTTATAGGAAGGAAAAAAAGACATGCTGGCACAGGAAACTATCGTTTGATAGTGGATAGACCTCTTTCCTTAGCAGGAAAAAGAGGAAAATCCTGTGACCTAGAAGCATGAACATCCTGACAGCTCATAGAACATAGGACGAATGGATGTCTTTTGGGAAGAGATCCATGTTTAGGATTTAGAATGACAGCAATGGATTGTCTCTATTGAAAAGAAGCAACTGCAGATTCTAATCCCAAGAGTCACAAGCATCTAATGGATTGATCAGAAAACCCTGTGGTTATTGGGTTTGCTGAGGCTGGTGAGAGGTTGAACTCTGCAGACCAGGATGATGTTTCCCCTGTTTGGGAACATCTGTACGATGGGCAGATGATGCATAAAACCTTCTTCCCTTGTGGGAAGAAAGTTTGGCAGGACATTTCCTACCTACTGGGACAGAAGAAGGTGCAGAACAGCCCCTAGGAACAGGTAAGTCAGTGGAGAACTGAGTAACCTGACGTAAAGATTCCTTATTGAAAAGATTGTCTCCAGTACAAGGAGTATGTCCCAGTCTGTGTTGTGCCCATTTTTCCAAGTCTGAAGCTTGGAGCCAGGCTCTACGTCGTGCCCCTATAGTTATAGCAGATGTCCTGCTAACAGACTCAAAAGAGTCTAGGGAAGCACGAGTAAGAAACCAAGAGATATTTTGAGTATGACTAACCAGTGAGGAATAGTCTTTACTCTTGGGCTCTTGAAGAAAAGGAGTCAAAAGATATAATTTCTTTGTGACCTCCTCAAGAGATAGACCCATATAAAAAATATATGAGAGAATTCTTGCAGAGAGCATAGATGTCTGGAAGGTTTGACGTCCAAAGGCATCAAGTGTCTTAGACTCACGACCTGGCGGATAAGAAGAGTGCTTTTTCTTGCTCTTTACCCGCCTCATTGCTGATTCCACAACTATGGAATGATGAGGAAGTTGAGTCTTTTGAAACCTGGAGAGGGGGGCACCTGATATAACAGATCAGTTGCTCTGGAAGGTGGGGGTACCCTTAAAGGTGTTTCCCACCTTCCTAGAAGGAGATCCTGCAAGGAATGATGCAAAGGAAGCATTATGTTCTCCTTTGCTTTGGTAGAAAGAGAGGCCTGTGCAGGATCATGTCCTGGGATAGGAATGGCAAGAGATCTTGCTATATCCAGGAGGAAACTCTGAAAAGAGGGTTCCCCAACAGGAATTTCCCTTGGACAGGTTAGATCTGAAGAACTAGCCTGAGCACCGACAGTGCTATCCAGATATATAGGAATAGAAGATCCTGCACAGTGCAGTGTGGAATGCTTAAAGGATGGTCGCCAGTACTGGCTGTCAGGAGCAGCGACCGACATTACCACATTGTCCATGCCAGGTATCGACTCCAAGCTTGGCATAGAAGGGAGCGATCCTGTTGAAAAAAGCATGGCAGGAGTTGGCCACGATGGTACTGTGGATACCGGTACCGATGTCAATACGTACCGATGTCAGAGTCGAACCCGACAAAGACATCGGAGCAGTCATCAGAGACCGTTCAATCGGTACCGAGGTAACCGAAAACCTCCGGGTGCTATCCTCGGTACCGAGCCACCGGTATCGATCGGTGTCGGTACCAAATTGTATTGGTACCGAGTCTTCCAGACTAGAGAGCGATTCTAAACTGGGCATCGATGAACAAAGCATGGAAGACACCGACCGTAAGGGTAATGAGGACATCGGCACCGACTTCGGTACCGTGCCTCATACCGGTGAATGAAGGTCAACCAGTGGCAACTCAGTGGGCCTCGAGGGAACCGAGAGTTGCGGATCCGAATCATCGGAACCGAGCCTTCGGTACCGCCAAGAGCCGGTACCAAGGCGAGTCGGTACCCAGTCCTCCAGACTGGAGATCAATTCCAGACTTGGCATCGAAGGAAGCGAGGCTATTGATGCACGTCTGGAGGGTACCGACGTCGGTGGTAGTATTGGTGCTGGTACCAATAATGGAAGGTCAATCTGGAGAGTATCCACCGGTCCCGAAGGCACTGAGGACGCCAGATGACCATCCCTGGTGAGGAGTGTTTCATCCAACACCAGTGCCGATGTCGGGGTATCGGTACCGCTCGAAGCGGACGCCACCACCAGACAAGGCTCAGGTATGTTCTGTGAGGGGTGAACCCCAGGAACAACCTGAAACCCCTCAAACGCTTTGGAGACCGAAGACTCCCGCCGGGGTTTTGAAGCCAGTGGGCCCTCGAGGGCAAGGCCGGAGCCGTCTACATGCTGTGCATGAGACCTACCACTCGAGGGCTGGCTAGTCTTAACAGACTGTTTGTGGGTTACCTGATCCTGTGTAGAAGAAGAAGGACGGTGCCCCCAAGCTGGAGGGAAACCGTGTAACGAGGGAACCTCGATATTGAAGACCTCTTCTCACCAAACTGCTGTCAGGACCCAAGCAGGTTAGACACCGACTTCGAGGGTCTAAAAATAAAGTTGTATCGCCACATTGTGAACATTTCTTGGAGAAAGTGGCTGGCGGTTCCATGAAGGAAAAAGAAGAGGCCTAAAAGGCCTAAGATACCGTGAGACACTATGAAGAAATATATTCCTTGAAGAAGGAAGATTTTACAAGAAAAGAAAAGAAAACACCGGCGGTACCGGTGGCGTCTGGAAGACAGCCGCAACCACAAGAAAAATAAAGAAATAAAACAAGAATTTTCTGCGGTGACAGGAGGACGTCCTGCCGGCTCCGCGGAAAACGAAAACTGAGGAGAGGCAGTTGGGAAAGGCGGGAAGGCAGCACGCAGGCGTGGTGGGATGCTTCCAAAAGCTCTTTGATTGGATGCTGGGAAGCGTTCCCGCGCAGACTCCGTCGATACCGACGTACCCATATGTGAAGACTCATTCCTGCTTGTTCCTGGAGATCACCTGTTACAGGTGAGTAACTACTCTTTCTCCAGGACCAAGCAGGAAGTCAGTCTTCACTTATGGGACTCCCCAGCTTCAGGCTACAGGGGACCCAGAGCTGAAAATTGAGCTCCCTCTAGCCTCAGCATCAGAGAGAGGATTTCACTGAAACATACCTCTACCGGTAGCCCAACCAGAGGGCTGGAGGGTAGGAGTTGCCTAAACCTCGAAGAGATTCTGGAGCACTGCCTGACCAAAAGCACTGTCCCTACGGGACTCCCTCTCCAGGCAGTAATGGGCCACAAAAGTCTGGCTTGAGGACCAAGTTGCAGCCGTGCAGATGTCTGCCAATGGTACAGAGCGGAGATGAGCTACTGAGGCAGCCATTGCCTGACACAGTGGGCCGTAACCCGACCCTGCAAAGGAAGGTCAGCTGCCCTGTAAGCCCAGGTGATACAGTCAGCCACCCAGATGGACAAGGTACGCTTGGAGACAGGCACCCACAAGTTATTGGGGTCAAAAGACACGAAGAGCTGAGTAGCCCTCCTATGCCCCTGCGTACGCTCAAGGTAGAAGGATAAGGCCCTCCTACAGTCCAGGGTATGCAGGACTGTCTCAGCCTGGCTGGCATGGGGCCTAGGGAAGAACGTTGGAAGAACCACCTCCTGGTTGAGATGGAAAGAGGAGACAACCTTTCGGAGGAACTTAGGATGAGTCCTAAGGACTACCCTGTTCCTATAGAAGCGAGTGTAGGGTCTGTCACAGACCAAGGGCTTGAAGTTCACTCACTCGCCTGGTCGAGGTCAAGGCCACTAGTAAAAGAGTCTTCCAGGAAAGGAAGCGTAAAGGACATGTAGCCATTGGCTCAAAAGGTGGGCGAGTCAGTTGCTGCAAGACCACATTCAACTCCCACTCAGGGGCCGGTGGACGGAGAGGAGGCTTGAGCAATAGTAAGCCTCTGAGAAACCGGGACACCAAGGGATGAACCGATAAAGAGTGTCCCTCCACCATTCAGTGGTGAGCTGCCAGAGCAGAGAGGTGGACCCGAACAGAATTGGAATTAAGGCCCTGATTGGACAAGTGCAGAAGGTACTGGAGCACTACTGGCACAGTGCAGCTGAAAGGATCTTCCTTGCACTGCTGACACCACAAGGAGAACCAACTCCACTTTAGGGCATACGTTTTCCTGGTGGATTGCTTTCTAGAGACCAAGACCACCTCTTCTACTTCCTGAGGCAGGCCCCAGGGAGCCAAGACTACCCTTGCAGCCTCCAGGCCATCAGATTGAGAGATTTGAGATTGGGGTGCAGAAGGGAACCCTGATCCTGAGAGAGAAGGTCGGGTTGGAACCCAGAGGCAGTGGTGTCTCCACTGCCAGTTGAAGTAGGAGTGGGAACCAGGGCTGCCTCAGCCACCTGGGAGCAACCAGAAGGACCGAGGCCTTGTCCCTGAGAATCTTGAACAAGGTTCGGGCCACCAGAGGCGTGGAAGGAAACGCATACAGTAGGCCCTGGGACCAGGAAATCAGGAAGGCATCCACCGCTACCCTTAGGGGATGCGGTTGCCTGGAACAAAACCTGGGCAGTTGGTGATTCAGGGGACTGGCAAAGAGATCCATGGATGGAAGTCCCCATTTCAGGAAAATCTTTTGAACTACTAACGGGTGCAGCTGCCACTCGTGGGGCTGCAGAATTCTGCTTAATCTGTCTGCCAGAAAGTTCTCCTGGCCATGAAGATAAACAGCCCTCAGCAACATCTGGTGCCTGAGGGCAAAAGAGCAAAGGGCCTGCGCTTCCAGGCATAGAGGCCTGGATCCAGTGCCGCCCTGTTTTGTTCACACAGAACAAGGCTACTTGATTGTCTGTCTGAACTAGAACAGACTGGTGAGCAAAAGTGTGAGAAAGCACAGTTACTTACCTGTAACAGGTGATCTCTGGGAACAGCAGGAATTAGTCCTCACATATGGGTACGTCGGTACCGACGGAGCCTGCGCGGGAAAGCTCCCCAGCTTCCTAGAATGGAAGCTTTTGGGACCTCCCACTGCACATGCGCACTGCCTTCCCGCCTTCCTGAACAGCTCTCCTCAGTTTCGAGTTTATAGCTGAGTCAATAGAGAGAGGACAGGAAGATAGATAGATAAAAGATACAACTCCTAGGGGAGGTGGGTGGGTTGTGAGGACTAATTCCTGCTGTTCCCAGAGATCACCTGTTACAGGTAAGTAACTGTGCTATCTCCAGGAACAAGCAGGAATAAGTCCTCACATATGGGGACTCCCTAGCTTAGATGCGTGGGATCCCCTGTCAAGGTTCGCCATCTTCGTATGGATCTCAGGCATCCATCCTGGGAAGGTGGGCAGGAGTTGTCTAAGAATGGAACAGGTGTTTGAGGACAGCCTGGCCAAACAAGGCATCCCGGCGGGAGTCTTTGTCCAAACAGTAATGGGCTGTGAAGGTATGAACCGAGGCCCAGGTAGCGGCTCGACAGATCTGATCAATGGAAACAGAGTGCAGATGAGCCATAGAAGTTGCCATGGCTCTCACATTGTGAGCTGTGACATGGCCTTCCAGAGAAATGTTTTTACTCTGGTAAGCAAAGGAAATACACTGAGCAATCCAATTGGAAAGTGTACGCTTGGAGACTGGAAGTCCCAAATGTGAAGGATCAAAAGCCACGAAAAGTTGAGAAGACTTTCGATGTGGCTGAGTCCTATTAAGGTAAAAGGCTAGAGCTCTTTTACAATCCAGAGTATGAAGGTTCCTCTCTGCACTGGAGGCATGAGGAGCCGGAAAAAATACAGGTAGATATACCTCTTGATTAAGATGAAAAGGCGAGACCACTTTAGGCATAAAGTGGGATTCGTCCTAAGGACCACCTTGTCATGATGAAATCTTGTATAAGGTGGATTAGCCACTAGAGCCTGCAGTTCGCTGATGCGACGAGCGGAAGTGACTGCAATTAGGAATAATACCTTCCAGGAAAGAAATTTCAAGGAGGTAGAAAATAACGGCTCAAAAGGTGGCTTCATAAGCTGACCAAGCACTAGATTCAAATCCCATGCGACCGGGGGGGGTCTGATGGGAGGTTTAGTGAGGGTCAGGCCTCTCATGAATCTTGCAACAAGAGGATGAGAGGAGATAGGTTGTCCATTTACAGGTTTCAGGGATGCTGAAATAGCACTTAAATGGACTCTTACAGAATTCGTCTTAAGGCCTGCATTGGAAAGATGCAGGAGATAGTCTAAGAGGGAATTCAAAGGAAGTGCCAGAGGGTCAAGGCCCTGCTGAGCACACCAAATGGAAAAACGTTTCCATTTGAAAGCATAAGACCGCCTCGTGGAAGGTTTCCTAGAGGCATGAAGGATATCTTTCACAGGTTGAGAAAGATTAAAGTCTTGAAGACTTAAGCCTTCAGTAACCAAGCTCGGAGATGTAGGGATTTGGGGTTTGGGTGCCACAAAGTCCCGTCCTCCTGAGACAGAAAGGTCTGGTGCAGCTCCTAAGTCCAGGGAGGATCCCTGGGAGAGCTGTAGAAGCAGAGGGAACCACACTTGGCGTGGCCAGCGTGGAGCTATGAGGATCATAGAGCCGTGATCTCTCTGGAGTTTGAACAGAGTCTTGGGAATCAGCGGAATGGGTGGAAAGGCATATAGGAACGCCTGACCCCAATGGAGGAGAAAGGCGTCCGTGGCCTGAGCTTCCTGACATGGAGTCCTGGAACAGAACCGGGGAAGTTTGGCATTCCACGGACTTGCAAAGAGGTCTATGTCCGGGGTCCCCCATTCCTGAAAGATTCTGGTTATCTGGTCCACGTGTAGGGACCACTCGTGTGGCAGCAGAACTCGACTGAGCCTGTCTGCTCGAGAGTTTTGAACTCCTGGAAGGTACACTGCTAGCAGATGAATTTGGTGCTCTCTGGCGAAGGCCCATAATCTGAGAGCTTCGTTGCAAAGCGACAGAGAGCCCGTTCCTCCTTGTTTGTTTATGTAAAACATGGCCACCTGATTGTCTGTCTGAACCAGGACAGTCAGGTTGGCAAGGAGGGTATGGAAGACCTTGAGGGCAAGGTAAATTGCTCGCAGTTCCAGGAGGTTGATATGAAGGGTGGCCTCCTGTGGAGACCAAGTGCCCTGAGTGGAGAGAGTTAGCAGATGGGCTCCCCACCCCAATTGGGAGGCATCTGTTGTGAGGGTTGCTTGGGGTAGCAAGGGCTGAAAGGGAGCCCCCAACAACAGATTCTTGGTGGATATCCACCAATGGAGGGACCAAGACAGAC
Source organism: Ichthyophis bannanicus (assembly GCA_033557465.1). Lineage (NCBI taxonomy): Eukaryota > Metazoa > Chordata > Amphibia > Gymnophiona > Ichthyophiidae > Ichthyophis > Ichthyophis bannanicus. The sequence continues at coordinate 441,885,502 of CM066033.1, forward strand.
GGTTTGAGGTTTGTATTTGGTCTGAGAGTGCTCCCGACGCCTGAGTCCACTGGGTGGCCAGGGTCCATTGAGCTGCTCTCATATGAAGACGAGCATAGGGCACCACATGTACTGTGGAGGGCCATATGGCCCAGGAGGCGTAGCATTTCCCTGGCTGTCAAGTGAGTACTGGACTGGGCTTGGGAGGCCAAGCTCAGCAAGACGCTGACCCCGAACCAGTGGAAGGTAGGCTCTTGCAGTGGTGGTGTCCAACCGGGCCCCTATGAATTCTAGAGACTGAGTAGGGCTGAGTTGAGACTTGGGAAGGTTTACCACCAGTCCCAGATACTGCAGAAGGTTCCTTGTGCGGTCTAGGGAAATCTGGGCCTGCGACTGAGTTGGAGCTCGAATGAGCCAGTCGTCCAGATATGGGAATACGAAAATCCCCATGCTTCTGAGAAATGCGGCTACGACTGCCATGCATTTGGTAAAGACTCTTGGGGCAGAGGCGAGACCGAAGGGAAGTACTCTGTATTGGTAATGACTTCCCCTGAACAGAAAGCGAAGATATTTTCTGTGGGATGGATGAGTAGATGTGTATACGCATCCTGCAGGTCTAGAGAACAAAGCCAGTCCTGACTCTGAAGGTATGGAAGGAGAATGCCCAAAGAGAGCATTTTGAATTTCTCCTTGTACAGAAATTTGTTCAATTCTTTCAGATCTAGGATTGGTCTGAATCCCCCTGTCTTCTTTGGAATGAGAAAATAGGGGGAGTAGAAACCAGACCCATGTTGATGAAGATGAACCTCTTCTATGGCCCCAAGGTCAAGCAGAGAAGAGATCTCCTGATCAAACAGGGCTAGGAGAGGATATGGAGAATTGAAGTGTCTCACCATGTGATGAGAAGGAAGTCTGGAGAAATGAAGTTTGTAACCATCTCGGATGATAGAGAGGGACCATTGCTCTGTTGTGAGTTGGTCCCATCTGGGAGCATAGTGAGCTAACCTTCCAGGTATGGTGAGAGGTTCTGGTTGGTCCCGAACCAGGAATGGCAAGTTCTCTAGGGGCAAGTCAAAACCCCTGAGGGGGTGGAGCCTGTTGAGCTGCAGTAGCTGCTGCAGGCTTTGCTCTTGCTTGTTTCGTTTGCTGACGTTTAGCCGCAAAACGAGGTTGAGAAGATTGCTGGCCAGTATTGGAAGCATATCTGGCCTTCTTATAATAAGGCCTCTTGAAAGACTTCTTCTTAGTGGGAGTAGAAGTGGACTTAGAAAGTCTCTCTAAGGGGGCATTTTCAGCGTCCATTTGAGTGGCCTTAACCTGCCACTCTGCAGCAAATAAGTTCTCACCTGTAACAGGGCAGATTCCGTAAGCCATCTAGAACCCAGGGTTCCAGATCAGAAGCCTGGAGCCAGGCCAGACGTCTGGCTGCGATAGCAATGCCAGAAGCTCTGCTGGCTCCTTCGAAGGAATCAAAGGCAGCTCTTGTTGGGAGAACTTAGAAACATCTAAAAGTTGTTTCACAACAGAAAGAAGTCCTCCTGTTTATCCTCAGGGATAAGGGAGGCAAAATGCCGTACTTTCTTGGCAAGTTCCCCTAGGAACATGCCCATATAGAGGCTGTAGGAATTAATCCTGGCTATAAGCATACTAGCCTGGAAGATTTTCCTACCAAAAGAGTCCAGTGTCTTACATTCCCTTCCTGGAGGTGTAGAAGAGTGCCTTATAGTACTCTTGATCTTATTCATTGCATACTTTACCACAATGGAGTGGTGAGGCAATTGAGTTTTCTGAAAACCAGGAGAAGGAGGGACCCGATACATGGTGTCCAACCTACGGGAATAAGGAGACAGAGTTAAAGGGTTCTCCCAGAAATCCATCAATTGTTCCTGAAGGATTTCATGGATAGGCAGAGTAACTGCTTCTTTAGGAGACTTAGAGTATCCTAAAATATCCAATCTTTTGACGTTGGGTCCTTTTCAGTGGAGGTAGTGATTGAAAGGCCTTTTGCCATTTATAAAATTAAGTCCTGTAAGGACTTATCCTCTGTTGGAGACATTCTCCTTTTTGTATAAGAAGGTTCCTCTGGTAGGTCAAGGGAGAGCTCTGCAGACTCTTCAGAGGAGACAAATTCCTCAGAGGAATCGGTGTTTTCTCTAGTTTCCTCCAACGCTCGTTACTCATACCGATCGGTATCGACATCGGCGTACCGGGTATGGAAGCGGTATGGAGCGAAAGCCCATACGGTACCGATTTGCGTTTAGAAGAGGAAGGCCTGGGTTCCGGCATGGCGGGACGATACCGGAACCGGGCCCCGGAACCGCTGGAAGCGGTACCGATGGCGTTGCAGCTTTAATGAAAGCCATGACGGCCTGCTGCATGGATTGGACAGTATTGCCCATAGACGCCACGGCTGCCTGGATGGTCGGTACCGGTATGGGCCGGTACCCCAGAGCAGTCCAACAGGTGATCTGTCGAGGCCGTGCCATCGATGTCAACCTGTAGCCCCTGTATTGGCGTTTTGGAAGGTAGGGCTTCCCGCCGGGGCTGTTTGGCTGGGGCAGGGTCCTCAAAACTAAGAGCCTCTCGATGCTTTGAAGGAGATTTGCTCTTTGAGGACTTGCCCACAGAAGGTTTGGTTACCTGAGATCCATCCGGGGATGATGACCTGGATGACTGTGATGTTGGATTCTCTGAAGCAAACAGCACATGGAATTTGTTGGCCCGGTTCTGCAGCCCACGCTTAGACATTTGGGAGCAGGAAGGGCAGTCCGGAATGGAGTGGTCAGGCCCCACACATTTAAGACCCCATTCATGGGTGTCTGTGACTGATATTACAGCAGTACACTTGGTACACTTCTTAAATCCAGGGGCTGGCTTCTCCATGTGGAGAATTAAAGTAGGCCTGAAGGCCTAACTGAAGTGACCAAGTGCTGAAAAAATAATAAAAGAAAATAATTTTTAAGAAAGAAAAAGGAAGACCGGCGGATACCGGGTATCGGTATGGGAAGGCAGGTACGCGGTCTAAAGAAACAAAACAAAAAACTACAATTTCTTCAGCGGTGACAGGATACACGACCTGCTGGCTCCGCGGAAAAAGAGAAACTGAGGAGAGCTGTTCAGGAAGGCGGGAAGGGCAGTGCGCATGTGCAGTGGGAGGTCCCAAAAGCTTCCATTCTAGGAAGCTGGGGAGCTTTCCCGCGCAGGCTCCGTCGGGTACCGACGTACCCATATGTGAGGACTTATTCCTGCTTGTTCCTGGAGATAAAGCCTTGAGGGTAAGCGAATAGCCCGCAGTTCCAGTAGGTTGATCTGTTGCGTGCGCTTCCCATGGGGACCAGAGGCACTTGAGTGCGAGCTCTCCTGACAGTTGTGCACCCCAGCCGCTGTAAGGAGGCATCTGTTGTTGTCCAACACCACTGTGGGGACAGGCACCTGTAAAATTGCACCCCCTGAAGCAAATTGGGGGGTGTAGCCACCCAATGAAGGGAAAGTCTAGGAATGGCTTTGACACCCTACTTTGCCTGCTAAGGTTCCGATTGCGTTGCTTCCACTGAGTTCTGACGCAACCACTGTTGCAGGCCTCATGTGGAAGGCGGGGCATTGGGGGGTCATATGTACTTCAGGCAATGCCAAGTGTCCTAGGGAAGCCTGCAGACGAGACGCCTGGCAGGAAACCCTTGGCAGGCCTGAGGAAACCGTGTGATGCCAAAACTGCCATGAGCCTTTGAGCTTCTGTCCTCTGGCATTACAGTAAGCACCTTGCTTGCAGAGAGTCCAGCATCGTGCTCCTATGAAACTCTAGGTTCTGGGAGGGGGAAGGCAACAAGTGGACTTTGCGATGTTTATGACAAAGCCTAGGTCGTTGAAGGAGTGATACAGCCCTGAAGGTGGCCCTGCCCTGGCCTCCTGGTAGGTCTGACCCCGGATGAGCCAGTCGGTCTAGATAGGGGGAAGGACAAAAAACACCTTGAGTCTTCAAAGTAGGCCACCACCAAACAGCAAGGCACTTTGTAAATTGACTCGTGGGGGCGGGGAGGAAGTTAGGGCCAAAAACGGCAGCACCTCGGGTACTGTAATGGTTTCCTCCCACTACCACCAGTGAACCTGAGGTAGCTTTCTGTGGTTCTGGATGGAATGAGGAGTGTGAGTGTACGCATCCTTTAGATCTAAGGAGCATAGCCAATCTCCCTGCTGGAGGTTAGGGCCAGAAGTGATTCCAAAGAGTTAAGCATCTTGAACGTCTGTTCTTTCTCCAAGAGAACTTGTTGAGGTTCCTGAGGTCTAGGACAGGCGGGGGGGCTTAGGCCTCCGGTTCTCTTTTGGCACCAGAAAGTACCTGGGTATTAGAAACCGTGCCCCTGTAGGCGAGGAGTACAGGCTCCCACCGCCTTGTCCAGAAGCCAGACCTTTGAAGTTCTTGGAGGAGGAAGGTTTGTGTGCAGGAGTAGGCCTCAGAGGCTCTCCTGGGACGTAGAAGACAGGAGGTGGGGTAACTGCTGGGACAATGAAGCATATAGCCCTTGTGGACTATGCTTTTAATAACCCAAGCATCCCCTGTAATGGATGGCCACCGTTCGGCAAACAGGGCCCTCTTCCATAAGCGACGCGCCTGTGCAGGAGGAAATGGGGCAGCAGAGTCGCGGATGAGCTATGCTCTGTTGGGAGTCAAAAAAAAAACCCCTCCCTGCTGGGTAGGAGCAGGAGCTGGAGGCTTGGGTCTTTCCCCGCCTACGGGGCCGCATGTCTCCTGTACCTTGAGGGAGCTGGGGGAGGCCTGGTACTGAGGGAAGAAAGGGTTTGTATGGCCAAGCCGCCCTTCCTCGGGGTTAAAAGGGCTTTTTACCCGAGCCCTTCTTTTGCGAGAAGGGGCAGAAGTCTGTCTTTCTGGACAGCCTTGTCCTAGTTCATGGTGCTCCCAGTTTCGGGCTCAGCCGCCTTCTCTTCGGCCCTGGGCTTGCCAAAAAGGTTTTCACCTCGGCAAAGGGCAATCGACCAACGTGTCCTGCCCCCAGGGCTCGAGGTCCTATGGACTGCAGCCATGCCTGGCGTCGGGCTTTCCGATCCGGACTGCCGCCACACGAGGCCAAAGCCACGAAAGCCATCAGGTAAGGATCCGATCGGGACATGAACTTAGAACAGTCCCTGATTCCTTAAGGACAAAAGTCTGGAAACCTCTGCAAAGGTTTCCCTGGAGAGGCCACAGCAGAGAACCCGGCAAGCATCTTTTCGCCAGGTCTCGTAAGTACATGCCCATGTTAAGCTGGTTTAGGACTGGACACCGGCAAGCAAGCATTCCGAAGCCCTGGACAGCACTTTCTTTCTGCGAAAGCATCCAGATTCCGGGGCCTCCCTGATGGGGGCACCGCGGAGGTGCATCTTTCTGGCTCTTCTAGACGATGCAATGGCGATTCCACCACCAGGGAATGGCTGCGGCAGAGCCTGCGCCTTCTGGAAGCCAGGGCTCCTCTTACGGAGTCGATAGATGGAATCGACCTTTTTGCTCAAGAAAAAAAAAAAAAGAAAGAGGGGAGGCCTCACACCAAGGTGGTGGTGAACAAGGTTTCACCAGACAGAGAGGCCAAAACAATGGCGAAAACCGAATTGAAAAGAAGTAAAACTAAAAAGAAAAGGCGAGTGATGGAAAAACAGGCTATACAATTGAAGGGAGAAGGTCCATGCACAAGTTCTGATTGCCACTCGGGAATCCAAAGGCGTCGGCGCTAAATATTCACTTCTCTTCCTAATGATCCGGATTAAAGGGCATAGTCAAGTGATGGTAGGTACTAAGCGAATGGCAAGGCCGGATGTATAGGTACCTTCCTGAGCATCCCCTTCTGGCCACGCCAGACACAATCAGATGTCTACTAAAAGATGAAACGCGACCCCTGGCTTTAATTCGAGAACGATCTGGGAAGGCTACCCGCATGATGCTATGTATAAGGGCTGGATACAGCATAGAGTAATGCTGCATGGTTAGATTCCCTCAGGTACTGCCTACTGCAAATAGGACAATTAAAAGGGTTTTTTGCTCCTACTTGGGGTCGTGTTTTTTCATGTGAGATGCCTCGATGCTAGACCGGCTTGTGGACAAGTTCTTGAGACCTGTTGGAGAACCGGATTAATACTGAGCTTGCTGTGATATACATCCAGAGCTCTGAGATGTCCCTTGCAAGCAACACTAACCTGCTATTAGAAATCAGTCACAGCGATGCTGGCTCTGGTAGGCCTGGAAACAGCTTTGCTTTGGTATGCTGCACTTGAACCCCCCTAGGTGTTCAGAGCTAGTTGGCTTGAGGTTTGTCCCTACGCCTGTCGAAGCGTGCTCAGGAGTCTACTTACTGTTGTGCCGAGAGCCTCTGTGGTTTAGAAAGGCATTTTGACCACAGGATATTTGTAAAAACCGCGCATGTCAGGTTGGTTAAATGGATACTTGGAGCCATGTCCGGGTTAGACGTCCTGAAGAACTCCCTGAGGGGAACGTTGAGACGGGAATGATTTTAAGCTTTGTTTTCTTTCTTGGCTTTGTGCAGCTTTTATGTATGCTCTCCAGTCATTAAGACTTCTCAAGCAAAAAAATCACATAGATGACTCACTTGCTCTTTCCAGAAAAGCATACTCTGTAGTAATCCTCCCTTTTGAGGAAGCCTTCTTGTACAAAACTTTAGAATGGTGGGAACCTTCCTTCAGAGGGGAAATCATTGTTACTATGGGATACGTGGGCAGATGGCGGGCCACTAATAGCACCGAAATGTCCTTCATGTCCTTCTGTACTCACATGACTGTTCGTTCCTTCTTGTTATACCTTCCACACATTTTTTGAAACCACTATGCTCAGAATCGTAAACAAAGACTAGTCAAAAGCAGTCTTTTGCGAGGGTATGCACAGGATGCAAATGTAGGCCCTCTTTGGGACAGGTGGATAGAACTCAAAAAATATCCAAGGAGGTATGAGACTATGGGCATCACCATGTTAAGAACACTGGTTAAATAAGTGTCGATATATTCAACCCCAGTATACTGTTGCACTGATAACATCAGCTTATGGAGTCCCGAGTTGCCTCTGGTGCAGAAAATACCTCCCGTTGCTCCATTGAACCCCAGATTCACTGCACAGATCTTTATTCTAGGTCAAGGGGGCCCCTACAAGTAAAGCTAGCTACTCCCCAGCCTGGCTTTCCATAAGACTTGCTCAATGTTTCTCTGCACAAGAGCGTAACCATCAGTCACAAGTGCCTGTATGGAGACATCATAAAGTTCCATAGACAAGTGTGCAAGTGGAGGTGAGCAAACTTGTTGGTGCAACTGGTAGACCTGTCATCACAAGCTGCTTCTGCATCTGTATGTGGACTGTAAGTGTGCCCTAGTAGCCAAACATTTTGCCGCCTGTATCAACCAGTATAATCAAACTGCTGCCATGCAGTCCCAAGAAAATAGTCACGAAATGCAAGAAAACCTGCGCCTAAGGTTAGGCTGTACAGAGTATCCACCAACACTTAATACTATGGGCTTGCCCCAAGTTGAAAAATCAAGAGAACATGCTCACGAACCTGAAAAGCTTTTACTAAGCTGAGTGGTACAATTTCCATCTAGATTGCCAGTGATACCAGTGCATGCAGGTCTTGAACACTCTCACAAGCCTACCTGTCAATGGTAAGGGTGCAAAAAAAGTCCACATCAAAAGCGCAACTGAATTCTAAATACACTACATCTAGGGCTCTCCCTCTCCATCCTGGTCACCTAGTCAAAGAAAATCAGATTTTTCTGACAGGACCTGCCTCTGGTGAATCCAACCCAAACTACAGTTACACGATGCAGGTTCCACATTAGGAACCACCACCCAGGAAAGGATTTAGGCATCATCATGGATAATACATTGAAACCTTCTGCCCAGTGTGCAACGGCAGCCAAGAAGCAAATAGAATGTTAGGAATTATAAAGAAAGAAATGGAGAATAAAACAAAGGATATTATAATACCTCTGTACCACTCCATGGTGCGACCACACCTTGAATATTGTGTGTAATCAATAAAGACACCACAAAAAAGCACATTGGAATCATATACAAATAAGTGATCTCAACATTATACAAAAACATAATTAACAAAATAAATATAAAACAATAAAAATCATCTATTTTTTGTAAAAGAATATTAAATATACGCACATATAAAAGAACCACATTCAAAAATATAATCTCAAAATATATAAGATAATATATTGCAAAAGAACACTTGCAAACACACCCATGGCTAAAAATATGTCATTTTGGATCACCAGCATAAGTGAGTCAAAAATATCTCATAAGGGTATGGTCCTTTCCTTTGTCAACTTAAAATACTTACTATCTTCACCTATTTAACTCTAACTTAACTAAAAATGAGAATAATTATAATTTAGGACACCACTGGTCAAAATTACATTTCTCATAGATTTATCTGATATCAGCCCCTCCTCACAAATATCATTTTTTAACCTATCCAATACTGTTTTAAGTGGATGATGGTTTAAGAAAAGGGCTTTCATTTGTTTTGATAGCACAGGACAATGTTTTTAATACAAGGACTGACTTTTTTAGGTTTGGTAGGAAGTTACAAATCATGCACTTTTTTCCTAAAAAACGGCAAGACCTTTGTATTGTTCAGAGATCATCCGCATGGGTCCCTCTGGGCCCTACAGATCCCATCATAGAAACATTTAATAAATGTGTAATGAGAGATATTGTACTTTTAGAAAAAAAGAGAGCTAGAAATTTCTCTAATTTGACAAGAGCAGAAAGGAGAGCAATGGGGTCATTATGTGACAGACAAGAAAATGTTATTAAGCCTGCCAATAAACTGGAGGAATTGCAGCAATGAACCGAGAGGACTATATTTGTGAAATAGAGCGACAACTTAAGGACAGAACATAAGAACAGGCATACTGGGTCAGACCAAGGTCCATTTAGCTCAGTATCCTGTTTCCACAATGCTTGTCCCAGGGTAAACAATGGATTTCCCAGGTCCTCTTTAATAAAGGTTTACAGACCAAACCTTTCTTAAACCCAAGAACACTAACAGCTTTTACTACATCCTCTGGTAACCAATTCCAGAGGTTGCTTACACATTGAGTGAAAAAATAATCTCTCTTATTACTCTTAAATGGGGTAGCTTCATTGCATGTCCCCTAGTCTTTCTACTTTTTGATGGAGTAAACAACCTTAAGCTTACCCATTCTACTCCATTCATTAATTTAGAAGTCTATCATATCTCCCCTCAGCAACCTCTTTTCCAAGTTGAAGACCCCTAACCTTTTAAGCCTTTCCTCATAAGGGGTATCCTTCCATTCCCTTTACCATTTTGGTGGCTCTTCTATGTACCTTTTGTAATTCTGCTATGACCTCCCTTTACCTGGTAACCCTACATATGATATTAAGAAAGAAGTGGATTCCCTGGTTGAGCTTGGTCACAATTCCAGATACATTACCTCAAAAGAGAGGGATTTCTTATCTGTTAATTTCCCAAGGATTCCTACCATATATATTGTGATGATAAGAGTGGTGTTGAACAGATGGAAACAGAGGAAAATAGGGAATACGCCTTTAAGACAAGAGACAGGCAAGGTTTCCACAGGGTTCAAGCTTCAGATAAACTAAAGAAACACATACTAGCTGGGCTGAGCCACGCCCAAGCCCTAACGTAGGTGCAGGTTTGAGCTCTAATCACGGGCACATGTGCAGGGAGCAGTAGCAGGAAAGCAGCTTTTTAAGCCGGCCTCAGTGAGAGCAGAGGAAGGAGAAGGAGAAAGGGCAGCTGAGAGTCCAGCAGCTGTGAAGCCAGAGGGTTCAGGAGCAGTGAAGCCTGGTTCAAGGAAGCCAAGAGAAGGCAGACGTGGAAAGCTTTACTCCACGTGGGAAAAAGGTTTTAGCAAACCAAAGAAGCAGTTCTAAGGTGAAAGGTACGCCTGCTTCAGAGTTCAGCAGATGGATAGCTGGGGACGTTGCTAATGAGCTGAGCCAGACTGCAGAGCAGAGTGTGCAAAACCCTTCCAGGAACCCAAGCTGAGAGAAGGTGGGTGCAAGCAGTTATAGACAGAGATAACCAGAACCCAGCCTCGAGCAGAGAGATAGACCTGAATACAATTAAAGTATTAAAGAAACTGTTCCAAGACAGAAAAGCCTACTCTCAAGGTACAACCAGTTCTTATCAAGGAGAGCAGCTTTTAGAGGAACTCCAGAAGTTTCTACAAAACAGTAAGTTTGAACGTGTTGTTGAAAACCCAGGGGAAGATAAGCAATATATGGTGCAAGAAGACATGCAGATTGATCCTTGTGAGGAAGATTCTGGGTGTAATGAAGCACCGATGGATTGTTCTCTATGTAGAAGGGAAGTTTAATTTTTGCTAAGAAAAGGACTGAGACAGAAAGTCTTTGAAGAGCAATATTGTTCTTAGCTAGGAGAAGCTAAGACCTTCTGTTAAACTAAAGAACATTCACTGAACCCTGAGTTTATTAACTAAAGCTACATTGGATATAAATGGAATGAATTTACCTGGTTTGAATGACAAGAGATAGCTGTGAATTAACATGCTGAAGAATTAGCTGGGAACAGCTGTGATGTGAAAAGGTGTTTTCAGTTCTGAGGTTCCCGATGCAATTTTTGTTCCTGTTATCTTTGGAGAATAATCCTATTTTGCCTTGTGTTTGAATCTGATGCGACAAGGGAACCCAAAATAAATTTTCTTGTTTTGCCTGAACAAACCCGAGTGGTCATACTACTTTGTCTTTAAGTAAGAACTACAACTCCCAGAATTCCCTGGTGGAGAAAATCAGTGACGCTTTATTTAAGGACAAATAAGGCAGCCCTTTTTGCCCTAAGCCTTTGGCCTAGGCAAGGGGGTACGACAATATACACTCCCAAAGATTCATAAATCTTTAGAAAAAACACCAGGGAGGCATATCCTGTCAGGGATTGGCTCTGTCCTAGAGTCAGAGTAGCCTAGTGGTTGGGGCAAGGTACTTCAGGCCGGAAGGTCGGGGGTTCAAATCCCACTAGAGGACAGCAACCTTGGGCTGGAAGGACTGGGGTTTCTAGTCCCACAGATGCTCCTTGTGGTCTTGGGCAAGCCACTTAACCCTCCATTGCCCATGTTCCCTGTAAGTATTAGTGTATGTGTCTCATTTATTTATTTATTTATTTAACAGTATTTCTAAACCGCCTTTCTTAATAATCAAGGTGGTATCACAGCAAGCAATCAGTAAAGTGTGTGTGTTGTACATGCAGTGAGGATAAAACTTAGTTGTGTGAGGGATGTGTTGGGTGCTTGATTTGTTTGAGCTATATACAGGGTGGGCTATTTACAGTGGTGCTAGAATCATATTTTATATATATTCAGTTGTTTGGGAGGATTGGAGTGCTGTTATCCATTCTCTTAGGTTATGTGATGTGACCATAGTGCTCTATGAACAGCATGGTTTTCAGTTGTTTTCTGAAGTCTTTGAGGTCTGGAGTTGCCCTTAGATCGTCCGGTAGATTGTTCCATATTGTTGGAGCAGCCATGGAGAGAGCTCTGTCTGTTGTGTCCTTGCGTGTGTGCTTGTACTCATTTGGGGTGCTGACTCGGTTGCGTGTTTGACTTCTTCTGGGACGTGCGCTGGTTTCCGGTTGTATGAGCAGGTGGAGGCTGTTGGCTGATGTGTGTTCTTTTATCTTAAATAGGTTTATGATAGTCTTGTATCTGATGCGAGCAATGATTGGGAGCCAGTGTAAGTCCTTTAGTGTAGGTGTGATGTGCTCCTGCCTTGCGGCTCCGGATATGATTCGAGCTGCAGTGTTTTGTGCCAGCTGTAGTGGTTTGAGAGCTTGTTTTGGTAGTCCGAGGTATATCGGATTGCAGAAGTCCAGTATTGGGGTTATCAGTGCTTGACAGACTGTACGGAAGTGTTCTGGAGCGAGGAGTGGTTTCAGTCTCCTGATGATTCGCATCCTGTAATATGCTTTTTGGATTGTTTTGTCTATGTGTGGTTTGAGGTTGAGTTTACTGTCCAGAGTAACCCCAAGGTATCTCACCTCCGATCTTATCGGTATCGTGGTGCTTTGTATCTTTATGTTTGGTGGGTGTGTGAAGCTTTGGTTTCGAGTGATGATTAAAGCTTCAGTCTTGTTGTAGTTTATAGCTAGATTGTTGTTTTGGCACCACTTCGCCATTTGGGTAAGGCAGTCTGCTATCTTAGAGAAGTCCGGGTTTTCGATTGATATCGGGGAGTATACCATTATATCGTCTGCGTATATTGTGTATTGGATGTTGTTCTCTTTCATAATGTTGCATATTGGTTGGATGTAGATGTTAAAAAGGAGTGCTGAGAGTGCGGATCCTTGTGGTACTCCTTGTTGGACGTTTATGGGCCGGGAGGTGTCCTGTCCCACCTTGACCTGTAGCTGTCTTTCTGTTAGGTACGAGTGGAACCATTTTAGAGTGGTACCGTGTATACCAGTGTTCTTCAGTCTCTCCAGGAGTATATTGTGATCAACTGTGTCGAACGCTGAGGAGATGTCGATGAAGATCATTATAATTCCATTCCTGATGTCGTCAATTATTCTTATGATGCTGTCGAAGAGGTAGATCAGGAGAGTTTCGACTCCATGGTTGGGACGAAATCCGTGTTGGTTGTCGTCGAGAGTTCCGTGTTCGTCAATGTGTTCCTGAAGTTGTAGTTGAACCGTCTTTTCGATTATTTTTGCGAGGAAGGGTATGCTGGAGATTGGTCGGTATGCTGCTGGGTCCTTTTTGTCGAGAGAAGTTTTCTTTGTGATTGGTCTTACTGAGGCAAGCTTTAATTGCTGTGGCATGAGTCCTTGAGTGAGTGAGTTGTGTACCATTTTATGAATGTTTGGTATGAGGCTTGCTTTGGTGGCTTTGACCCATGACACTGGGCAAGGGTCTGTAGGAGCAGTGCTTGTGTTGATTGTGGAGATGATGTCTGATATCTGCTCTTTTGAGGGTGAGTGGAATGTGCCCCAGGTTTTGGGGTGGACGTTCGTTCTGTTGGTTCTACTGGGTGTTGAGCGCTCTGTGGAGTGAAATTTGTCTTTGATGTGGTCGGCGAATATCTGTGGATCCACTTGTATTTCTCTTTCTGCTGCTTGCTCTTTTGTCAGGGTTTTTACTATTTCGAAAAGTTCTCTGGGTTTGTTGATGGAAGAATTTATCAGGTTTGTGTGGAATTCTCTCTTTGATTGGTTGATGTGTTCATTGTATTGTTTTTGCTTTGTTAGGTAAAGATGTTGGTCGGAAGTAGTTTTTTTTCTCCATCTCCGTTCAATTTTCCTGAGCTCCCTCTTTTCCTGTCGTATTTTTGCTGAGTACCATGGTTTGTTTTGTCTCTTGTTGTGGTGTTGTTTCTTGGTCCTGTCAACGGATGGTTTGGCGGCGTTAGCTAGGACATTGTTCCAGTTGGAAACTTGTTCCTCCAGGTCCTCTGAGTCAATGTTCAAGTGTTGTATTGTGTCCTGGATGAATTCGTCCTTGTCAAAGGACTTGAATCGTCTTTGTGTGTGTGGGAAGTTCGCTCTTTCGCTTGTCCAGTCTTCTTGTGATTGCAGATTTGTCTCGATTAAGTAATGGTCAGACCATGGTACTGGGGTGATGGTGGGTGTAGAGATTAGGTCTCTTGAAGTTAGGTAGTTTGATGCGAAGATGAGGTCTGGGGATGATCCTAGTCTGTGTGTTGGTGCATTGACTATCTGTGTGAATTGAAGTGATGACATTGCCTGAAGGAAGGCCTCTGCATCTTTTGTATTGGCGGACTTGAGGTTGAAGTCTCCGATTAGTAGTGCTGGTTTGTTGTTTGACGTTATGGCACAGGCTTCTTCGAGTATGAAGGCTAGTTCGTCGGGTGGAGCACGGGGTGCTCTGTAGGTTAGGCAGATTGCAATATTCTTGTTCTTGATGCTAATTGTGTTACACTGCTTTGTATCTGTGAGATTCAGTGTCTTGAACTTGAGTTCTGTTTTTGCTATTATTAGGACTCCTCCTCCACGCTTGTGGATGCGTGGGCAGTTGTATGCTGAGTAGTTGTTCGGTACTAGTTGGTTGAGTAGTACACTGTCGGTAGGGTTGAGCCATGTCTCTGTGATGCATATTATGTCTGGCTGTCGCTCTTCAATGTGGTCTACCAGAGTGTGTATCTTGTTGCAGATGGATCTGGCGTTTATGAGCTCAATTGATGTTTTCTTTGTGGAAGAGGTTGTTGTGACGTGTGCTTCCTTAGGGCCGGTGTTGGGGTTTGATTTGTGTCTGTTTTGTCTCTTTGTTTGGGAGGTTGCGAGTGTCTCTTTGTGTGTGTGTTGTGGACCGAGATATGGCAGTGCAGTTGGTGGGTACCATGGTGTGTTTGTTTGGGGGTAGTGGGGGTGTAGTTGGTGGGAGGAGTTGTGTGACTAGTAGGTATAGTGGGAGGAAGTATGTGGTGTGCATGTTGATAGCTTGTGATGTTCTGATAGGGCGACGCCTGTGTCCTTAGGTTTTCGTCTGTTTGCTTTTTTGAGGAGAGCTGTACTTGTTGCAGGGGCTTGTCCTGGGGATGTGAAGTTGTATCTGTTGCGGTGCGGGAGCCTGTCCCGTGGAGGGAGCCTGTCCCTTGGATGTGAAGCTGTATCTGTTGCGGTGCGGGAGCCTGTCCCGTGGAGGGAGCCTGTCCCTTGGATGTGGAGCTGGATCTGATGCGGTGCGGGAGCCTGTCCCGTGGAGGGAGCCTGTCCCGTGGATGTGGAGCTGGATCTGTGGCGGACGCCGTGGTGCGGAGCCTGTCCCGTGGAGGGAGCCTGTCCCTGTGTGTGGAGCTGGATCTGTGTTGGTCGCCTTGGTGCGGGGGCCTGTCCCGTGGATGTGGAGCTGGGTCTGTCGCGGTGCGGGAGCCTGTCCCGTGGAGGGAGCCTGTCCCGTGGATGTGGAGCTGGATCTGTGGCGGTCGTCTTGGTGCGGGGGCCTGTCCCGTGGATGTGACGCTGGATCTGTCGCGTTGCGGGAGCCTGTCCCGTGGAGGGAGCCTGTCCCGTGGAGGTGGAGCCGGATCTGTGGTGGTCGCCCTGTTGCGGGGGTCTGTCCCGTGGATGTGGAGCTGGGTTTGTCGCGGTGCGGGAGCCTGTCCCGTGGAGGGAGCCTGTTTCGTGTGTGTGCAGCTGGATCTGTTGATGAACTCTTGGTCTGACCCACTATGGTACATCCCAAGTCCCTATGTTCTTATCTAGCTAAAGATGACATTGCTCTAACATAGCATCAGCACTGGCATATCTCTGGGTTTAAGGTATCAATCTGGACAAACATGGTAATACCAAATATGGCCTATAAACGATGGTAGTTAACAACACTGGCATATCCCTGGGTTTACAGTATCGATCTGGACAAACATGGTAATACCTAATATGGCCTGTAAACGCTGGAAGCTAACAACAGTATCCAGAGGGAACTAGTCACTAGAGTGCCCAACACTGATCTTGGATTCTAGTCCCAAACATGAATTTCTACCCTTTAAATTAGTATTTTTATGAGAGGCAGGAGGATAATCCTAGCTGTAGAGAGTGGTGCTGCTGCAATTGTGTTGTGACCGCTTTGATTGAAGGATAAGGCGGTATACAAAACTGTCTAAATAAAATAAAATAAAATAAATAAATACGTTGATGCTTTTTTACATCCTATGGTTCCAGGAATTGATTTGTATGTAAGGGACTCCACTCATATTATAAATCTTTTGAATGATTTTGATGGTGGTATCTCAGACATATATCTTATTATATTAGATGTGGAATACACAAAAAACACACTCAATCAGAAGCTCTTTATGTTATAAGGAAACATCTCAGCCAAAGAACGGTTCAATTATGGAAACCTATTGAGTTTATAAAGGAACTTGCTCCGTTGCTTTAACAAGAAATTACTTTGTTCCAGAGTAAGTTTTCCCAATGGATCAAGGGCACCGCCATGGTGCTGCTATGGCTATTATATATGGTGGAGTTGAGAAATGGTTTCTAAACGATGCCCTTTCTCTTCAACATAAAATTTTGGCATCGTTATATTGATGTATTCTTCTGTGAAAAGGTGAGGACTCACTATTGAATTTTTACGATTGGCTAAACACCAGAGACAGTAATTTGAAATTCCAGATACAATAGTTTGAAGAAAATCTCCTTTTTAGATATTTTGATTCTTAAAGACACCTATGGTTTTAAGACTACTATTTTAGGAAACCGATGGATAGAAATAAATTTTAAGTTTTGATAGTTTCCATACAAGGAGTTTAAAGAAGAATTTACCGTATAGTCAATTTCTTAGACTAAGAAGGTTATGTACTAGCATTGATGAATATTACAGATGGCAGAGGATACGAACTGCAGATTCATAGGCTGGGGATACCTGAGAGGATGTGCTAGGGTTTATTCCAGAGCAAGGGCCTCTGATCGTGAGGAGCTGCTTAAAGGTAAACAGACTCTGACCCTGCTCTGGTCTTTACTTTAAGATTTTCTAATATATTTTACAGTAGTTCCAAGATTTTGAAAAGGTATTGGCATATTCTGGAGAATCACGAGTATTTCAAGGATAAGTTTGTCATGCATGCAGTACAAGAAGGTACCTCAGAGATTTGCTAGTCCCTTCCGCCTTGCCTCCCCTTGTGCTAATATGGTTCCAATTTTTGGTCACTTCAAATGTGGCAAATAGTGTTTGTTTGGTTACATTAGAACCTGACTATTTCATCCATCCAGAGACAGGAAGACATTTCCTTTTACACCAAAGATCGGACTATAACAAATGTAATGTTATTTATGTTATCATTTGCCCATGTGTGCTTTTATATGTTGGTAAAACAACTAGGCTTGTCAAGAAAAGAGTGATAGAACACAGGTGTTGTATAAGACGGAAGATAGGGACTGCACTGTTGATGGGGCACCATATGGGCACTGGCCATCGGCCATTTTTTTGAAAAATTGAGATTTTGTGATTAGGGCTTATTGCCCAACTGGAGAGGAGGTAATTCTGACACAATCCTACTAGGAGCAACAATATATATATATATGCATATATAGCGTAGTTACTCACCTATAACAGGTGTTCTCCGGGGACAGCAGGAATCAGCCCTCACATTATGGGTGACATCGGTGCTGACGGAACCCCCCGCGGAAGCATCTCTGCAGCTTTCAAAGAAAGCCTTTTGGAGATGCACCCACACATGCATGGTCCCCTTCCCGCTCAAGGGTGCCATCTTGCCTCAGTGTAACGACATAGTTAAGATGGAAAAAAATAAAATACAGTAAAGAAGCAACTCCAAGGGGAGGAGGGAGGATTGTGAGTCCTGATTCCTGCTGTCCCCGGAGAACACCTGATACAGGTGAGTAAAGCGTAGTTACTCACCTGTAACAGGTGTTCTCCAGGAGCAGCAGGAATCAGTCCTCACTTATGGTGACGTCGGCGCCGATGGAGCCCTCGCGGAGCAATTTTCCCCAGCTTTCAAAGAAAGCCTTTGGGAATTGCAGCGCGCATGCGCGGTCGTCTTCCCGCCCGAAGGTGCCATCTTAGCCAGTCAGATGACATAGCTAAAAAAGACAGCATAAAAATTTGCAAAAAGAACATAAGCAGACGATTGCAACTCCAAGGGGAGGAGGGAGGGTAGTGAGGACTGATTCCTGCTGCTCCTGGAGAACACCTGTTACAGGTGAGTAACTACGCTTTCTCCAGGACCAAGCAGGAAGTCAGTCCTCACTTATGGGACTCCCAAGCTCAAGGCTACCGGAGACCCTAAGCACAAAAATGAGCTCCCTCTAGCTCAGCAGCACAGAAGGATAGAATCTTCGCTGAATTATCACCCACCGGTAGCCCACATCCGGGATGGAGGGTAGGAGTTGCTCAGACCTCAAAGAGATTACGGAGGACTGCCTGTCCGAAAGCACTGTCCCTACGGGACTCCCTCTCGAGACAGTAATGGACCGCAAAAGTCTGGCTCGAAGACCAAGTAGCGGCCCGGCAGATGTCTGCCAGCGGAACAGAGCGGAGGTAAGCCACTGACGTGGCCTTTGCCCGAACGCAATGAGCCGTGACTCGACTTTCTAAGGAGAGTCCGGCTGCCCCATAAGCCCAAGAGATACAGTCCGCAACCCAGATGGACAGAGTACGCTTGGAGACCGGGAGCCCCAATTTATTGGGGTCAAAAGACACAAAAAGCTGAGCAGCTTTACGGTGCTCCCGCGTACGGTCAAGGTAGAAGTTCAATGCCCTTCTACAGTCCAGGGTATGGAGGACCGTTTCAGCTCGGCTGGAGTGTGGTCTGGGAAAGAAGGTTGGAAGTACCACCTCCTGATTGATGTGAAAAGGGGAGACCACTTTAGGCAGAAATTTCGGGTGAGTCCGTAGGACTACCCTATTCTTGTAGAACCTAGTGTAAGGGGGATCAGACACGAGGGCCTGCAATTCACTTACGCGTCTAGCGGAAGTGAGGGCTATCAAGAACAGTGTTTTCCAAGACAGAAAACGGAGAGAACAGGTAGCCATAGGTTCAAAAGGCGGACAGGTGATCCGCTGCAAAACCACATTCAGGTCCCAGTCAGGCGCTGGCGGGCGCAGAGGTGGTTTAAGTAGAAGGAGACCTCGGAGAAACCTCGCTACGAGAGGGTCGCTTGAGTGAGGTCTACCGTCCACCGGCACATGATGTGCCGAAAGAGCACTGAGGTGAACTTTGACGGAGTTGGACTTAAGTCCCAGATTAGAGAGGTGTAGCAAGTACTGCAAGATCACCGACACCGGGCAGGAGAAGGGATCCTGAGACTGTTGGGTACACCAGACTGCAAAGCGACGCCATTTAAGGGCGTAGCATTTGCGGGTAGAAGGCCGTCGCGAAGCCAAGACGACCTCCTCCACCTCCGCCGGCAGGAGAAGGGGAGCAAGGACTACCCTCTCAGCAGCCAGGCCATGAGGTTGAGAGACCTGAGGTTGGGGTGCAGTAGGGACCCCTGATCCTGAGTGAGGAGATCCGGTTGTACCCCCAGAGGGATTGGATCCTCCACCGCCAGTTGCAGCAGGAGCGGAAACCACGGCTGCCTGGGCCAGCGAGGGGCCACCAGGATCATGAAGGCTTTGTCTCGGAGAACCTTGAAAAGAGTCCGAGAGACTAGCGGGATGGGAGGGAAAGCGTACAGAAGGCTCCCCGACCATGAGATCAGAAAGGCGTCCGCCGCAACCCGAAGGGGGTGGCTGACGAGAGCAGAAGCGAGGAAGCTGCCGGTTGTGAGGACTGGCAAAGAGATCCACCGTGGGGAGGCCCCACTTGAGGAAGAGCTTCTGAACTACCAAGGGATCCAGACGCCACTCGTGCGGCTGGAGGACCCTGCTGAGTTTGTCCGCAAGGCAATTTTCTTGGCCCGGGAGATAAACTGCCTTGAGGAGAATGCCGTGACTGACGGCCCAAGAGCAGAGCTTCTGTGCCTCCCGGCAGAGGAGGAAGGAGCCCGTGCCCCCCTGCTTGTTCACGTAGAACATGGCAACTTGATTGTCCGTCTGGACAAGGACGGACTGTTGGGAAGTCAGGTGGGAGAAGGCCTTGAGAGCTAGGCGGATCGCCCTGAGCTCCAGGAAGTTGATCTGCTGAGCAGACTCCCACGTGGTCCAGAGGCCCTGAGTACGTGCCTCTTGGCAATGTGCTCCCCAGCCCAGGAGGGATGCATCGGTGGTCAGCACCCGGGTCGGCTGAGGTGACTGGAAAGGCATTCCGAACATGAGGTTCGGCTGCCGGAGCCACCACCGGAGAGACGAGATCAGCGGCTCGGAGACGCGCACTAGGTCTGCTAGGCCGCCTGTGGCTTGTCGCCACTGCTGGCGGAGACACCATTGAGCAGACCGCATATTCAGGCGGGCATTGGGGGTCACATGGACGGTGGAAGCCATATGGCCGAGCAGTCTCAGGAAGCGCCTGGCGGAGACCAGGGGCTGGCTGCGAAAGCGGTCGGCTAGGTCCATGAGCCGTTGAGCCCTGTCGAGCGGTAGGTACGCTCGCGCCTGAGGAGTGTGCAGCCTTGCGCCGATGAACTCGAGATCCTGTGAGGGGAGCAAAGTGGACTTTGCGAAGTTTATAACAAAGCCCAAGTGCTGCAGAAGAGTCACCGTGCGGCGCGTGGCGTCGGTGACCTCCTGAGCGGACGCTGCTCTGATGAGCCAGTCGTCGAGGTACGGAAAGACATAGAGGCCGTGAAGCCGGAGATGGGCCGCCACGACCGCGAGACATTTTGTGAAGACTCGCGGTGCGGAGGACAGGCCAAAGGGCAGTACTCTGTACTGGTAATGATTTCCTGCCACCACAAACCTTAGGTATTGGCGGTGGCTTGGGTGGATGAGGATGTGCGTGTAGGCATCCTTTAGATCCAAGGAGCATAGCCAATCTCCCTGCTGGAGGTAGGGCAGAAGGATTCCAAGGGTAAGCATTTTGAACTTCTCCCGCACAAGGAACTTGTTGAGGTTGCGCAAGTCCAGGATGGGTCTGAGGCCCCCTGTTCTCTTTGGTATCAGAAAATACCTTGAATAGAAGCCTTGACCTCTCAGGTGGTGTGGCACCGGTTCCACCGCCTGATCCTGCAGAAGACCTGCTAACTCCTGAAGGAGCAACTCCCTGTGCAGAGGGGGGCGCGGAGGTCTCCCGGAAAATAGGAGGGAGGGACCTGATGGAAGTGGAGAAGGTAGCCTTCTCGCACGACCTGAAGCACCCAGGCATCTGCGGTGATGCTGGACCACCTGTGGGCGAAGTGAACCAGCCGGCCTCCGGTGCTGGGAGGAACCAGCGGGGGGGGGGAGAGGCTATGCTGAGCGAGTCAAAAACCCCCACCCTGCTGAGCAGGGGCTGGTGGTGCAGGCTTGGGGGCTTGCTGCCTACGGGACCCGTTACCCCGTCCCTTGGCCTGCTGGCCCTGTTGGGGAGCTGCAGGGGCCTGATAATGGGGGTATTGTTTGTAGGCAGCCGCCTTCCTCGGGTAAAAGGACTTTTTCCCCGAGCCCTTCTTTTTCTGGGAAGGGGCGGAGGTCTTCCTAGAAAGCCTGGTCCTGGTGAGAGTCTCAGTCTCAATTTGTGCAGCCTTTTCCGCCATGGGCTTGCCAAAGAGGTTTTCGCCTCGGCAGGGGACATCGACCAACTTGTCCTGTACCCAGGGCTCAAGGTCGACGACTGAAGCCAAGCCTGTCGGCGGGCACCGATGCCGGCTGCGGCCACTCGAGCCGAGGCTTCAAAGCCATCATAGGCTGCTCGGGACATGAACTTTGAGCATTCCCGAATGCCCGTGGACAAGGCTAGGAACCTCCGCAAGGGCTCCTCGGAGAGACCAGCGGAGAATCCGGCTAGCTCTTTAGCCAGATCCCGGAGATACATGCCCATGTATAGCTGGTAAGTCTGGACACGACATGCGAGCATAGAGCCCTGGAAGCACTTCTTGCCAAGGCCATCCAGGTTACGGGCCTCCCTTCCAGGAGGCACCGAGGAGTGCATCTTCTGGCTCTTAAGACGATGCATGGCCGATTCCACTACCATGGAATGGTGTGGCAGCTGTGCCTTTTGAAAGCCAGGGCTCTTGCGGACCCGATAGATAGAATCGACCCGCTTGCTCAGGACCGGCGAGGAGGCCGGACTCTCCCACATGCGGAAGAGTAGTCGTTCCAGCATAGGAGGAACCGGCACAGTAAAGTGTTCCCTCGCGGGAGAGTCATACTGGAGGGCGTCGAGCTCTTCGGCTCGAGGCTCCTCCTCGGGATCCGCAGGGAAGGCCAAAGCCTTGGCCATATCCCTAACGAAGTCCGAGAACCGGGCATCCTCCGGGGGGGACTGCTTCCGAGGCTCGGACTCCGGTGAGTCCGATGGGACACACCGAGTCCGGAAAGAATCAGGTGACTCTTCCTCCTCAGACTCCCAGACCGACTCCGACGAGGACTCGGTGGGGTCGGCCCGGGCAGGGTGCGGCGCCAGCCGCCCCGACGCCGAGGGAGTCGGCGTCGGCGACCTCGGTCCCGAACGGGAGGCCGAGGGTGACCTCGACCGAGGATCGACTCGAGTTCTCATCGACTCGAGGATCGGCTCGGTCTCCGGGGTCGACTTGGACGTCGACGTCCCGGCGGTCGGGGCAGCGACGCCAGCGAAGCCAGCGAGCAGTGCCCTCTGCTGGTCCATGAAGGCAGACAGTCTGCTCTCCAAGGCCGTCAACCTGAGTCCGAGCTCAGGTGACCCAGCAGCCCCCGACTCGGGCCCCGACGGCGTCGGGCCCGACGTCGGCTGTCGCGGAGGCGAGTCCAGAAGGACCACAGGACTTACCCGGGCAGGCATCTCCGACTCCAGGCGAGGTCGCTTCGGGTGTTCCTTCTCCAAGGACCCGGGGCGGCTGTCGGGGCTATGCGACCTGGCCCTCGCGGAACCAGGAGCGTCCACCGACGCCGCCCTCGCGGGTTTTTCCTTCCGACGATGGTCCCCGGAGGGAGAACCCCGGTCGGAGGAGCTCCGGCGACGGTCCGAGCTGGAGCCTTTCGACACGGAGGCCTCCGACGAGGTCCGGGTACGGCTGGGGTCAGCGAAGATTCTCTCACGCTGATGCCGCCGACTTCTCAACGCCTTTGAGGACAGTTTGCTGCAGGGCCCACAGATCAGTTCCTCATGATCCGGGCCCAGGCAGCGGAGGCAAAAGTCGTGTGTGTCGGTTAGTGACATATTTCGGTCACACCGACCACACCGCTTAAACCCACTGGCAGCCATCGTGGAAAAGGG
>CM066033.1:441908730-442074641 GCA_033557465.1 Ichthyophis bannanicus
AAGAGCGCAGGAATTCTAATACGCCCAGTAGGTGAACTGAAATATCTATCGCTGTTTGGCACAAGATTGGCTCTTAGGGATGGTTAGGGGGGGGAACAAGGGAGAAGCTCTTTGCAAAGTGCATTTGGAAAGAAAATTCCCTCGGGGGGAATGTGCAAAAGGGTTGATAGGAAAAGAACGCCAATTATAAAATTTCTATGGAGAAAGTATATATACAAGCAAAAACGTGGGCGTTCAAGGCCCGGGGGATTGCGGGCAGATGAGCGAATGTAGGTGGTTGTGAGCTGATGGTGGGGGGGGACTTTAATTGACCAATTTTGGGGAAGGTCCTGAGGTGCATAATCTGTGGCTTCAAGCATGCACAAGGATTGGCGGTTATGTGTGGCTGAGGATACATGGACTAAGTCCTTTACAGATGGAAAGGTATGCTTCTGCTTCATACCTCCGAGCTTAGTTGGGAGAAGATGAAGATAAGCCAAAAAAACACTAGGGCTTGGGGCCTGGGATCAGCATAGGGCCACTTTTGGAACAGAGGGTTTAAATTGTTTGGCGTCAAGAAGGGCTTGCTACTCGAGGTAAGCTGGACTTCCGCTGGCAAAAAAGCTCTCCACCCGAATGTTGGGGGAATTTTTGGCAAACCGATAGGTCAATGATGGACTTTAATGCAAATAAATGGAGGAAAGGTTAGAAGAAGTTAGCTTAACAGCAAAGCAACTAGGAGTGCGAGACGTTTGGGACAAGCCTTTCGTGGGGTTATGTGTGGCCTGTTAATGAACACCCTAATCTATGAAATGAGCGAAGCGCATTTTTAAATAGTCCTTGGGTGTTGTTCCTACATGTAGATTCGTCTCTCCCTGGGGACGGAAAGAATCGCAGATGGATGGAAAGGGGAGGGTTGGTCCGGGGGGGGGGGGGGGGGGGGGGGGGGGGGGTTGTACAAGGGGTTTGTTCTTTGGTGTTGGGTGGTTTTGAATTGATGTCTTGTGCAGGTGTGCTTGTGTGTTTTATATCATCTCGTTTACCAGCATATCCGTGCTTACATTATAATTCTCTGTCCGTGTCCCTGTCATAGGGTAATTACAGTGCGATAGGGGTCATGATAATGTTTTGGAGTCGGGGACCCATACTCCTTAATACAGGGCCTAGTAGACATGTTAAAAATGTTTGCTGCTAGATTAGAACTGCTGTCAGAAGTTCCTCAGAGCAGTGAGTTCGTAAGCCCAAGTATGGGGATACCTATGGCCACTGGATCGATTGTTGAGGGTCGGGGAGGAGTGGAGCCCCTGCGTCTTGCTCGTGATATAAATGATTGTAATTATACGGTAAAAAATAATTTAAAGAGAGTTGGCGAAAACATGTATTGGAGGGGCAAGTGCTAAACATTTACCTGTTTGCGGGGACCGCTAAACTGCTTAATGAGACACCTTCAGTTTGACACAAGCACTGCTGTATGTCCCCCCCGGATGGAAGGAGTTTTTTTGCCTCCGAAACGCCGGAGGGACCATCATCAGGTTAAAGCAGTCTATTACCAAAACTACGTCTCGTTGCTCATCTTGTTACTGGTCCCTGGTCTGCACAAAAACGGCGACGCCTCCTCTCTCCCTTGGGCACACCTCGAGCGAGCAGTGTGAAAAGGAACAAAAAGTATTGATGGTTGTACCCATTCGATCTGGCATTCTCTAAGGATGGGGAAAAAATCCTGGGAGAGTGCGGGACAGTTAGCAAGAGGCAAGAGTGAGCAGTCAGAGGAGCCTTGGGAAGGCTGGACTGAAAGTTTGATGCACCTGGCCACAAAACCATGCGCACAAACCACAGAAGCAGTCGGTGGGGAGAGCAGAAATGGCAGAGTAGACAAGGATGGACGAAAAAAAAGTGCCTAGGTGGAGTGGTTCGGCTTCCCCAATCAAATTTGACAAGTGGGCAGGGTTTAAAGGCTGCAGTGGACTGTAATAGAGAGGTCTGAGCCCCAAGCTATACAGATGGTCTGCACTTACCAGAAAAAATGCCGGGACACGATTTCATATGTTTTGGTTTTCCATTTGTATGGATTTTGAGCGGAGAGATAGAGGATGGTTGTATGGTGAGTAAGGGGAATTGAGGGAGAGAGAAGAGGATGGATGTTTGTTGCAAGAGGGGAGTAGGACTGGCTAGGGGGATGGAGGAAGAAAGCAGAAAGGTGGAATGGAAACCAAAATAGGGAGTTACGGTTTTTATGTGGGGAAAATAGGGTGGGGAGGACTGGGGCCCGAGTGGTGGGAGGGGAGATTGACGAATTAGATATAATAAAGCACAGTACCTTAACCTGTAAGACCAGGTGGATCTCTGGAAACAGAAGCGGAATTTAAGTCCTCACATGATGGGTGTACATAGTCGGTTTACCGACGGAAAGCCCGATGCGGGGAAAGCTCCACCAGCTTCTTAGAATAGAAGCTTTTGGGACCTCCCACTGCACAGGCGCACTGCCTTCCCGCCTTCCTGAACAGCTCTCATCAGTTTCGAGTTTATAGCTGAGTCAACAGAGAGAGGACAGGAAGATAGATAGATAAAAGATACAACTCCTAGGGGAGGTGGGTGGGTTGTGAGGACTAATTCCTGCTGTTCCCAGAGATCACCTGTTACAGGTAAGTAACTGTGCTATCTCCAGGAACAAGCAGGAATAAGTCCTCACATATGGGGACTCCCTAGCTTAGATGCATGGGATCCCCTGTAAAGGTTCGCCATCTTCGTATGGATCTCAGGCATCCATTCTGGGAAGGTGGGCAGGAGTTGTTTAGGAATGGAACAGGTGCTTGAGGACAGCCTGGCCAAACAAGGCATCCCGGCGGTAGTCCTTGTCCAAACCGTAATGGGCTGTGAAGGTATGAACCGAGGCCCAGGTAGCGGCTCGACAGATCTGATCTATGGAAACAGAGTGCAGATGAGCCATAGAAGTTGCATGGCACCTCACATGGTGAGCAGTGACATGGCCTTCCAGAGAAATGTTTTTTGCTCTGGTAAGCAAAAGAAATACACTGAGCAATCCAATTGGAAAGTGTCCGCTTGGAGACTGGAAGTCCCAAATGGGAGGATCAAAGGCCACAAACAGTTGAGTAGAATTTCGATGTGGCTGAGTCCTATTAAGGTTAAAAGCGAGAGCTCTTTTACAATCCAGATTTTGAAGGTTCCTCTCTGCATTGGATGCATGAGGAGCTGGAAAAAAGACAGGTAGATATACCTCTTGATTAAGATGAAAAGGCGAGACCACTTTAGGCATAAAGTGGGGATGCGTCCTAAGGACCACCTTATCATGATGAAATCTTGTGTAAGGTGGATTAGCCACTAAAGCCTGCAGCTCACTGATGCGGCGAGCCGAAGGGGACTGCAATGAGGAAGATGACCTTCCAGGAAAGAAATTTCAAGGAGGTGGGAAAACATTGGCTCAAAAGGTGGCTTCATAAGTTGACCCCAGGCACTAGATTCAAATCCCATGCGACCGGGGGTGGTCTGATGGGAGGTTTAGTGAGAGTCAGGCCTCTCATGAATCTTGCAACAAGAGGATGAGAGGAGATAGGTTGTCCTTATATGTTGCAAGGATGCTGCAATAGCACTTAAATGGACTCTTACCGAATTCGTCTTGAGGCCTGCATTGGATAGATGCAGGAGATAATTCAAGAAGAGAATTCAAAGGAAGTGCCAGAGGGTCAAGACCCTGCTGAGCACACCAAATGGAAAAACGTTTCCATTTGAAAGCATAGGAACGCCTGGTAGAGGGTTTCCTAGAGGCAGAAAGGATATCTTTCACTGGTTGGGAAAGATGAAAGTCTTGAAGGCTTGAGCCTTCAGTAACCAAGCACTGAGGTGAAGGGATTTGGGGTTTGGGTGCCACCAAAGTCCCCTCCTCCTGAGACAGGAGGTCTGGCGCAGCTCCCAGATCTAAGTAGGATCCCTGGGAGAGCTGTAGAAGTAGAGGGAACCACACTTGGCGTGGCCAGCGTGGAGCTATGAGGATCATAGTTCCATGATCCCTCTGGAGTTTGAACAGAGTCTTGGGAATCAAAGGAATGGGTGGAAAGGCATATAGGAATGCCTGACTCCAATTCAGGAGAAAGGCGTCCGCAGCCTGAGCTCCCTGACACGGAGTTCTGGAACAGAACCGGGGAAGTTTGGCATTCCCACGGACTTGCAAAGAGGTCTATGTCCGGGGTCCCCCATTCCTGAAAGGATTCGGTTTATTTGATCCAAATGTAGGGACCATTCGTGTGGCAGCAGAACTCGACTGAGCCTGTTGCCGAGTGTTTTGAAATCCTGGGAGATAGACTGATAGCAGGTGATTCTGATGCTCTCTGGCGAAGGCCCATAGTCTTAGAGATTCGTTGCTAAGCGACAGAGAGCCCGTCCCTACTTGTTTGTTTTTGTAAAACATGTCCAACTGATTGTACGTCTGTACTAGGACAGTGTGGTTGGCTTGGAGGGTGTGGAAGACCTTGAGGTCAAGGTAAATTGCTCGCAGTTACAGAAGATTGATATGAAGGTTGGTGTCCGGTAGAGACCAATTGCCTGAGTGGAGAGGAGTTTGCAGATGGGCTCCCAACCCTGTTTGGGAGTCATCTTTTGTGAGGGTTTCTTGGGGTAGCAATGGTTTAAATGGAGCCCCCAACAAAAGATTCTTGGTGGAAGTCCACCAGTGGAGGGACCAAAAGCAGACGATCGGAGGTTTGTATTTGGTCTGAGAGCGCTCCTGACGCCTGAGTCCACTGAGTGGCCAGGGTCCATTGAGCTGCTCTCATATGAAGACGAGCATAGGGCACCACATGCACTGTGGAGGCCAATGACCAGTAGGCGTAGCATTTCCCTGGCTGTCAAGTGAGTGCTGGACTGAGCTTGGGAGGCCAAACTCAGGAGGCGCTGGCCTCGAACATGTGGAAGGTAGGCCCTTGCAGTGATGGTGTCCAACTGGGCCCCTATGAATTCCAGAGATTGAGTAGGGATGAGTTGGGACTTGGGAAGGTTTACTACCAGTCCTAGATACTGAACAAGGCTCCTTGTGTTGTCCAGGGAAATCTGGGCCTGTGACTGAGTTGGAGCTCGGATGAGCCAGTCGTCCAGATATGGGAAGACACAGATTCCCATGCCTCTTAGAAATGCGGCTACGACTGCCAGGCATTTTGTGAATACTCTTGGAGCAGAGGCTAGACCGACGGGGAGTACTCTGTATTGGAAATGTTTTCCCTGAAACAGAAAGCGAAGATTGATTCTGTGGGATGGATGGATGAGTATCTGTGTATACGGATCGTGTAGGTCTAGAGATCAATGCCAGTCCTGACCCTGGAGGTAACGATGGAGAATGCCGAGAGACAGCATTTTGAATTTCTCCTTGAAGAGAAATTTGTTCAATTCTCTCAGATCTAGGATTGGTCTGAATCCCCCTGTCTTCTTTGGAATGAGAAAATAAGCGGGAGTAGAAACCGGACCCTTGTTGAGGAAGAGGAACCTCTTCTATGGCCCATTGGGCAAGAAGAGAGTAAACATCTTGACCCAACAGGGTTAGTATATATGGGGTAGAATTGAATGGTCTAACAATATGATGGTGAGGAAGGCTTTAGAAATGAAGTTTGTAACCCTCTCGAATGATAGAGAGGGTCCATTGTTCTGTTGTGATTTGTTCCCATCTGGGAGCAAAGTGAACCAACCTTCCGGGTATGGTGAGAGGTTCTCGTGGTGTTAGAACCAGAAGTGGCAAGTTCCCCTAGGAGCAAGTCAAAACCCCTGAGGGGTTGGAGCCTGCTGAGCTACAGTAGCTGCTGCAGGCTTAGCTCGTGCTTGTTTGGATTGCTGACGCTTAGCAGTTATAGCGAGGTTGAGAAGACTGCTGGCCAGTATTTGAAGCAACTCTGGCCTTCTATAGTAAGGCCTTTTAAAAGACTTTTTCTTAGTAGGAATTGAAGTGGACTTTGAAAGTCTTTCCAAGGTGGCATTTTCAGCATCCATCTGGGTGGCTTTGATTTGCCACTCTTCCCCAAATAAGTTCTCACCTGTACAGGGCAGATTCCGTAAGCCATCTAGAACCCAAGGTTCCAGATCAGAGGCCTGGAGCCAAGCAAGACGTCGGGCTGCAATAGCAATGCCCGAAGCCCTACTGGCTCCCTCAAAGGAATCATATGCTGCCCTATTAGAGAACTTAGAAACCTCTAAGAGTTGTTTCACTAGGGAAAAGAATCCCTGCTTTTTATCCTCAGGGATAAAGGGGGCAAAATGCCGCACCTTTTTGGCAAGTTCCTCCAGGAACATGCCCATATAGAGACTGTAGGAATTAATCCTGGCTATAAGCATACTAGCCTGGAAAATTTTCCTACCAAAAGAGTCCCAAGTCTTACATTCCCGTCCTGGAGGGGTGGAAGAGTGCCTTTTGGTACTCCTAATCTTCTTCATTGCAGACTTCACCACAATAGAGTGGTGGGGCAATTGAGTCTTTTGGAAACCAGGAGAAGGAGGGACCCTATACATGGTGTCCAATTCTACGGGAATAAGGCGACAAAGTCAAAGGATTTTCCCAGAAATCCATCAGTTGTTCTTGAAGGATTTCATGGATAGGCAGGGTAACTGCCTCCTTAGGGGCCTTTGAGTATCCCAAAATATCCAGTTTTTTGGATCTGGGTTCCTTTTCAGAGGATGTGGTAATAGAAAGGGCTGTAGCCATATCTAAAACAAAGTCCTGGAAGGACAAAACCTCTGGAGGGGACATTCTCCTTTTAGGAGAAGAGGGCTCCTCAGGTACGTTGAGTGAAAACTCAGCAGAAATCATCAGAGGAGTGAATATCCTGATAGGAATAGGTGATTTCCTCTATCGCTAGATACGCGTACCGATCTGTATCGATTTCGGGCGTATCGGGTATGGAACCGGTATGGAGCGAAAGCCCATAGTGTACCGACTTGCTTTTAGAGGTGGACGGCCTCGATACCGGCATGGCGGACGATACCGGTATCGGGCCCGGAACCGCTGAAAGCGGAACCGATGGCGTTGCAGCTTTAATGAAAGCCATGACGGCCTGCTGCATGGACTGTACAGTATCGCCCATGGACGCCATAGCTGCCTGGATGTCGGTACCGGAGTGACCCGGTACCCCAGAGCAGGCTAACAGGTGATCTGTCGAGGCCGTAGCATCGATATCAACCTGAGACCCCTGAATTGGCGTTTTGGAAGTTGGACTTCCCGCCGGGGTTGTTTGGCTGGGGCAGGGTCCTCAAGTTCTAAGCTAAGAGCCTCTCGATGCTTTGAAGGAGATTTGCTCTTTGCGGACTTGCCCACAGAAGGATTGGTTACCTGAGATCCATCCGGAGTAGCAGACCTGGATGACTGTGATGCTGTATTCTCTGAAGCAAACAGCACATGGAATTTGTTGGCACGGTTCTGCAGCCCACGTTTAGACATGTGGGAGCAAGATGGGCAGTCCGGTATGGAATGGTCAGGCCCCAAACATTTCAGACACCATTCATGGGTGTCTGTGACTGAAATAACAGCATTACATTTGGTACACTTCTTAAATCCAGGGGCTGGCTTCTCCATGAGGAGAAATTGAGTAGGCCGAGAGGCTCTCTGAAGTGACCAAAAAGCTAAAAAATAAGAAAAAAGAATTATAATTTTTTAAAGAAAGAAGAAAAGACCGGCGATACCGGTATCGGTATGGGGAAGGCAGGTACGCGGTCTAAAGAAACAAATAAAATAACAATTTCTTCAGCGGTGACAGGAAAACGACCTGCTGGCTCCGCGGAAAAAGAGAAACTGAGGAGAGCTGTTCAGGAAGGCGGGAAGGCAGTGCGCATGTGCAGTGGGAGGTCCCAAAAGCTTCTATTCTAAGAAGCTGGGGAGCTTTCCCGCACGGGCTCCGTCGGTACCGACGTACCCATATGTGAGGACTTATTCCTGCTTGTTCCTGGAGATGGCTGGGGTGGGAGGTAGGGCAGGGTGGAAACTACTCCTTAGGAAGGCCTCTGGACAGAGAGGGAGAGAGGAGTAGGGAGGGGTACGTGAGGGGAGGGAAGGGGGTAAGTGGGGGGAGGGAGGGGGATAGAGAAGGAAGAAGGGGAGGGAGTAAGAATAGGTGGGCCTGTCTGGGAAGTGGAGGGGGCAAAAGTTAACAAGATTGAGATTACCATAATCAATGTTAAAGGACTAAGGAACTGGGGTAAAAGAAAGAAGGTAGAGAGAGAAGGGGAACGATTACGGGCACATTTATGCAACATGAGAAGCAGTGAACAGGGCAGCATAAGAACATAAGAAATGCTGCACTGGATCAGACCAAGGTCCATCAAGCCCAGTATCAGATTTCCAACAGTAGTCAATCTAGGTCACAAGTACCTAGCAGTTTCCCCAAAAGAGACAGGTTCCACAATGCTTGTATTGGGGAAAGCAGTGGATATCCCGGGTCCCCTTTAATAATGGTTTATGGACCTTTCCTCCAGGAACTTGTCGAAACCTTTTTGAAACCCGGCTACACTAATAGCTTTTACTACATCCTCCGGTAATGAATTCCAGAGTTTGATTAACACAATGAGTGAAAAAAATATATATTTTCTCTTATTAGTCTTAAATAGGTTACCCTGTAGCTTCATTGCATGTCCCCTAGTCTTTCTATATTTTGATGGCGTAAACAATCGATCTATGTTTACCCTTTCCACATCATTCATTAATTTATAAACCTATATCATCTCCCCCCTCAGCCATCTCTTTTCCAGACTGAAGTGCCCTAAAACTTTTAGCCTCTCTTCATAGGCGTATCCTTCCATCCCCTTTACCATTTTGATGGCTCTTCTCTGTATCTTTTCTAATAATGCTATATCCTTTTTAAGATACGGTGACCAGAATTGCACACAGTATTCAAGGTGCGGTCGAAACATGGAACGATACAGAGGCATTATAATATCCTTTGTTTTATTTTCCATTCCTTTCCTTATGATACCTAGCATTCTATTCGCTCTCTTGGCCACCGCTGTACACTGGGCGGAGGGTTTCAACATGTTTTCCACGATGACGCCTAAATCTTTTTCCTGGGTGGTGATTCCTAATGTGGAACCTTGCATCGTGTAACCCATAGTTTGGAGGTTCTATCCTAGGTGCATAACTTTGCACGTGTCCATATTAAATTTCACCTGCCATTTGGATGCCCAGTCTTCCAGTTTATCAAGGTTCTCTTGCAATTTTTCACAATCCTCTTGGGTTTTATCAACTTTGAATAATTTTGGGTGATCTGTAAATCTTATTACCTCACTTGTTATTCCCATTTCCAGGTCATTTATGAACATTAAAAAGCAGTGGACCCAGCTCAAATCCCTGGGTTACTCCACTATTCACCTTTCTCCATTGGGAAAATTGGCCATTTAGCCCTACCCTCTGCTTTCTATCTTTTAACCAGTTCCTGATCCACAATAGTATACTGCCTCCTATCCCATGACTTTTTAATTTCACCAAGTGTCTCTGATGAGGGACAATCACCCTATCAACCAACTCACCTTTGTCTACCTGTTTATTCACACCTTCAAAAAAACATAACAGATTAGTAAGACGAGACCTTCCTTGGATAAAGACATGTTGGCTGTCTTCCATTAAGCCATGACTATCTACATATTTAGTAATTTTGTTCTTAATGGTTTCTACCATTTTTCCTGGTACTGATGTCAGGCTCAGTAGTTGTAGTTTCCCGGATCACCCCTGGAACCCTTTTTAAAAATTGGCATTACACTGGCCATCCTCCAATCTTCAGGTATTACAGATGATTTAATGATAGTTCACAGAATACTAATAGCAGGTCTGCAATCTCATATTTCAGTCCTTTCAACACCCTTTGATGTATACCATCCGGTCCAGGTGATTTGCTATTCTTCAGTTAATCAAATAGTTGTAATAGATCTTCCCGGTATATCAATATTTCTTTCAATTCTTCTGCGGCATCACCTTTAAATACCATTTCAGTCATGGGTAACATCCCTTCATCTTCCTCAGTAAAGACTGAAGCAAAGAATTCATTCAGTCTCTCCGCTATCGCCTTGTCCCCTCTTAGTGCCCCTTTTACCCCTATATCATTTAATGGTCCAACTGACTCTCACAGGTTTTTTGCTACAAATGTACTTGAGAAAGTCTTTATTATACGTTTTTGCTTCCACAGCAAGCTTCTCAAATTCTCTCTTTGCCTGCCTTGTCATTGCCTTGCATCTAACTTGCCAGTGCTTATTGTTGTTCCCAGTTTTAGTCATTTGGATCCTTTTTCCATTTCCTGAAAGATGCTTTTTTGGCAATAGCCTCTCTGACCTCACCTTTAAACCATGCTGGCAGCTTTTTTGAACTTCCTTCCACTTTTCTTAAAGTGTGGAATACAGCTGGTCTGGGCTTCTAAGAACTACATAAAGGTGGGGGGGGGGCGTGTCTATACTACTCAGTGAGGTGGTTCAGAGGACGGTTGAAGGAGAACCTAGGGATAGGGAGGGTAGATATGTGGGGGTAAAAGTGCGATATGGGTGGGAGAAGGTGTGGGTAGGATGTATCTATGGGTCGAACGAATAACAGGGAGAGTTTTATGAATCCCTTATGACTATACTGGAGGGCTTGGGGGAACACCCCAGCAGTGCTCGGAGGAAATTACAATTTAACAGTAAATCCCCGTCTTGAGTAGAGGCTCATCTTGGGGGGGGGGAGGGGGGGTGTTACAGTATATGCGTGGTATGCTTTGATGCAAGGAACATTTGGGGTTAGTTGATATATGAATGTGTCGACACTGGCAAGCAGAGGTATACCTTTTACTCACAACCGTACGATACGTATAGCAGGCTGGATATGATAACGGCAAGTGGATGGTGTGTATCAAAAATCAAGGAGATAGAACAGGAGATAAGAGGGGGAAATCCAATTCTGGAAATTGAATGACTCCATCCTGGAGGAGACGGCCTTTTGCACTCTACCGAAAAGGTTAATACAGGAGTATGATCAATTTAATCAGGGAGTAGGGCTTCCTCTAGATGTAGTGTGGGATGGCTTGAAGGCAGTGGGTGAGGGGGATTTTTTTGGGAGCATTGTGCTCAAGAGCAGCAATTGGTACTACAGATAGAAAAATTGGAGGCTCACTATTCTGGGGATAGTAACCCACACACACTTGCAGAGATAAAGGTAGCAAGGGCGGAACTCGGGAGACTGTAGACTAACCAGTTAGCCTATGAATTTAATGTCCTCAAGCAGGCATACTTTGAAAGGGGGAATAGAACAGGAAAGGTCCTAGCTTCCAGATTAAAGGCCAACAGAATGCAAAGTCATATCAACAATATTAGGAATTTACAAGGGGAGAAGGTTATGAGACCCTGTAGATAAGGAAAGATTTTAGGAATTACTATACCAAACTGTATCAGAGTGAAGTGAAGGATAGAGAGGGAAGAAGTGTTCAAGTTTCTGAGAGAGTGAGCATTGAAACAGCTGGAGGAGAGGGAGGCTGTGCAATTGGGGTGGCCTATTAGTGAGAGTGAGGTTCAGGCAGCTATCAAAGTCATGAAGGTGGGGAAAGTCCCAGGTCTAGACAGCCTGATGGCTAAGTTCTATAAAACGTTTCAGGAGTCCCTGGTTCCTTTTCTGGTGAAAATACTTAGGGGCTTGTTTACAAAGCCGCGGTAGCGGTTCGCGGTCTTTATCGGAGCCGCAGCCCCATTGAAATCAATGGGGCTGCGGCTCCGATAACGATCGCGAACCGCTACCGCGGCTTTGTAAACAAGCCCCTTAGTGTTTTTGAGTGGGAGTGTAGTCTTCTATGGAAGAAGCAGGGATTACTGTGCTACCCAAACCTGGGAAGGACGACAACATCTGTGGCTCATATTGCCCGATTTGATAAATTTAGACGCAATACTCCTGACCAAAATCTTAGCTAGTAAGCTGCAAGGGGTAGTTACCTAAGCTCATGGGGTGGGACCAAACAGGTTTTGTGCTAGGGAGGCAAGGGTGGAGATAAGAATATAAGATATGCTATACTGGGTCAGACCAAGGTCCATCAAGCCCAGTATCCTGTTTCCAACAGTGGCCAATCCAGGCCACAAGTACCTACCAGTTTCCGCAAAAGACACAGGTTCCACAATGCTTGTATTGGGGCAGAAAGTCAGAGGCCTTATTTATAAGCAAAGACCATACTTTCACCCCGCCAACTTCCCTCAGGTTGAAAAACTGTGATCTCATGGATAAGCAAGTAGTATGTTATCTTGGAATCACACTGGATCATCATCTGAATTGGGAAGCCCACATACAAAATGTCACCAAGGCAGTCTACCATAAACTGTGAACTCTCCAGCAGCTACGCCCTCTCCTTGAGCCCTCAGATTTTTGCACAGTATACCAAGCCCTCATCTTTCCTCACTTGTACTACTCCAACATAATTTTCCATGGCCTGCCAAAGCATGCTCTCCAACCATTACAAATGGCCATGAACACAGCCACCCGAACACTGTCTGCGTCCAGATATGAACACATCACGCCCCTCTAATTCAGCTTCACTGGCTCCCTATAACAAGCCGCCTGGATATACAAAGCCCTCCTACTTACCTTCAAGGCTCTTCATGGCATGTCTGCAACCTCCCTCGCAGAACTCATACAACGGACCCTGGAGACCAGAACTAGATGGTCATGCATGGTAAACTCACTGGTCATCCCTTCAACAATAAGGACTTGTACCCAATCTACCAAGAATCGTGCCTTTTTAATATTTGCACCAACCCGCTGGAACGCCCTACCTCCAACGATCCGAGCCATCCCAGATCTGACATCCTTTAGGAAGGCATTAAAGACATACCTCCTCTTCAAATTCTTCCCGCCAACTATATTCCATTCTCCGCGCTCTCTCCGCCCCACATTCCTCTCCCACCCCCCTCTTCCCTCTCTACCCCTGATCCCACCTCCTTAGCTTCTCATTTTGTTTCCAAAGTCCACTCTCTTCGCCTCTCCTTTCCCTCTTGCCCTCCCCCTCTCTCCCCTCCTCCCCCGGTGGCACTCCCGTCCCCCATACCCCCCCCTTCCTCTCTCACTACCTTTCCTTCCATTGCTGGTCCACATTTGAGCCCATTACTCCCGCTGATCTCTCTAACGTTTTCACCCTCACCCAAAAAACCTCCTACACCGCAGAGCCTATTCCTTCTCACTGGTTGATGGAATCTTCTCTTGCCCTGTCCCCTATCATCCTCTCCATCTTTAATTCTAGTCTGTCATCTTCTATCTTTCCCACCCCCTGGAAGCACGCATCTGTCCATCCCATTCTTAAGAAAGGGCGCCAGCTAGAGAGGGAGGAGGGATCTAGGGGGCCTATCTCTAATCTTCCTTTCCTCTCTAAACTCTGGAAAAACTAGTCTTCTCTCAGTTATCATCTCACCTCGAAGCTTCCCTTACCCTCCATCCCCGACAATTAGGTTTCCGTCCTAGCCACAGCACAGAATATGTCCTTCTCTCTCTTCTCAATGACCTACATGTTGCTCACGATCGTGATTTGCTTTCTCTTGCTGTTTCCCTGGATCTTTCTGCTGCCTTCAACCTGGTTGATCATCGCACTCTCCTATGTCACCTTCAGGATGCCAGTCTCTCTGGTCTGGTTCTTCACTGGTTTCACTCCTTTCTTTCTTGTCGCACCTTCTCGGTTCAAACTGGGTCAGGGTCTTCCTCCTCTACTCCCTTCCCCTATTGTGTCCCTCAGGGTTCCATTCTTGCTCCCCTTCTTTTTAACGTATTTCTAGCTCCTCTTGCTCTTCTTGTTCAGCAACATGGTGTTTCTGCATACTACTATGCTGACGACATCCTTCTTCTATACCACACTGACTCTTCTGCACCAGATATCACCCCTTCAATACCTGTCTCTCCTCTGTTGCCTCCTGGCTCTCTTCTAATTTCCTCCATATTAATCTCTCTAAAACCTCCGCTATTTGGTTTACTTTTGGTAATCCCCCCCCATCCCCTAACCCCTCTGCTTTCTTCCTCCCCTATCCCCACTGTCTCTTCCCTATGGTACTTAGGTGTAACTCTTGATTCTTCTCTTTCATTCAAAGACCACATCTCCTTAGTTATCCAACGCTCATTTTACACTCTGAAACAACTTCGCGCTGTCCGTCCTTTTCCTCACTTCCTCCTCTATGACCACCCTCCTTCTATCCCTTGTTTATGTCCCGTCTTGACTATTGTAATGTTTGTCTTGCTGGCGTCCCCCAATCCAAAATTCATTGTCTCCAATGTGTACAAAAATACTGCTGTTCGTATTCTGACTCACGCTTCATGCTTTGATCATGTCACTCCCCTCCTAATTACACCTGCACTGGCTTCCTATTGTCTTTTGTATTCAGTTCAAATTTCTCATCTTTGTGCACAGGGCGATCCACTCTGGTATTCCCCTTTACCTCGCTGACCAGGTTCATCTCCACACCCCTCACCGTTCCCTCCGCTCTATCCACATTAACCTGATGTTCCTTCCCTCCCCCTCCCAAGCCCACTTGGAATCCACTCGGTCTTCAGCTTTCTTTTTCCTCGGTCCCAGACTCTGGAACTCACTCCCCCATTCACTCCATCTAGAAACCTCCTATAAGTCTTCTAAAGCCAAACTAAAAACTCAACTTTTCTGCTCCGCCTTCAATCTCCCCTTCCCTTCCTCACCCCTCTCCCCTCCACCTCATTAATTTTCTAGCTTTCCTATCCCTTCCCCCTCCTCTTCTCCCCTGTTCTTCTTCCCAATCGCAATGTTCAGTGTTTACTCCTTCCCTTCCATGGTATGTACTTTTGCTTGCCTCTATCTCCACTGATTCTTTTCTGTCCTTTAAAAAAGATTTTATGGCGTTCCTTTTCTTTTTCACAGCCTTTTCCTTTTTACATTTTTTTGTATGTAAACCGCCCAGATGCTAATCGCTTATGGGCGGTATATAAAGTTTTAACAAACAAACATAAACCTGTTCCAATTAGCTTACAACCAGCCACCCTAAACAAGGCCTATGACTTTACTGCCCAACTTGCCACCAGTCCAAGTTCATTTCCTCATATTAATACTTAATATGTAGCTATCTGTTCTTAATACTTGTATTTTTATCATTCCATTGTTTTCAGTTCAATTTAAACTGTTCTATGCAAATCTGTTCCATGTAAACTGTTACACTGTTTTATTGTTCATGTTATTTTCAGTTCAATGTAAACTGTTCTATGTAAACTGTTTTATTGTTCACATTATATGTAAACCGCACTGATTTCAAACAGCGCGGTATATAAAACCTACAAACACACAATCAACAGAACCAAAAAAGACCACCACACAAAAAACCTAAATCGCGCCCTAAACCGACCAAGAGAGCTTTTTGCCACTGCTTTGGGTGCCACGTTTTTTTTCTAAGATTTCCCTGTAAGTGTGTCATCAATTATGATGGCGCTTCATTTATATTTGTAGATGTAGTACATTTGGAGAAATTATTGACAGACAGACGGGGTGTGGATGGGAATGATAAAGTCTGATTGTAACTTACCCTTTAAAGAGCGGGCCAATTTATTTGACTCGGGTTACTGTTGGTTATTTTTTTCCTGTTATAGTTTCAATCCCATGATGTGGGCTATATCATGTATTCATTTTCTTGTATATTGGAACTTAAGTTGTTTGTTGATTTCTTATTTTCTATTATTTGTATTTGGTCCTTATATTTGGTGAAAAAAAAAAGAGAGGCAAAAACCACAATCTCATTTCCTACCCCTCAACGAAGCCTAACACCTGGACCACATTCAGCACGTTGGACCAAGAACACCTCTTAACACTAGAAGCCCCAAAAGGAATTTTACCTAGAAACCCCAAGGTGCGTCAATTGACGCATTATCACAACTGCGTTTAGCATGAAATGCCGATGTGAATTAATGTGAAGTTACTTATTTGTTAAATATGTGCAGTATGTGACGTCATTACATGACATCATGTATTTATTGTTTATAATGTCAGAGTAAAACTAAACAGTGACTGAGATGCACCACCTAGTAGAAACATGAATTTACACCTAGAGGCCTCAAAGTACGTCAACTGACGTACTTTGGGGCTTCTAGGTATAAATTCATTGTCCCGCTAGGTGGTGCATCTGTCAATTTTCGATGCACATATTTGAACATCTTGACTTTGCTAACAAAGTCATGTAACATGACTGACATGGTTCTAGCAGTGGCGCTGGTATACAACTTCGAAGATGCATTTGTGTCAATTGACGCACTTTGGGGCTTCTAGTGTTAAAGATCATATCCAGCATCAACACAACTACCTCCCCCCTGGATCCATGCCCTGTAGCATGGATCAAAACCACCAAAACTGAGCTTGCCCCATATCTCCTCCAAATAATCAACCAATCCCTACTCCAAGGAGTAATGCCCACACATCCTCCGTTCGCCCTGTACTAAAAAACAAGAATGTAAACAGAAATGAGCCTAACTCATACAGGCCAACAGCAAGCATACCATTTGTTGCAAAAATAATCGAAAAAAACGTCCTCCATCTACTCCAGGACTTCCTAGACTCCAACGCCCCCTAGACACCTACCAGTATGGATTTCGCCCACACCATGGAGTTGAAACACGCTCCTAACCCTGACAACCTGATCCGCGGCATAGACAACCCCAACCGCGCATATATCCTAGGCTTCCTGGATGTTGCATCAGCGTTTAACAAACCACAAAACCCTCATCGCGATATTGGAATATCTCGGACTCGGCAGCTTGGTTCTACTCTGGTTTAAATCGTACATTACAGGCCACAAACTCCGCATCCAAATAGGAGAACCACCCCCAAACACCTTCCCACAAGAACAAGGCATACCACAAGGATCCGCCCTCTCCGCCCTCCTATTCAACCTCTACCTTCAGCCCATCACACACATATTCAGAAAACACAACATCCAATACTACATATATGCAGACGACATCATGTCACTCCCAATAGACAAACAATCCCACCTACAAGAACCTGACTGCATTAATGAAACTGACTCTTGGCTAACATCCAACAACCTCAACATGAACTACCAAAAAAACCAAAGCACTGCTCAACACAAGGAACCAAGACACAAACCTACCCCAAACCATCATCCTCAACAACTCCACAATTCCCATCAAACAAGAAGTTAAATACCTAGGTATAATCCTGAATACTTACCTCAGCATGATTCCCCACCTGAAACGAACAGCCAGAACAATCCTGTTCAAACTGAAGCCCATCCTAGAAGATAACAACTTCAGAGCAGTCATTCAATCCATCATTACCCCCCACCTCGATTACTGCAACAGCCTATTGCAGGGTCTCCCAGCAAAGAGCCTTCACATACTGCAACAAATGCAAAACATCACCGCCAGAGTCACCTGCAAAGCCAAACTAACCGACCACATCACACCCCTACTATATGGCTACATTGGCTCCCAATAGAAAGTCGGATAAGGTATAAGCTCCTCATAACAACCTTCAAACTCACCAACAAGATTGCCCCATCCTTCCTCTCAACCCTCATCCTCGCCCCTGAAAACACCAGATCCCGTAGGAAAAATGCTCTCTACTCCTGAACTATCCCACCCTCCATCCGCAAAACAAAACATGCTACCATGTTCCAGAACATTCACATACTCTGCCCCCAGCACCTGGAACTCCCTCCCACTACACATCCGCGCAAAGACCTCAAAGAATTTAGAAAGCAACTCAAAACCCACCTTTCCACCATGCACTATGGAGAAAATGCCCCGAACACACACACACCACCAGGACAGCCCATCGACTAACACAACCAAGACAAGAGCTAAGGAAAAAACCTGTCCACATAGACGCAAGACTTCCTGTATATAGTTAAACCCTACCTACTACATTCCTAAACCCCCAAATCACTATTCCTACCCTCAAACTAAGTTTTATATAAAAAGTTTTTATTTCTGTTCTATGTAAACATGTTTTGGTTTCTTATAAACCACCCCTGATCTCTGGAAGGGGCGGTATAGAAATGAAACAAAAATAAATATTTATTCTGGGTCCACTTTAATAATGTTTTATGGACCTTTCTTTCAGGAACTTGTCCAAATCTTTTTTAAACCCGGCTACACTAACAGATTTTACTACATTCTCCGGTAACAAATTCCAGAGTTTGATTACACGTTGAGTGAAAAGGGCTAGAGATGAAGCCTGATGTATTTATTGACTCAGGTAGTCTGTTTCAGGCGTAAGGAGCAGCAAGGTGCAAACATTGAAGTCTTGAATTGGCAATGGAAGAGAAGAGCAGAGACAGAAGCAATCTGCCAGAAGAGTGGAGTTCCCGAGGAAGTGCGCAGGGAGAGACAAGAAGAAAGGGTAGTGAAGAAGCAGCAGAACAAATGTCCTAATAGGTCAGTAGAAGACGCTTTAACTGGATAAGGAAACTGATAGGAATCCAATTAAGTGACTTGAGAAGAGGGGTCATATGAACATAGAATCCTGTGCCACCACAACCACCAGACCATGGTGGCATTCTATGAAAGCAAGCACACGTCCTATGATAGGCCACGGAGGAAAAAGAATCAGACTTGGCTAAAGTGGAATCAGGGCCTCCATGTCCTCTGAGCATCTCTCTTTGCAGCACCTGAAGAATCTTTGCACTTTGGAATTGGCCAGGTCATCTGATTAAACTCTGAGCAAACTCAAAATGCCCAGACTCATTTGGAATACTATCTGGCTCACTTCCCACTCTCCAGAGTCGAGGGAGTGGTATACATAGTAATATAGTATGTGACAGCAGATAAAGACCATCATGGTCCATCTAGTCTGCCCAGCAAGGTGGCAAGAGTAGGTGCACCTGCCGCTCCGTTCAAGTCCCCCCCCTTCCCATGCCTTCGTCTAGGGGTGTAACTAAGATAATACGCTTCCACACTGTTCAC
The DNA here is from genome assembly GCA_033557465.1 of Ichthyophis bannanicus. Classification (NCBI taxonomy): domain Eukaryota; kingdom Metazoa; phylum Chordata; class Amphibia; order Gymnophiona; family Ichthyophiidae; genus Ichthyophis; species Ichthyophis bannanicus. Next base: position 441,927,608 of record CM066033.1, read on the forward strand.
TCCCGCAATATGCTGTTCTGAGAGGGTTAGGAGATAATATTAGAAAATTTCTAAATATTACCTGGCAATTGGGAAGGCGGGAGGGGGGGGGGAAGGGAGATAACGCAGCCTTTATTACAGTGGATGCAGAAAAGACCTTCCACAGGGTCGAATGGTCCTTTATGTTTATGATGTTGGAAATATGGGCCCCGAGGACAAATTTTATTAGGTGGGCACAGGCGTTATATACAAACCCGAAAACAAAGATACGGATAAATGGGGGATATTCTGATTGCTTTAATCTGGGCAAGGGCCCGGCAGGCGTATCACCCTTATTGTTCGCGTTAGTAATTGACCCATTGGCAGAGAGAATTTGGCAACAGACATTTATTTATTTAACAGTTTTTTTGTTTTTAATACTGCTTTATCATTTCCATCAAAACGGTTTACATTGTAACAAACTCAGTATTTTTTTTATTTTATTTTATTTTTATTTAAAGTTTTTCTATACCGCACTTTTCAATTTTAGCTTGGTTTACAGGTAACAATAACTTTTTCCAGTCTTGGAGGACCGTACTGGACTTACAGAGAATAGGGTTGGTAAACTTGGGTTGAACTGGGGTAAACTATACACAGGTTTTAGGCTATTTACATTATAGGATATATTTATAAGCATTATAAACATTTTGGATACTATGCACACGATCCAACTCGGGTTCTGGTAGAGCTAACATGTTGTGCTAGGGTCATGTATAGTGGATGGCGCCGGGTGGTTGTTTAGTTGATTGGAGATGACTGGACATTGTGCGGTGCCGTAGTGCTGAATGAAGAGGTAATGTTTCAGGGTCTTTCTGAAGGTGGTGAGGTCTGTTATGGACCGGATGTTAGGTGGGAGTGCATTCCAGCACGAGGGAGCATAGTACTCAAAAGCTCTTTTTTTTATGGACTGTGAGCATTTTGTGATCTTGTTGGGGATATTCAGGGTGTTTACTGTGCATGATCTTCTGGCTCTATTTGTGGGAGTGGGTGTGATGAGATCTGAGATAGAGGCAGAGGTGATTCTATGGATGGCTTTGAATGTCATCAGCAGGGTCTTGAAGGTGACTCTACAATAAACTGGTAGCCAATGAAGTTGCTTCAGGATTGGTGTTATGTGGTCCCTCCTGGATGCACCGTGTAGAATTCTGGCTGCAGCGTTCATGGCTAGTTGTAGTGGGATCAGCGTATTTTTTGGTAGTCCTTGTAGGATGATATTGGCATAATCGAAATGGGGCATGATTAGTGCCTGGTAGATTGTCCTAAAGTCATCTGGGTCTAGCAGAGGTCGTAGGTGGCGGATTGTGCGAATCTTAAGGTATACTGCCTTGACGGTGTTATTTATATGGGCTTTCATGTTCAGGTGTTGATCAAGTGTTATCCCTAGGTATCGGATGGTTGGCTTGCTTTGAAGTTCGGCATCTCTTACTTTTAGTGCAGTTGGTGGTATGAAGGATTGATCCCGGGTAATAAATAGCACCTCAGTTTTCTTTAAATTTATCCTTAGGTTTTGGGTGTGGAGCCAGTCTGATATGGCGCTGAAGCAGGAGGTTAATGTTGAGAAATCTGGCTGGTCAGTGGAGAACGGTGTATAAAGTAATATGTCATCAGCATATGCAAGGCATGATATGCCGAAGGCTTGAGCGAGAGTGCAGATGGGCTGCATGTAGATATTAATTCCAGGCGTTGCTGTTAAAGGGGAAGAGGTGGGAAGGGGGGGAATCTAAAATAGCACAATTTGCAGAAGACATCTTATATACTCTTAGTTCGCCACACACAACATTGTCAGTCCTGATGCACAAGATTAGATTGTATAGTGGGGTTTCCTGGTACAAAATTAATGAGGGTAAAATGGAAATCCTTGGGTTTAAATTTGTTGGCAGAGGAAGAGGGGAGGTTGAAGGATAGGAAGAAATTAGACCTTACCTGCTAATTGTCTTTCCTTGAGATCTCTCCGGGCCAGTCCAGTAGGGTTGTCAACCTCCTCCAGCAGCTGAGGACTGAATTCTGAAGTTTTGCTGACATCCTATCCAGCTCCCCCTGGTGTCAGAACCTCAGTCTACTCCTGTCAAAGCAGTCTGTGAAACAATCTCCTTCCATGATCTAAACTATTGTAACCAAAAACAAAAAACTCAACATCCAGAGCCTACCTAAGACATAGTCAGCTCCCTTTTTTTTTTTTTTTTTTTTTTTTGCATATTCATGTATTTACTTATTTAGTCATCTTTATTTGTCACTATATCTAACCTCCCGCTACTCCCCGGGAGCCCCATAGTCCAAACCGCTCTTGAATGTTTGGGCAGAAGACCAAGAAACGCAATTGTGTTTAGCCCTCATTGCACTTCAAAACATGGCCAGCCGACGTACCCGACTCCACCGACAAAATAATGTCAATCCACAAATGATTTGGGTGGGCCTTGGACTGGCCCGGAGAGATCTTAAGGAAAGACAATTAGCAGGTAAGGTCTAATTTCTTCTTCCTCTTCGTCTCTCCGGGCCAGTCCAAGGATAGTAGGGAAGTACGAAACCAGTACCTAACCTCTGAAAGAACCCGCTAGGCCCGCTATAATGGCCAAGGCCTCCACATTTGCATCCCCTCTGGCTTGAACATCCAATCTATAATGCTTTGCAAAAGTGTGAAGTGATGACCAAGTAGCTGCCCAGCATATGTCCACCGGCGGTAGTAACGCAAACTCGGCCCAGGACGCTGCCTGGCTCTGAGTAGAATGAGCACGTAGTCCCTCTGGGGGTGCTCGCCTGCTGGCTTGATACACCGCTGATTTAGCTTGTTTTACCCAACGAGCAATCGAGGCTTTGGAGGCAGCTTCCCCTTTCCGAGGTCCTCCAAATAGTACAACCAACCTGTCTGCCGAAAGGGTTTCTTCTTCCTCAGATATCTCCGGAGTACTCTCCCTAAATCCAACTTTTTCAGGGCCGAATCTATGGGTTTTCCCCCCAGGCCCCTTAAGGTCGGTAGAGAAATAGGCCGATTCACATGAAACCTTGACACTACTTTCGGAAGAAAGGAGGGAACCAGCTGCAACATTACTTTTTCATCAGAAAACTGGATAAACGGCTCCTACATGAGAGCGCTTGGAGGTCCGAGATTCTTCTCGCCAAACACAAAGCTACCAGGAAAGCAGTCTTCCATGAACAATCTCTAAGTGACATCCCGCTCGCCGGTTCGAAGGGAGGCCTCGCCAACGCTTCCAGGACCAAGTTCAGATCCCAGGCTGGAAACACCGGTCTAACCGGGGGACGCAGGTTCTTCACCGCTCTTAACGTAGAATATCATGATGTCCAGACAAGAACACTCCTTGCACCTTGCCCCTAAAACACGCCAAGGCAGCTAACTGAACCTTGAGGGTACTTAGGGCTAACCCCTTATCCAGCCCCTCCTGCAGAAAAGACAACACATCCGTCACCAAAGCGTTACCGGGACAAAGGCCACGCTCTTCGTACCAGCGCTCAGATACGCCAAATACGAATATAAGCCAGGGAAGTAGATCGCCTTCTGGCCTTTAACATCGTGGCCACCACCGCTGCCGAGTAACCTCTACGACTTAACCTCTCCCTTTCAAGAACCAAGCTGTAAGCAAGAAGCGATCCACATTCGGCATAAGTAGTGGGCCCTGGTACAAGAGGTTTGCCCAAGTGGGTAGCTTCCAGGGACTGTCCACTAGGAGACGTACCAGGTCCGCATACCACGCTCTTCTGGGCCAGTCCGGTGCGATGAGAATCACCTGACCCTTGTGACACTCTATCCTCCAAATGACTCGCCCGATCATCGGCCTCAGAGGAAAGACATAAAGCAGCACACCCCGGACGGCCATGGCTGCGCCAAGCTATCGAGACCTTCCAACATGCGTTCCTGCGCCTGCTGAAAAACCAACCAGCCTTGGCATTGTCAAAGGTGGCCATCAGGTCCACTACTGGCCGTCCCCATCACAGTGTTTTGTGCCCTGTCTTCCGGTAGAAAAACTGCTCCTATCGACGTGCTGAACACCGCGCCGAGGTAAAGGAGCGGTTGTACAGGTTGCAAGTGACTCTTGGCTTGGTTCACCACCCAGCCGAGCTGTTCTAGGAGACTCACCACCCGCACTGTTGCCCCAATCGACTCAGACACGGACGGCGCCCAAATCAACCAATTGTCAAGGTAAGGATGCACCACAATGCCCTCTTTCCTCAACGCCGCCGCTACCACTACCATGACCTTCGTGAACGTACGAGGCGCCATAGCCAGACCAAACAGCAATGCCTGGAAGTAAGAAAATGACCATGGGTACCGCAAACCGCAAAAACCTTTGATGCTCTGGTCTGACGGGAATGTGAAGGTAGGCCTCCGTCAGATCTATGGACGAGAGCACCTCTCTCGGCTGCACTGACCGAATGACTGACCGCAAGGTCTCCATCCGGAAATGCGGAACTCTTAAACAGCGATTTACATACTTGAGATCCAATATAGGTCGAAAAAAACCCTCCTTTTTGGGTACCACGAAATAAATCGAGTATCGACCTAACCCTTAACTGGTCTCGAGGGACCGGCACCACCGCTTGAAGCTGCAGTAACCGCTGAAGTGTTGTGGATACCGCTTCCTTCTTTTCCGCAGAACCACATGGAGACACCAAGAAAGCCTCCACTAATGGGTGAGCAAACTCGATTGCATAACCATCGCGAATAATCTCCAGTACCCATTGGTCCGCCATTATGGTGGTCCAGACAGATAGGAAGTTTTGCAGTCGTCCTCCAACCGGCACCTCCGTCTGGACCAACCTCCTTTCATTGTGGCTTCTTACTGGGTTCTGCTGGGTGCCGAAATAGCCCCTGCTGAACCCCCGAGCTCCCCGAAAGGACTTCCCGCTTGATACAAAGCGCCCTCTCTGATAGGGGGTAAAGCGAGATCCTCTGAACCTGCGAAACTCTCGGGATTGACCTTTGGGCAGCATGTTAGGTTTCTGGCCTTTCGGGCGGTCCTCTGGAAGTCTACCGCCCTTGGAGTCTCCGAGATCCTTCACAATCTTTTCCAGAGCTGCGCCAAAGAGCAGTGAACCCTTGTATGGCAGTTTACTAAGGCGAGCCTTAGACAAGGAGTCCGCCACCCAATTCTTCAGCCAGAGGAATCTCCTGGCAGCAATCACAGATGCCATAGACTTAGCTGAAATCCTCACTAGATCATTGAAAGTATCAGCCAGATAAGCTGTTGCCGATTCCAACTTTGCACCCTCCGAGGTAGAGCCATCCTCACCTTCCGCCCGAGAATCCCCATAGATCCAACAAATGGAGGCCCTGGAGACATATGCTCCACAGATTGCCACTCGCAGCGACAGGGCGCTAGCATCAAACGCCTGCTTAAGCAGCGTCTCCAATTTTCTATCCTGTAAATCCTTAAGGGCCGCCCTGCCCTATACTGGAATCGTTTTCTTTGTTACCGCCGCTACCAAGGCATCCACCTTGGGCATCTTTAGCAACTCTTGTTCCTCCTGCGGCAGCGGGTACAGACGTCCGATGGCCCGTGCTCCCCGCAGAGTAGCCTCCGGACATTCCCATTCGGACTTCACCATCTGTTTGATCACTCTGTGCACTGGAAAACACCTCTGCTCCGTTTTAAACCCCTGGAGCAGAGGATCCTCTAAGGGCTCCTCTTGAGCCGCTGGCAGGATAATATTTAAGGCCGCTAGAAACTGAGCAATAAGTGCCCCTAATTCTTCCTTTCTAAAGACTCTAAAATAGATTAGGATCGTCGCCGAGCCCAAGCTCACCTTCCTCTAGATCCGTAGTCCAGTGATCCAGGCCTGAGTCAGAGAATTTCTCCCTCTTCAGCACCCTGAAGAGCTGAGACGTGCTGACAGACGCTATCAGTGCTTGCCCCAGTCCCCAAAACAGATGTGGAGGATCCCTCCCCTGGGTCCAGAGGAGAGACCTCTCCTTTCTGTGCATTTGAATGAATAGGGAGAAAGACGGTGCTATGAACCTGCTGTAATTTCAGGCAATAGGCCTTATGCAGGGACAGTATAAAATCTGCTGAGAAAAGAGATTCCAAGCCCCCCTGCCCTGAGAACAGGGACCTGAAGGAGCATCCTCCACCTGCACCGGCTTTTTCAATTTTGCCTCTCTTCCCGGGCTTTTCCTGACTCATTGCAGGAACAGGAGCTCTGACCAAAATGGCTGCCATTCCCGCTTTTTCTGTCCCACCTTGTGGAGCCCCCAACAGATCTGAGGCCTCTGGCTTGCCTTCCATGCTGCCGCCAAAACCCCTGTGAAGAATACTGCCTGTTCTAATGCACAGCCGGCAAAACCCCACTTCGGAGAGCTCCCGACAGCTACACTGAGCGCATGCTGCCGAGCCCGGCAGCATGCACATTAACTCACCAAAACTGAAAAACTCGCCAAAGAAACGAAACCGCGACTCCGATCGCACACCGCTAATAACAGACGTACCTGACAAGCACCGCACTGCCAATCACTGGAGACACTCACGCCCACTGCTAGCGGGAGAGTGCTCTCTACTCCGGAGGCGGCTGATGGGTCTCTGAGGCTCCCAGATCCTTTCTCCACATTAACCTGGACTTTGGAGCTGCTGAATGAGGCAGACTCTGCCTCTACTGCTCACTTCTGTGCACGACTCGGCAGCCAAGCTGCTTTTTTTTTTTTTTTTTTTTTTAATTTAAAGTAAACCTCTGCGCCTTCAGTGGAGCTCCCTGCTAGGGTCCCCCACCTCTGGCTTCTTTTTCACCCAATTTGAGAAAGGAAAACAAACAAGTTCTTCCTATGGTAAAATTCCTCCTTGTCTCTCCAGGAGCCTGTCAGCTTCACGTCCCTTCCAGCTGTTTGAGGACTGAAAGACTGAAGTTCTGACACCAGGGGGAGCCGGATAGGATGTCAGCAAAACTTCAGAATTCAGTCCTCAGCTGCTGGAGGAGGTTGACAACCCTACTATCCCTGGACTGGCCCAGAGAGATGAAGAGGAATTTCCCATTTAAACGGGTGAAGCAGTTGGCAGCTTTGAGAAGAAATTTATATAAATGGAAGGGGTTGCATCTCTCATGGTTGGGGCAAATTGCCACTGTAAAAATGAATGTGCTGACCTGAATGCTGTTTTTATTCGGGGGCCCTTCCATATACTGTGCCCCGGAAACCTCTAAAGATCCTACAGAAGATGGTTATGGATTTTATTTGGGCAGACAAGGTCCCGAGAGTTTCTAGAAAGGTTATGTTTCTGAGAAGAGATGAGGATGGGGGCAATGTTCCCTCTAATTTTCTATAGGCTGTGTGCGCATAAAATATCAGCTGTGTGCAGCTTTTGAAGGAAGGTTAAATTTTTGTGCACCACATAACGACACTCGGAGTTATATACTTTAAAATTTGACTACACGTCAGAATACAGTATGTACACCACATTGATTTTAATCAAATTAAATGAAAATAGATGATTACTAAATGAAGCGGGACATTTCTAGTAATTACAATCATAACTTTTAAATTTTAAGATGTCTGTGTTGTTTTCTATCAGAATCAGAGCTGTAATTTTTGTGCGCTCTGTTGTAAAGTATGTGCGCTCGCTCGGCGAGGTGTGTGCACTCGCACACGCGCACAGCTTAGAGGGAACATTGGATGGGGGGGGGGGTTGAGGGTACGCAACTTTGAGACGTATTATGCCACTGCCCAGCTGCGAGCTGTAATGGCATGGAGGGGGTGGGGGAAGGTTCCGCAGTGGGTGAAGATGGACCAGCAAGGAGGGGTTTAGGAACCTACTAGGAAAAAAGCAGAAAAGAAGATGACAATCCCTTTATGGATTTGATTGGGGGGGGGGTGTCAGTAGAGGGCGAGATTGATGGGGAGGAAGTTGTACTCCAGGTAAGCCCTTCTGCAGAGACTGAGGGTGGAGGAATTACATAATGTCATATGGAAGAATTACATGATGTTAAGAGGATATATGATGCTGTTTGAACATTTTTGTAGTTACTGTTTGTACTTCGTTTATTGGGTTGATTGTGGGGGGTTCACTGAAGAAGGAATTGAGGTATGGACTTTGAAGGTCGGGTGGAGGAAGGGTCTGTGGTTTTATCAATGGCACTGTTTAAAAATTATTGGACATTATTTATGGCGTGCTGTGACCTGTGACACCTCCAAAACATGGCCGATGGGTCACAGCACTCCATAAAGCACAGTTACTTACCTGTAACATGTGAACTCTGGGAACAGCAGGAATAAGTCTTCAAATATGGGTACGTCGGTACCGACGGAGTCTGCGCGGGAACGCTTCCCAGCGTCCAATCAAGAGCTTTTGGAAGCATCCCAGCACGCCTGCGTGCTGCCTTCCCGCCTTTCCCAACTGCCTCTCCTCAGTTAAGTTTTAAAGCCGAGACAGAGAGAGAGAGGAAAGGAAAGATAGATAGAGATACAACTCCTGGGGAGGTGGGTGGGTTGTGAAGACTTTATTCCTGCTGTTCCCAGAGATCACCTGTTTACAGGTAAGTAACTGTGCTATCTCCAGGAACAAGCAGGAATGAGTCTTCACATATGGGGACTCCCAAGCTGAGATGCCTGGAGTCCCAGCATGTCATAGATTGGAACATGCTATCTCCCAGAACACCAGGCATCCTGAGGATGGAGGGTAGGAGTTGAGAAAAGAAAGATGCTGTGGAACAGCTAACCTAGCATAGGACTGCAGAGGAGTCATCCATGTATGGATGATGATTGTAATCAATGATATTGCAAAGAAGATTGCAATATGGACCTCCCCTGACAGGAAAAAAAACCCAGGAGGATTGTGGAAAATTGCAAGAGGATCTTGATAAATTGGAAGACTGGGCATCAAAATGGCAGATGAAATTTAATGTGGAGAAGTGCAAGGTTATGCACCTAGGGAAGAACAACCCAAACTATGGTTACACGATGCAAGGTTCCACATTAGGAACCACCACCCAAGAAAAAGATTTAGGGTCCTTGTGGATACCATGTTAAAACCCTCGGCCCAGTGTGCAGCGGCGGCCAAGAGAGCAAATAGAATGCTAGGTATGATAAGAAAAGGAATGGAAAATAAAACAAAAAGATATTATAATGCCTCTATATCGTTCCATGGTGAGACCGCACCTTGAATATTGTGTGCAATTCTGGTCGCCATATCTTAAAAAGGATATAGCAATTTTAGAAAAGGTTCAGAGAAGAGCCACCAAAATGTAAAGGGGATGGGAAGGCTACTCCTATGAAGAAAGGCTTAAAAAGGTTGGGGCTCTTTAACCTGGAAAAGAGACGGCTGAGGGGAGATATGATAGAAGTCTATAAATTAATGAACGGAGTGGAACGGGTAAACGTAGATCGATTGTTTACCTTATCAGAATATAGAAAGACTAGGGACATGCAATGAAGCTACTGGTAAAACTATTTAAGACTAATAAAAGAAAATATTTTTTCACTCAACGTGTAATCAAACTCTGGAATTTGTTACCGGAGGATGTAGTAAAGGCTGTTAGTGTAGCTGGGTTTAAAAAAGGTTTGGACAAGTTCCTGGAGGAAAGGTCAATAAACCATTATTAAGAAGGGAACCAGGATATCAATGCTTGAACCAATACAAGCATTGTGGAACCTGTGTCCCTTGGGGTAACTGCTAGGTACGTATGACCTAGATTGGCCACTGTTGGAAACAGAATACTGGGCTTGATGGACCTTGGTCTGACCCAGTATGGCATATCGTATGTTCTTATGTTCTTATGATTTCACAGAAGTATAGAGGTTCCTGGATTCTACTGGGAAACCCAGTAGAGGAACCTTGAAGAGGACCTCAACTGTAAGTGGAGGTAATAAAACTGTGGGAAAAACAGTGGAGGTCAGAATCCTGAAAGGTAACAGGTAACCCCAGTAGGAAAAACTGGGATAGTACAAAAACGGTGGGCCTTCAGCGGAAGGTTTTAAGACAAAAACTTAACTCTTTTGGCGGCAGAGTGGCTCACTCTTAGGAGCAAAAAGAGAAAAGCTAACCGATTTGGACAAACAGGCAGAGTCCTTGTGGGGAGAAAGGGTATGGAAACCCCTTGTATCCCAAAGAGAGGACAAATGCTGAGGCGTTAAGCCTGTGATTAACTGAAGATCCACAATGTCTCTCCTAACTGGGGTAAGCTAGGAGAGATATTGGAGTAGGGAGAGCTTCAGAGGTACCTAAACCCTTAGGTTATGGTATAAAAATTGTTGACTACCACAGAGTGGTTGTGTGTGTAGAACCCCAAACCTGCTAGATAGCATAGGTATGGGTAAAACCCCTCGGTCAGAATCATATAGCTATATGAGGATAGACAGTGAGATAGAGAAGTATGTGGAAACACATCCATCTATAATAAAATATCTCGAAGGATACATATATTATATATATTATATATATATATATAATATAGATATAGATAGATATATTCTTATATGTCTATCTATATATCTATATCTATAGAGAGATATGGAAGGGCACAAATAACACACAAAAAAATATATGGATATTTATTTATTTAGTATACATTTGTATACCGCTACTTCCAGCGATCAGTAGCGGTTTGATTATAGATTGTAGTTTGTCAAATCATGACAGCAATTTTGGGGTATAAACACATTGATTTGAAGGGAAAAACATAGCACACAGGAAAAAGGTCTTAAGGGGGGGATTCAGGGCATTACATATACATTCTTACATAACAGTGTCCATGTTTAATAGTGTGGTAGCTTGGCACCCCCTGGGGTTTACATCAATTGGATTGACACTGGAATAAATGTGTCTTGAGTTTTTTTCTGAAAACCATAAGATCTTTGATCACTCGTAACTCAGGTGGTAGTTGGTTCCCAGAGGGTCGGGCAGAGTATGAGTAAGCACGGTGGCTCGTACTGGATTTGACAGATCTGATATTGGTTGGAACGTGGAGAGTGTCTGAGGTGACGGTTCTTCTGTCTCTGTTTGGGGGTTACGTGCTGATAAGGGTAGGAGCGACAGGATTTGGCGCTGCTATGTTATGTATGAGTTTGAATGTAGTTATCAGTGTTTATATTTTCTCCGAGCAGACAATGGGGAGCCAGTGTGCAGCTGCGATCAATACAGGTCCTGTGATGTGTTCAGTCAAATGTTTTTTCGCATGATGATACAATAGCCGCCACATTCTGGGCCATTTGCAGAATGTTTCAGGGTTTTCTTTGAAAGCCATCTGTAGGATGGCGTTGCAGTAGTCTAAGTATGGCATTAATGAGTGCTGTTTTGCGCTAAGAACAGACAGTCCCTGAAATAGTGGGGTTCAATGATGCTCCGTAGAGGTTGTAGTACTCTAAGTTTGTGGGGTTGAAATGGCCTTATTGATTTTGCGTAGGTGCTTTTCCCATCTTTAGGTTGCGTGTCGAACGAGCGACCCCGAAGATATTTTATTTCATTCTTGGGGTTTGTTGTATGATGTTATTACACAGAGGTTGACCTGTTGCAGGAGGTTCAAAGTTTGGTTAACTGGAGATATACATCACCTGACAGATTTTCTTATGAGAAACTTGATCGTGCATGTTTTGCTTGTACCCATAGGGCCATCTAGTTAAGGCATTTGTTTCAAGTTGATTATCAGTTAGGGGTTTAAACGGGATCCAATTGTGTGTTATAGCAGGATATCTGCATAACTGTGGTAGTTGATATATGTGCTGTTTGAAAATATCACAGAGGGTCGGCATCTAAACGTTTGAAAAGTAGTGCTGAGAGAGCCGAAGAGCCGGACGGTATAGGTGCCTTGCGTTTGATGTTTTCGCCCTTGAATAGAAACATGTGGCCATTGTATGTTGATATGTAAGAAGGAGAACCATTTTAAAGGGTAGGATCCCAATATTTATTTATTTATTATTTATTACAATTTTATTAATATACCGCACTATTTGGAATCAGACGCGGTGACAATTATAACATAACGCACCATGAACAAACAAACTGGATTAGGTTGTTGAATTAGGAGAGAGGAAGACCGGGAGGAAACAGAAACAGGTCACAAAAACGCGAATGGATAACAGGTGTCACTATATACATGATTACTTTACATGGTATGAGTAAATTGGATAAAGAAAGGGTTGTCAATTATATACATGAGATATTTACATGGCAATGAGTACAAATATAATAATTGAAAGTGAGGGGGGTTGTTTACTCCAAAGTCGGCGTCATTTCTTCAGGTATGAAAGAGGGATGTCGGTTAATAGAATTCAATACCTGTATAGGAGGATTCCATGATGGTGAATGTATGAAAAGGTGCAGAGATGTCAATGAAAATGAGGTAAGCACAGGTACTTACCTGTAACAGGTGATCTCTGGGAACAGCAGGAATTAGTCCTCACATATGGGTACGTCGGTACCGACGGAGCCTGCGCGGGAAAGCTCCCCAGCTTCCTAGAATGGAAGCTTTTGGGACCTCCCACTGCACATGCGCACTGCCTTCCCGCCTTCCTGAACAGCTCTCCTCAGTTTCGAGTTTATAGCTGAGTCAATAGAGAGAGGACAGGAAGATAGATAGATAAAAGATACAACTCCTAGGGGAGGTGGGTGGGTTGTGAGGACTAATTCCTGCTGTTCCCAGAGATCACCTGTTACAGGTAAGTAACTGTGCTATCTCCAGGAACAAGCAGGAATAAGTCCTCACATATGGGGACTCCCTAGCTTAGATGGGTGGGATCCCCTGTCAAGGTTCGCCATCTTCGTATGGATCTCAGGCATCCATCCTGGGAAGGTGGGCAGGAGTTGTCTAAGAATGGGAACAGGTGTTTGAGGACAGCCTGGCCAAACAAGGCATCCCGGCGGGAGTCTTTGTCCAAACAGTAATGGGCTGTGAAGGTATGAACCGAGGCCCAGGTAGCGGCTCGACAGATCTGATCAATGGAAACAGAGTGCAGATGAGCCATAGAAGTTGCCATGGCTCTCACATTGTGAGCTGTGACATGGCCTTCCAGAGAAATGTTTTTACTCTGGTAAGCAAAGGAAATACACTGAGCAATCCAATTGGAAAGTGTACGCTTGGAGACTGGAAGTCCCAAATGTGAAGGATCAAAAGCCACGAAAAGTTGAGAAGACTTTCGATGTGGCTGAGTCCTATTAAGGTAAAAGGCTAGAGCTCTTTTACAATCCAGAGTATGAAGGTTCCTCTCTGCACTGGAGGCATGAGGAGCCGGAAAAAATACAGGTGATATACCTCTTGATTAAGATGAAAAGGCGAGACCACTTTAGGCATAAAGTGGGGATTCGTCCTAAGGACCACCTTGTCATGATGAAATCTTGTATAAGGTGGATAGCCACTAGAGCCTGCAGTTCGCTGATGCGACGAGCGGAAGTGACTGCAATTAGGAATAATACCTTCCAGGAAAGAAATTTCAAGGAGGTAGAAAAATAACGGCTCAAAAGGTGGCTTCATAAGCTGACCAAGCACTAGATTCAAATCCCATGCGACCGGGGGGGTCTGATGGGAGGTTTAGTGAGGGTCAGGCCTCTCATGAATCTTGCCAACAAGAGGATGAGAGGAGATAGGTGGTCCATTTACAGGTTTCAGGGATGCTGAAATAGCACTTAAATGGACTCTTACAGAATTCGTCTTAAGGCCTGCATTGGAAAGATGCAGGAGATAGTCTAAGAGGGAATTCAAAGGAAGTGCCAGAGGGTCAAGGCCCTGCTGAGCACACCAAATGGAAAAAAACGTTTCCATTTGAAAGCATAAGACCGCCTCGTGGAAGGTTTCCTAGAGGCATGAAGGATATCTTTCACAGGTTGAGAAAGATTAAAGTCTTGAAGACTTAAGCCTTCAGTAACCAAGCTCGGAGATGTAGGGATTTGGGGTTTGGGTGCCACAAAGTCCCGTCCTCCTGAGACAGAAGGTCTGGTGCAGCTCCTAAGTCCAGGGAGGATCCCTGGGAGAGCTGTAGAAGCAGAGGGAACCACACTTGGCGTGGCCAGCGTGGAGCTATGAGGATCATAGAGCCGTGATCTCTCTGGAGTTTGAACAGAGTCTTGGGAAGTCAGCGGAATGGGTGGAAAGGCATATAGGAACGCGCCTGACCCCAATGGAGGAGAAAGGCGTCCGTGGCCTGAGCTTCCTGACATGGAGTCCTGGAACAGAACCGGGGAAGTTTGGCATTCCACGGACTTGCAAAGAGGTCTATGTCCGGGGTCCCCCATTCCTGAAAGATTCTGGTTATCTGGTCCACGTGTAGGGACCACTCGTGTGGCAGCAGAACTCGACTGAGCCTGTCTGCTCGAGAGTTTTGAACTCCTGGAAGGTACACTGCTAGCAGATGAATTTGGTGCTCTCTGGCGAAGGCCCATAATCTGAGAGCTTCGTTGCACAAGCGACAGAGAGCCCGTTCCTCCTTGTTTGTTATGTAAAAACATGGCCACCTGATTGTCTGTCTGAACCAGGACAGTCAGGTTGGCAAGGAGGGTATGGAAGACCTTGAGGGCAAGGTAAATTGCTCGCAGTTCCAGGAGGTTGATATGAAGGGTGGCCTCCTGTGGAGACCAAGTGCCCTGAGTGGAGAGAGTTAGCAGATGGGCTCCCCACCCCAATTGGGAGGCATCTGTTGTGAGGGTTGCTTGGGGTAGCAAGGGCTGAAAGGGAGCCCCCAACAACAGATTCTTGGTGGATATCCACCAATGGAGGGACCAAGACAGACGGTTTGAGGTTTGTATTTGGTCTGAGAGTGCTCCCGACGCCTGAGTCCACTGGGTGGCCAGGGGTCCATTGAGCTGCTCTCATATGAAGACGAGCATAGGGCACCACATGTACTGTGGAGGCCATATGGCCCAGGAGGCGTAGCATTTCCCTGGCTGTCAAGTGAGTACTGGACTGGGCTTGGGAGGCCAAGCTCAGCAGACGCTGACCCCGAACCAGTGGAAGGTAGGCTCTTGCAGTGGTGGTGTCCAACCGGGCCCCTATGAATTCTAGAGACTGAGTAGGGCTGAGTTGAGATTGGGAAGGTTTACCACCAGTCCCAGATACTGCAGAAGGTTCCTTGTGCGGGTCTAGGGAAATCTGGGCCTGCGACTGAGTTGGAGCTCGAATGAGCCAGTCGTCCAGATATGGGAATACGAAAATCCCCATGCTTCTGAGAAATGCGGCTACGACTGCCATGCATTTGGTAAAGACTCTTGGGGCAGAGGCGAGACCGAAGGGAAGTACTCTGTATTGGTAATGACTTCCCCTGAACAGAAAGCGAAGATATTTTCTGTGGGAGGGATGGATGAGTAGATGTGTATACGCATCCTGCAGGTCTAGAGAACAAAGCCAGTCCTGACTCTGAAGGTATGGAAGGAGAATGCCCAAAGAGAGCATTTTGAATTTCTCCTTGTACAGAAATTTGTTCAATTCTCTCAGATCTAGGATTGGTCTGAATCCCCCTGTCTTCTTTGGAATGAGAAAATAGGGGGAGTAGAAACCTGACCCCTGTTGATGAAGAGGAACCTCTTCTATGGCCCCTTGGGCAAGCAGAGAAGAGATCTCCTGATCCAACAGGGCTAGGAGAGGAGATGGAGAATTGAAGGGTCTCACCATGTGATGAGGAGGAAGGTTGGAGAATGAAGTTTGTAACCCTCTCGGATGATAGAGAGGGTCCATTGCTCTGTTGTGATCTGTTCCCATCTGGGAGCAAAGTGAGCTAACCTTCCAGGTATGGTGAGAGGTTCTGGTTGGTCCAGAACCAGGAATGGCAAGTTCTCTAGAGGCAAGTCAAAACCCCTGAGGGGGTGGAGCCTGTTGAGCTGCAGTAGCTGCTGCAGGCTTTGCTCTTGCTTGTTTCGTTTGCTGACGTTTAGCCGCAAAACGAGGTTGAGAAGATTGCTGGCCAGTATTGGAAGCATATCTGGCCTTCTTATAATAAGGCCTCTTGAAAGACTTCTTCTTAGTGGGAGTAGAAGTGGACTTAGAAAGTCTCTCTAAGGTGGCATTTTCAGCGTCCATTTGAGTGGCCTTAACCTGCCACTCTGCACCAAATAAGTTCTCACCTGTACAGGGCAGATTCCGTAAGCCATCTAGAACCCAGGGTTCCAGATCAGAAGCCTGGAGCCAGGCCAGACGTCTGGCTGCGATAGCAATGCCAGAAGCTCTGCTGGCTCCTTCGAAGGAATCAAAGGCAGCTCTGTTGGAGAACTTAGAAACATCTAAAAGTTGTTTCACAACAGAAAGGAAGTCCTCCTGTTTATCCTCAGGGATAAGGGAGGCAAAATGCCGTACTTTCTTGGCAAGTTCCCCTAGGAACATGCCCATATAGAGGCTGTAGGAATTAATCCTGGCTATAAGCATACTAGCCTGGAAGATTTTCCTACCAAAAGAGTCCAGTGTCTTACATTCCCTTCCTGGAGGTGTAGAAGAGTGCCTTTTAGTACTCTTGATCTTTTTCATTGCAGACTTTACCACAATGGAGTGGTGAGGCAATTGAGTTTTCTGAAAACCAGGAGAAGGAGGACCCGATACATGGTGTCCCAACCTACGGGAATAAGGAGACAGAGTTAAAGGGTTCTCCCAGAAAATCCATCAATTGTTCCTGAAGGATTTCATGGATAGGCAGAGTAACTGCTTCTTTAGGAGACTTAGAGTATCCTAAAATATCCAATCTTTTTGACCTTGGTTCCCTTTCAGAGGAGGTAGTGATAGAAAGGCCTTTAGCCATTCTAAAATAAAGTCCTGAAAGGACAAATCCTCTGGAGGAGACATTCTCCTTTTTGGAGAAGAAGGTTCCTCAGGAAGGTCAAGGGAGAGCTCTGCAGACTCATCAGAGGAGACAAAATCCTCAGAGGAATCGGTGTATTCTCTAGTTTCCTCCAACGCACGATACGCATACCGATCGGTATCGACATCGGGCGTACCGGGTATGGAAGCGGTATGGAGCGAAAGCCCATACGGTACCGATTTGCGTTTAGAAGAGGAAGGCCTGGGTTCCGGCATGGCGGACGATACCGGAACCGGGCCCGGAACCGCTGGAAGCGGTACCGATGGCGTTGCAGCTTTATGGAAAGCCATGACGGCCTGCTGCATGGATTGGACAGTATTGCCCATAGACGCCACGGCTGCCTGGATGTCGGTACCGGTATGGGCCGGTACCCCAGAGCAGTCCAACAGGTGATCTGTCGAGGCCGTGCCATCGATGTCAACCTGTAGCCCCTGTATTGGCGTTTTGGAAGGTAGGGCTTCCCGCCGGGGCTGTTTGGCTGGGGCAGGGTCCTCAAAACTAAGAGCCTCTCGATGCTTTGAAGGAGATTTGCTCTTTGAGGACTTGCCCACAGAAGGTTTGGTTACCTGAGATCCATCCGGGGATGATGACCTGGATGACTGTGATGTTGGATTCTCTGAAGCAAAACAGCACATGGAATTTGTTGGCCCGGTTCTGCAGCCCACGCTTAGACATTTGGGAGCAGGAAGGGCAGTCCGGAATGGAGTGGTCAGGCCCCAAACATTTAAGACACCATTCATGGGTGTCTGTGACTGATATTACAGCAGTACACTTGGTACACTTCTTAAATCCAGGGGCTGGCTTCTCCATGTGGAGAATTAAAGTAGGCCTGAAGGCCTAACTGAAGTGACCAAGTGCTGAAAAAATAATAAAAGAAAATAATTTTTTAAGAAAGAAAAAGGAAGACCGGCGATACCGGTATCGGTATGGGAAGGCAGGTACGCGGTCTAAAGAAACAAAACAAAAAACTACAATTTCTTCAGCGGTGACAGGATACACGACCTGCTGGCTCCGCGGAAAAAGAGAAACTGAGGAGAGCTGTTCAGGAAGGCGGGAAGGCAGTGCGCATGTGCAGTGGGAGGTCCCAAAAGCTTCCATTCTAGGAAGCTGGGGAGCTTTCCCGCGCAGGCTCCGTCGGTACCGACGTACCCATATGTGAGGACTTATTCCTGCTTGTTCCTGGAGATAAAGCCTTGAGGGCTAAGCGAATAGCCCGCAGTTCCAGTAGGTTGATCTGTTGCGTGGCTTCCCATGGGGACCAGAGGCCTTGAGTGCAGCTCTCCTGACAGTGTGCACCCCAGCCCTGTAAGGAGGCATCTGTTGTCAACACCACTGTGGGGACAGGCACCTGAAATGGCACCCCCTGAAGCAAATTGGGGGGGTGTAGCCACCACTGAAGGGAAGTCAGGAATGGCTTTGACACCCGGACTTTGCCTGCTAGGTTCTGAGTGGCTTGCTTCCACTGAGTTCTGAGGCACCACTGTGCAGGCCTCATGTGGAGGCGGGCATTGGGGGTCATATGTACAGTCAATGCCATGTGTCCTAGGAGCTGCAGACAGAGCCTGGCAGGAACCCTTGGCAGGCTGAGAAACCGTGATGCCAACTCCATGAGCCTTTGAGCTCTGTCCTCTGGCAAGTAAGCCCTTGCTTGCAGAGAGTCCAGCCATGCTCCTATGAACTCTAGGTTCTGGGAGGGGAGCAAAGTGGACTTTGCGAAGTTTATGACAAAGCCTAGGTCTTGAAGGAGTGATACAGTCCTGAAGGTGGCCTGCCTGGCCTCCTGGTAGATCTGACCCCGGATGAGCCAGTCGTCTAGATAGGGGAAGACAAAAACACCTTGAGTCTTCAAGTAGGCCACCACCACAGCAAGGCACTTTGTAAAGACTCGTGGGGCGGAAGTTAGGCCAAAAGGCAGCACTCTGTACTGTAATGGTTTCCTCCCACCATGAACCTGAGGTACTTTCTGTGGTCTGGATGAATGAGGATGTGAGTGTACGCATCCTTTAGATCTAAGGAGCATAGCCAATCTCCCTGCTGGAGGTAGGGCAGAAGTGTTCCAAGAGTAAGCATCTTGAACGTCTCTTTCTCCAAGAACTTGTTGAGGTTCCTGAGGTCTAGGACAGGCCTTAGGCCTCCGGTTCTCTTTGGCACCAGAAAGTACCTGGAGTAGAAACCGTGCCCCTGTAGGCGAGGAGGTACAGGCTCCACCGCCTTGTCCAGAAGCAGACTTTGAAGTTCTTGGAGGAGGAGGTTTGTGTGCAGGAGAGGCCTCAGAGGCTCTCCTGGGACGTAGACAGGAGGTAACTGCTGGAAATGAAGCATATAGCCCTTGTGGACTATGCTTAATACCCAAGCATCCCCTGTAATGGATGGCCACCTGTCGGCAAACAGGGCTAAGCGACCTCCTGTGCAGGAATGGGGCAGCAGAGGCGGAGAGGCTATGCTGTGGGAGTCAAAAAACCCCTCCCTGCTGGGTAGGAGCAGGAGCTGGAGGCTTGGGTCTTCTGCCTACGGGGCCCATGTCCCTGTCCCTTGGGGAGCTGGGGAGGCCTGGTACTGAGGGAAAGGTTTGTAGGCAGCCGCCTTCCTCGGGTAAAAGGGCTTTTTACCCGAGCCCTTCTTTTTGCGAGAAGGGGCAGAAGTCTTTCTGGACAGCCTTGTCCTAGTCAGGTGCTCAGTTTCGGGCTCAGCCGCCTTCTCGGCCATGGGCTTGCCAAAAAGGTTTTCACCTCGGCAAGGGACATCGACCAACTTGTCCTGCACCCAGGGCTCGAGGTCCTATGACTGCAGCCATGCCTGGCGTCGGGCTCCGATACTGACTGCCGCCACACGAGCCAAAGCCACGAAGCCATCGTAGGCCGCTCGGGACATGAACTTAGAACAGTCCCTGATTCCGGAGGACAAAGTCTGGAACCTCTGCAAAGGTTCCCTGGAGAGGCCAGCAGAGAACCCGGCAAGCTCTTTCGCCAGGTCTCGTAAGTACATGCCCATGTACAGCTGGTAGGACTGGACATGGCAAGCAAGCATCGAGCCCTGGAAGCACTTTCTGCCGAAAGCATCCAGATTCCGGGCCTCCCTGATGGGGGCACCGCGGAGTGCATCTTCTGGCTCTTCAGACGATGCATGGCGATTCCACCACCATGGAATGGTGCGGCAGCTGCGCCTTCTGGAAGCCAGGGCTCTTACGGAGTCGATAGATGGAATCGACCCACTTGCTCAAGACCGGCACCGAGGCCGGTGCCTCCCACATCCGGAAGAGGAGCCGTTCCAGCATCAGAGGAACCGGCACAGTAAAGGCCTCCTTCGGAGGAGAGTCATACTGGAGGGCTTCAAGCTCCTCGGCTCGAGGCTCCTCCTCGAGATCCGCGGGAATCGCCAATGCCTTGGCCATGTCCCGCATGAACTCCGAGAACCGGGTGTCCTCCGGGGGGGACCTACTCCGGGGCTCGGACTGCGGTGAGTCCGAAGGGACGCACCAAGTCCAGAAGGTGTCAGGGGATTCCTCGTCCTCCGTCTCCCACGCTGACTCATCCGAAGAGGAGTCGAGGGGCTCCGACTGCGCGGGTCGAGGTGGCACCCGCCCGGATGCCGAAGGCACCGGCATCGACGCCCTCGGTTCCGAGCGGGAGGTCGAGGGGGACCTTGACCAAGGATGACCTCGAGCCTTCATGGTCTCGAGTATCGGCTCGGTCTCCGGGGTCAACTTCGATGTCGATGTCCCGGTGGTTGGGGCAGATGCACCAGCGAGGCTGGCCATCAGTACCCACTGCTGATCCATGAAGGCAGACAATCTGCTCTCCAAGGCTGTCAGCCTTGAGTCCAAGCTCAGGAGACTCAGCAGCCACCGACTCGAGCCCCGGCGGCGCCGGACCCGATGTCGCCTCCCTCGGAGGAGCGTCCACAAGGACTACAGGACTTACGTGCCCGACGGTCTCCGGCTCCACACAAGGTACTTTGGATGGCTTCTCCTGTTCCAAAGGCCCGGGATGGCGGTCGGGGGTCTTAGACCTGGCCCTCGAGGAACCAGGGACCTCTTACGACGCCACCCTCAAGAGCCACTTCTTCCTCTTGTGTTCCCGGTCGGGGGACCCCCTGTCCGAGGAACCCCGGCGATGCTCGGGGTCAGACTCCCGAGACGTCGAGGCCTCAGATGAGGTCCGGGCCTGGCCGGAGGCAGAATCTGAGAAAATCCTTTCCTTCTGGTGCTGACGGCTTTGAAGTGCCTTGGTGGACATTTTGCCACACGGGCCACAGATCATTGGGTCACGATCTGGGCCGAGGCACCGAAGGCAGCAGTCATGTTTGTCGGTGAGAGACATTCGTTACTTGCACCGATCACACTTCTTGAAACCACTGGAAGCCATCGGGGAAAAAAGGGCCCCCGTGAGGTCAAAAGACCGGCCTTCCAGGGAAAAACAGAAAAAAGGTGCGAACGCCAGCCATGAAGGGCAAAAAACTGAAAAATAGAAGACGGGCTCGATACCGGTGTACCGAACCCGGTGGGAAGGGGAACCGGCGTCGAACTTGGAGAAAAATACGAAGTAATCGTTGAAAAAAAAGTCAACTTTTCCGGGTGACTCGGACGGATGTCCGATGGGCTCCACGGAAAAAGAGACTGAGCAAGATGGCACCTTTAGGCGGGAAGGGGACCGCGCATACGTGCAGTATTCCCAAAGGCTTTCTTAGAAAGCTGGGGAAATGCTCCGCACGGGGGCTCCATCGGCGTCGATGTCACCCATAAGTGAGGACTGACTTCCTGCTTGGTCCTGGAGAAGTCTACTCTACTGCAGATTTTGTTATCATCCACGAAGAGGCAAACCTTACCCGACAGCCCTTCTGCAATATCACCAACAAAGATCTTAAAAAGAATCGGACCAAGGACAGATCCCTGGGGCACATCACTGTTAAACTCCTTTTCCTCAGAGTGAGCTCCATTTACCTCTACCCTTTGCCGCCTCCCACTCAACCAATTTCTAACCCAAGTAGTAACTTTAGGGTCCCATTGCTAGGGTGCTCAGTTTGTTTATAAGTCGCCTGCGTGGAATGGTATCAAAAGCTTTACTGAATTCTAAATACACTACATCTAGGGCTCTCCCTCGGTCCAACTCCCTGGTCACCTAGTCAAAGAAATCAATCAGATTTTTCTGACAGGACCTGCCTCTGGTGAATCCAACCCAAACTACAGTTACACGATGCAAGGTTCCACATTAGGAACCACCACCCAGGAAAAGGATTTAGGCATCATCATGGATAATACATTGAAACCTTCTGCCCAGTGTGCAACGGCAGCCAAGAAAGCAAATAGAATGTTAGGAATTATAAAGAAAGAAATGGAGAATAAAACAAAGGATATTATAATACCTCTGTACCACTCCATGGTGCGACCACACCTTGAATATTGTGTGTAATCAATAAAGACACCACAAAAAAGCACATTGGAATCATACAAATAAGTGATCTCAACATTATACAAAAACATAATTAACAAAATAAATATAAAACAATAAAAATCATCTATTTTTTGTAAAAGAATATTAAATATACGCACATATAAAAGAACCACATTCAAAAATATAATCTCAAAATATATAAGATAATATATTGCAAAAGAACACTTGCAAACACACCCATGGCTAAAAATATGTCATTTTGGATCACCAGCATAAGTGAGTCAAAAATATCTCATAAGGGTATGGTCCTTTCCTTTGTCAACTTAAAATACTTACTATCTTCACCTATTTAACTCTAACTTAACTAAAAATGAGAATAATTATAATTTAGGACACCACTGGTCAAAATTACATTTCTCATAGATTTATCTGATATCAGCCCCTCCTCACAAATATCATTTTTTAACCTATCCAATACTGTTTTAAGTGGATGATGGTTTAAGAAAAGGGCTTTCATTTGTTTTGATAGCACAGGACAATGTTTTTAATACAAGGACTGACTTTTTTAGGTTTGGTAGGAAGTTACAAATCATGCACTTTTTTCCTAAAAAAACGGCGAGACCTTTGTATTGTTCAGAGATCATCCGCATGGGTCCCTCTGGGCCCTACAGATCCCATCATAGAAACATTTAATAAATGTGTAATGAGAGATATTGTACTTTTAGAAAAAAAGAGAGCTAGAAATTTCTCTAATTTGACAAGAGCAGAAAGGAGAGCAATGGGGTCATTATGTGTCAGACAAGAAAATGTTATTAAGCCTGCCAATAAACTGGAGGAATTGCAGCAATGAACCGAGAGGACTATATTTGTGAAATAGAGCGACAACTTAAGGACAGAACATAAGAACAGGCATACTGGGTCAGACCAAGGTCCATCTAGCTCAGTATCCTGTTTCCACAATGCTTGTCCCAGGATAAACAATGGATTTCCCAGGTCCTCTTTAATAAAGGTTTACAGACCTTTTCTCCAGGAACTTGTCCAAACCTTTCTTAAACCAAAGAACACTAACAGCTTTTACTACATCCTCTGGTAACCAATTCCAGAGGTTGCTTACACATTGAGTGAAAAAATAATCTCTCTTATTACTCTTAAATGGGGTAGCTTCATTGCATGTCCCCTAGTCTTTCTACTTTTTGATGGAGTAAACAACCTTAAGCTTACCCATTCTACTCCATTCATTAATTTATAGAAGTCTATCATATCTCCCCTCAGCAACCTCTTTTCCAAGTTGAAGACCCCTAACCTTTTAAGCCTTTCCTCATAAGGGGTATCCTTCCATTCCCTTTACCATTTTGGTGGCTCTTCTATGTACCTTTTGTAATTCTGCTATGACCTCCCTTTACCTGGTAACCCTACATATGATATTAAGAAAGAAGTGGATTCCCTGGTTGAGCTTGGTCACAATTCCAGATACATTACCTCAAAAGAGAGGGATTTCTTATCTGTTAATTTCCCAAGGATTCCTACCATATATATTGTGATGATAAGAGTGGTGTTGAACAGATGGAAACAGAGGAAAATAGGGAATACGCCTTTAAGACAAGAGACAGGCAAGGTTTCCACAGGGTTCAAGCTTCAGATAAACTAAAGAAACACATACTAGCTGGGACTGAGCCACGCCCAAGCCCTAACGTAGGTGCAGGTTTGAGCTCTAATCACGGGCACATGTGCAGGGAGCAGTAGCAGGAAAGCAGCTTTTTAAGCCGGCCTCAGTGAGAGCAGAGGAAGGAGAAGGAGAAAGGGCAGCTGAGAGTCCAGCAGCTGTGAAGCCAGAGGGTTCAGGAGCAGTGAAGCCTGGTTCAAGGAAGCCAAGAGAAGGCAGACGTGGAAAGCTTTACTCCACGTGGGAAAAAGGTTTTAGCAAACAAAGAAGCAGTTCTAAGGTGAAAGGTACGCCTGCTTCAGAGTTCAGCAGATGGATAGCTGGGGACGTTGCTAATGAGCTGAGCCAGACTGCAGAGCAGAGTGTGCAAAACCCAGTTCCAGGAACCCAAGCTGAGAGAAGGTGGGTGCAAGCAGTTATAGACAGAGATAACCAGAACCCAGCCTCGAGCAGAGAGATAGACCTGAATACAATTAAAGTATTAAAGAAACTGTTCCAAGACAGAAAAGCCTACTCTCAAGGTACAACCAGTTCTTATCAAGGAGAGCAGCTTTTAGAGGAACTCCAGAAGTTTCTACAAAACAGTAAGTTTGAACGTGTTGTTGAAAACCCAGGGGAAGATAAGCAATATATGGTGCAAGAAGACATGCAGATTGATCCTTGTGAGGAAGATTCTGGGTGTAATGAAGCACCGATGGATTGTTCTCTATGTAGAAGGGAAGTTTAATTTTTGCTAAGAAAAGGACTGAGACAGAAAGTCTTTGAAGAGCAATATTGTACTTAGCTAGGAGGAAGCTAAGACCTTCTGTTAAACTAAAGAACATTCACTGAACCCTGAGTTTATTAACTAAAGCTACATTGGATATAAATGGAATGAATTTACCTGGTTTGAATGACAAGAGATAGCTGTGAATTAACATGCTGAAGAATTAGCTGGGAACAGCTGTGATGTGAAAAGGTGTTTTCAGTTCTGAGGTTCCCGATGCAATTTTTGTTCCTGTTATCTTTGGAGAATAATCCTATTTTGCCTTGTGTTTGAATCTGATGCGACAAGGGAACCCGAAATAAATTTTCTTGTTTTGCCTGAACAAACCCGAGTGGTCATACTACTTTGTCTTTAAGTAAGAACTACAACTCCCAGAATTCCCTGGTGGAGAAAATCAGTGACGCTTTATTTAAGGACAAATAAGGCAGCCCTTTTTGCCCTAAGCCTTTGGCCTAGGCAAGGGGGTACGACAATATACACTCCCAAAGATTCATAAATCTTTAGAAAAAACACCAGGGAGGCATATCCTGTCAGGGATTGGCTCTGTCCTAGAGTCAGAGTAGCCTAGTGGTTGGGGCAAGGTACTTCAGGCCGGAAGGTCGGGGGTTCAAATCCCACTAGAGGACAGCAACCTTGGGCTGGAAGGACTGGGGTTTCTAGTCCCACAGATGCTCCTTGTGGTCTTGGGCAAGCCACTTAACCCTCCATTGCCCATGTTCCCTGTAAGTATTAGTGTATGTGTCTCATTTATTTATTTATTTATTTAACAGTATTTCTAAACCGCCTTTTCTTAATAATCAAGGTGGTATCACAGCAAGCAATCAAGTAAAGTGTGTGTGTTGTACATGCAGTGAGGATAAAACTTAGTTGTGTGAGGGATGTGTTGGGTGCTTGATTTGTTTGAGCTATATACAGGGTGGGCTATTTACAGTGGTGCTAGAATCATATTTTATATATATATTCATTTGTTTGGGAGGATTGGAGTGCTGTTATCCATTCTCTTAGGTTATGTGATGTGACCATAGTGCTCTATGAACAGCATGGTTTTCAGTTGTTTTCTGAAGTCTTTGAGGTCTGGAGTTGCCCTTAGATCGTCCGGTAGATTGTTCCATATTGTTGGAGCAGCCATGGAGAGAGCTCTGTCTGTTGTGTCCTTGCGTGTGTGCTTGTACTCATTTGGGGTGCTGACTCGGTTGCGTGTTTGACTTCTTCTGGGACGTGCGCTGGTTTCCGGTTGTATGAGCAGGTGGAGGCTGTTGGCTGATGTGTGTTCTTTTATCTTAAATAGGTTTATGATAGTCTTGTATCTGATGCGAGCAATGATTGGGAGCCAGTGTAAGTCCTTTAGTGTAGGTGTGATGTGCTCCTGCCTTGCGGCTCCGGATATGATTCGAGCTGCAGTGTTTTGTGCCAGCTGTAGTGGTTTGAGAGCTTGTTTTGGTAGTCCGAGGTATATCGGATTGCAGAAGTCCAGTATTGGGGTTATCAGTGCTTGACAGACTGTACGGAAGTGTTCTGGAGCGAGGAGTGGTTTCAGTCTCCTGATGATTCGCATCCTGTAATATGCTTTTTGGATTGTTTTGTCTATGTGGTTTGAGGTTGAGTTTACTGTCCAGAGTAACCCCGAGGTATCTCACCTCCGATCTTATCGGTATCGTGGTGCTTTGTATCTTTATGTTTGGTGGGTGTGTGAAGCTTTGGTTTCGAGTGATGATTAAAGCTTCAGTCTTGTTGTAGTTTATAGCTAGATTGTTGTTTTGGCACCACTTCGCCATTTGGGTAAGGCAGTCTGCTATCTTAGAGAAGTCCGGGTTTTCGATTGATATCGGGGAGTATACCATTATATCGTCTGCGTATATTGTGTATTGGATGTTGTTCTCTTTCATAATGTTGCATATTGGTTGGATGTAGATGTTAAAAAGGAGTGCTGAGAGTGCGGATCCTTGTGGTACTCCTTGTTGGACGTTTATGGGCCGGGAGGTGTCCTGTCCCACCTTGACCTGTAGCTGTCTTTCTGTTAGGTACGAGTGGAACCATTTTAGAGTGGTACCGTGTATACCAGTGTTCTTCAGTCTCTCCAGGAGTATATTGTGATCAACTGTGTCGAACGCTGAGGAGATGTCGATGAAGATCATTATAATTCCATTCCTGATGTCGTCAATTATTCTTATGATGCTGTCGAAGAGGTAGATCAGGAGAGTTTCGACTCCATGGTTGGGACGAAATCCGTGTTGGTTGTCGTCGAGAGTTCCGTGTTCGTCAATGTGTTCCTGAAGTTGTAGTTGCACCGTCTTTTCGATTATTTTTGCGAGGAAGGGTATGCTGGAGATTGGTCGGTATGCTGCTGGGTCCTTTTTGTCGAGAGAAGTTTTCTTTGTGATTGGTCTTACTGAGGCAAGCTTTAATTGCTGTGGCATGAGTCCTTGAGTGAGTGAGTTGTGTACCATTTTATGAATGTTTGGTATGAGGCTTGCTTTGGTGGCTTTGACCCATGACACTGGGCAAGGGTCTGTAGGAGCAGTGCTTGTGTTGATTGTGGAGATGATGTCTGATATCTGCTCTTTTGAGGGTGAGTGGAATGTGCCCCAGGTTTTGGGGTGGACGTTCGTTCTGTTGGTTCTACTGGGTGTTGAGCGCTCTGTGGAGTGAAATTGTCTTTGATGTGGTCGGCGAATATCTGTGGATCCACTTGTATTTCTCTTTCTGCTGCTTGCTCTTTTGTCAGTGTTTTTACTATTTCGAAAAGTTCTCTGGGTTTGTTGATGGAAGAATTTATCAGGTTTGTGTGGAATTCTCTCTTTGATTGGTTGATGTGTTCATTGTATTGTTTTTGCTTTGTTAGGTAAAGATGTTGGTCGTAAGTAGTTTTGTTTTATCTCCATCTCCGTTCAATTTTCCTGAGCTCCCTCTTTTCCTGTCGTATTTTTGCTGAGTACCATGGTTTGTTTTGTCTCTTGTTGTGGTGTTGTTTCTTGGTCCTGTCAACGGATGGTTTGGCGGCGTTAGCTAGGACATTGTTCCAGTTGGAAACTTGTTCCTCCAGGTCCTCTGAGTCAATGTTCAAGTGTTGTATTGTGTCCTGGATGAATTCGTCCTTGTCAAAGGACTTGAATCGTCTTTGTGTGTGTGGGAAGTTCGCTCTTTCGCTTGTCCAGTCTTCTTGTGATTGCAGATTTGTCTCGATTAAGTAATGGTCAGACCATGGTACTGGGGTGATGGTGGGTGTAGAGATTAGGTCTCTTGAAGTTAGGTAGTTTGATGCGAAGATGAGGTCTGGGGATGATCCTAGTCTGTGTGTTGGTGCATTGACTATCTGTGTGAATTGAAGTGATGACATTGCCTGAAGGAAGGCCTCTGCATCTTTTGTATTGGCGGACTTGAGGTTGAAGTCTCCGATTAGTAGTGCTGGTTTGTTGTTTGACGTTATGGCACAGGCTTCTTCGAGTATGAAGGCTAGTTCGTCGGGTGGAGCACGGGGTGCTCTGTAGGTTAGGCAGATTGCAATATTCTTGTTCTTGATGCTAATTGTGTTACACTGCTTTGTATCTGTGAGATTCAGTGTCTTGAACTTGAGTTCTGTTTTTGCTATTATTAGGACTCCTCCTCCACGCTTGTGGATGCGTGGGCAGTTGTATGCTGAGTAGTTGTTCGGTACTAGTTGGTTGAGTAGTACACTGTCGGTAGGGTTGAGCCATGTCTCTGTGATGCATATTATGTCTGGCTGTCGCTCTTCAATGTGGTCTACCAGAGTGTGTATCTTGTTGCAGATGGATCTGGCGTTTATGAGCTCAATTGATGTTTTCTTTGTGGAAGAGGTTGTTGTGACGTGTGCTTCCTTAGGGCCGGTGTTGGGGTTTGATTTGTGTCTGTTTTGTCTCTTTGTTTGGGAGGTTGCGAGTGTCTCTTTGTGTGTGTTGTGGACCGAGATATGGCAGTGCAGTTGGTGGGTACCATGGTGTGTTTGTTTGGGGGTAGTGGGGGTGTGTAGTTGGTGGGAGGAGTTGTGTGACTAGTAGGTATAGTGGGAGGAAGTATGTGGTGTGCATGTTGATAGCTTGTGATGTTCTGATAGGGCGACGCCTGTGTCCTTAGGTTTTCGTCTGTTTGCTTTTTTGAGGAGAGCTGTACTTGTTGCAGGGGCTTGTCCTGGGGATGTGAAGTTGTATCTGTTGCGGTGCGGGAGCCTGTCCCGTGGAGGGAGCCTGTCCCTTGGATGTGAAGCTGTATCTGTTGCGGTGCGGGAGCCTGTCCCGTGGAGGGAGCCTGTCCCTTGGATGTGGAGCTGGATCTGATGCGGTGCGGGAGCCTGTCCCGTGGAGGGAGCCTGTCCCGTGGATGTGGAGCTGGATCTGTGGCGGACGCCTTGGTGCGGGAGCCTGTCCCGTGGAGGGAGCCTGTCCGTGTGTGTGGAGCTGGATCTGTGTTGGTCGCCTTGGTGCGGGGGCCTGTCCCGTGGATGTGGAGCTGGGTCTGTCGCGGTGCGGGAGCCTGTCCCGTGGAGGGAGCCTGTCCCGTGGATGTGGAGCTGGATCTGTGGCGGTCGTCTTGGTGCGGGGGCCTGTCCCGTGGATGTGACGCTGGATCTGTCGCGTTGCGGGAGCCTGTCCCGTGGAGGGAGCCTGTCCCGTGGAGGTGGAGCCGGATCTGTGGTGGTCGCCCTGTTGCGGGGGTCTGTCCCGTGGATGTGGAGCTGGGTTTGTCGCGGTGCGGGAGCCTGTCCCGTGGAGGGAGCCTGTTTCGTGTGTGTGCAGCTGGATCTGTTGATGAACTCTTGGTCTGACCCACTATGGTACATCCCAAGTCCCTATGTTCTTATCTAGCTAAAGATGACATTGCTCTAACATAGCATCAGCACTGGCATATCTCTGGGTTTAAGGTATCAATCTGGACAAACATGGTAATACCAAATATGGCCTATAAACGATGGTAGTTAACAACACTGGCATATCCCTGGGTTTACAGTATCGATCTGGACAAACATGGTAATACCTAATATGGCCTGTAAACGCTGGAAGCTAACAACAGTATCCAGAGGGAACTAGTCACTAGAGTGCCCAACACTGATCTTGGATTCTAGTCCCAAACATGAATTTCTACCCTTTAAATTAGTATTTTATGAGAGGCAGGAGGATAATCCTAGCTGTAGAGAGTGGTGCTGCTGCAATTGTGTTGTGACCGCTTTGATTGAAGGATAAGGCGGTATACAAAACTGTCTAAATAAAATAAAATAAAATAAATAAATACGTTGATGCTTTTTTACATCCTATGGTTCCAGGAATTGATTTGTATGTAAGGGACTCCACTCATATTATAAATCTTTTGAATGATTTTGATGGTGGTATCTCAGACATATATCTTATTATATTAGATGTGGAATACACAAAAAACACACTCAATCAGAAGCTCTTTATGTTATAAGGAAACATCTCAGCCAAAGAACGGTTCAATTATGGAAACCTATTGAGTTTATAAAGGAACTTGCCTCCGTTGCTTTAATAAGAAATTACTTTTGTTCCCAGAGTAAGTTTTCCCAATGGATCAAGGGCACTGCCATGGGTGCTGCTATGGCTATTTATATATGGTGGAGTTGAGAAATGGTTTCTAAACGACTGCCCTTTCTCTTCAAACATAAAATTTTGGCATCGTTATATTGATGATATTCTTCTGCTGTGAAAAGGTGAGGACTCACTATTGAATTTTTACGATTGGCTAAACACCAGAGACAGTAATTTGAAATTCCAGATACAATAGTTTGAAGAAAATCTCCTTTTTAGATATTTTGATTCTTAAAGACACCTATGGTTTTAAGACTACTATTTTTAGGAAACCGATGGATAGAAATAAATTTTTAAGTTTTGATAGTTTCCATACAAGGAGTTTAAAGAAGAATTTACCGTATTGTCAATTTCTTAGACTAAGAAGGTTATGTACTAGCATTGATGAATATTACAGATGGGCAGAGGATACGAACTGCAGATTCATAGGCTGGGGATACCTGAGAGGATGTGTGCTAGGGGTTTATTCCAGAGCAAGGGCCTCTGATCGTGAGGAGCTGCTTAAAGGTAAACAGACTCTGACCCTGCTCTGGTCTTTACTTTAAGATTTTCTAATATATTTTACAGTAGTTCCAAGATTTTGAAAAGGTATTGGCATATTCTGGAGAATCACGAGTATTTCAAGGATAAGAAGTTTGTCATTGCATGTACAAGAAAAAGGTACCTCAGAGATTTGCTAGTCCCTTCCGCCTTGCCTCCCCCTTGTGCTAATATGGTTCCAATTTTTGGTCACTTCAGATGTGGCAAATAGTGTTTGTTTGGTTACATTAGAACCTGACTATTTCATCCATCCAGAGACAGGAAGACATTTCCTTTTACACCAAAGATCGGACTATAACAAATGTAATGTTATTTATGTTATCATTTGCCCATGTGTGCTTTTATATGTTGGTAAAACAACTAGTCCTTGTCAAGAAAAGAGTGATAGAACACAGGTGTTGTATAAGACGGAAGATAGGGACTGCACTGTTGATGGGGCACCATATGGGCACTGGCCATCGGCCATTTTTTTGAAGAATTGAGATTTTGTGATTAGGGCTTATTGCCCAACTGGAGAGGAGGTAATTCTGACACAATCCTACTAGGAGCAACAATATATATATATATGCATATATAGCGTAGTTACTCACCTATAACAGGTGTTCTCCGGGGACAGCAGGAATCAGCCCTCACATTATGGGTGACATCGATGCTGACGGAACCCCCCGCGGAAGCATCTCTGCAGCTTTCAAAGAAAGCCTTTTGGAGATGCACCCACACATGCATGGTCCCCTTCCCGCTCAAGGGTGCCATTTTGCCTCAGTGTAACGACATAGTTAAGATGGAAAAAAATAAAATACAGTAAAGAAGCAACTCCAAGGGGAGGAGGGAGGATTGTGAGTCCTGATTCCTGCTGTCCCCGGAGAACACCTGATACAGGTGAGTAAAGCGTAGTTACTCACCTGTAACAGGTGTTCTCCAGGAGCAGCAGGAATCAGTCCTCACTTATGGGTGACGTCGGCGCCGATGGAGCCCTCGCGGAGCAATTTTCCCCAGCTTTCAAAGAAAGCCTTTGGGAATTGCAGCGCGCATGCGCGGTCGTCTTCCCGCCCGAAGGTGCCATCTTAGCCAGTCAGATGACATAGCTATAAAAAGACAGAATAAAAATTTGCAAAAAGAACATACGCAGACGATTGCAACTCCAAGGGGAGGAGGGAGGGTAGTGAGGACTGATTCCTGCTGCTCCTGGAGAACACCTGTTACAGGTGAGTAACTACGCTTTCTCCAGGACCAAGCAGGAAGTCAGTCCTCACTTATGGGACTCCCAAGCTCAAGGCTACCGGAGACCCTAAGCACAAAAATGAGCTCCCTCTAGCTCAGCAGCACAGAAGGATAGAATCTTCGCTGAATTATCACCCACCGGTAGCCCACATCCGGGATGGAGGGTAGGAGTTGCTCAGACCTCAAAGAGATTACGGAGGACTGCCTGTCCGAAAGCACCGTCCCTACGGGACTCCCTCTCGAGACAGTAATGGACCGCAAAAGTCTGGCTCGAAGACCAAGTAGCGGCCCGGCAGATGTCTGCCAGCGGAACAGAGCGGAGGTAAGCCACCGACGTGGCCTTTGCCCGAACGCAATGAGCCGTGACTCGACTTTCTAAGGAGAGTCCGGCTGCCCCATAAGCCCAAGAGATACAGTCCGCAACCCAGATGGACAGAGTACGCTTGGAGACCGGGAGCCCCAATTTATTGGGGTCAAAAGACACAAAAAGCTGAGCAGCTTTATGGTGCTCCCGCGTACGGTCAAGGTAGAAGTTCAATGCCCTCCTACAGTCCAGGGTATGGAGGACCGTTTCAGCTCGGCTGGAGTGTGGTCTGGGAAAGAAGGTTGGAAGTACCACCTCCTGATTGATGTGAAAAGGGGAGACCACTTTAGGCAGAAATTTCGGGTGAGGCCGAAGGACTACCCTATTCCTGTAGAACCTAGTGTAAGGGGGATCAGACACGAGGGCCTGCAATTCACTTACGCGTCTAGCGGAAGTGAGGGCTATCAAGAACAGTGTTTTCCAAGACAGAAAACGGAGAGAACAGGTAGCCATAGGTTCAAAAGGCGGACAGGTGATCCGCTGTAAAACCACATTCAGGTCCCAGTCAGGTGCTGGCGGGCGCAGAGGTGGTTTAAGTAGAAGGAGACCTCGGAGAAACCTCGCTACGAGAGGGTCGCTTGAGAGAGGTCTACCGTCCAACGGTACATGATGTGCCGAAAGAGCACTGAGGTGAACTTTGACGGAGTTGGACTTAAGTCCCAGATTAGAGAGGTGTAGCAAGTACTGCAATATCACCGACACCGGGCAGGAGAAGGGATCCTGAGACTGTTGGGTACACCAGACTGCAAAGCGACGCCATTTAAGGGCGTAGCATTTGCGGGTAGAAGGCCGTCGCGAAGCCAAGACGACCTCCTCCACCTCCGCCGGCAGGAGAAGGGGAGCCAGGACTACCCTCTCAGCAGCCAGGCCATGAGGTTGAGAGACCGGAGGTTGGGGTGCAGTAGGGACCCCTGATCCTGAGTGAGGAGATCCGGTTGTACCCCCAGAGGGATCGGATCCTCCACCGCCAGTTGCAGTAGGAGCGGAAACCACGGCTGCCGGGGCCAGCGAGGGGCCACCAGGATCATGAAGGCTTTGTCTCGGAGAACCTTGAAAAGAGTCCGAGAGACTAGCGGGATGGAGGGAAAGCGTACAGAAGGCTCCCCGACCATGAGATCAGAAAAGCGTCCGCCGCAACCCGAAGGGGGTGCGGTTGACGAGAGCAGAAGCGAGGAAGCTGCCGGTTGTGAGGACTGGCAAAGAGATCCACCGTGGGGAGGCCCCACTTGAGGAAGAGCTTCTGAACTACCAAGGGATCCAGACGCCACTCGTGCGGCTGGAGGACCCTGCTGAGTTTGTCCGCAAGGCAATTTTCTTGGCCCGGGAGATAAACTGCCTTGAGGAGAATTCCGTGACTGACGGCCCAAGAGCAGAGCTTCTGTGCCTCCCGGCAGAGGAGGAAGGAGCCCGTGCCCCCCTGCTTGTTCACGTAGAACATGGCAACTTGATTGTCCGTCTGGACAAGGACGGACTGGTGGGAAGTCAGGTGGGAGAAGGCCTTGAGAGCTAGGCGGATCGCCCTGAGCTCCAGGAAGTTGATCTGCTGAGCAGACTCCCACGTGGTCCAGAGGCCCTGAGTACGTGCCTCCTGGCAATGTGCTCCCCAGCCCAGGAGGGATGCATCGGTGGTCAGCACCCGGGTCGGCGGAGGTGACTGGAAAGGCATTCCGAACATGAGGTTCGGCTGCCGGAGCCACCATCGGAGAGACGAGATCAGCGGCTCGGAGACGCGCACTAGGTCTGCGAGGCCGCCTGTGGCTTGATGCCACTGCTGGCGGAGACACCATTGAGCGGACCGCATATTCAGGCGGGCATTGGGGGTCACATGGACGGTGGAAGCCATATGGCCGAGTAGTCTCAGGAAGCGCCTGGCGGAGACCAGGGGCTGGCTGCGAAAACGGTCGGCTAGGTCCATGAGCCGTTGAGCCCTGTCGAGCGGTAGGTACGCTCGTGCCTGAGGAGTGTGCAGCCTTGCGCCGATGAACTCGAGATCCTGTGAGGGGAGCAAAGTGGACTTTGCGACGTTTAAAACAAAGCCCAAGTGCTGTAGAAGAGTCACCGTGCGGCGCGTGGCGTCGGTGACCTCCTGAGCGGACGCTGCTCTGATGAGCCAGTCGTCGAGGTACGGAAAGACATAGAGGCCGTGAAGCCGGAGATGGGCCGCCACGACCGCGAGACATTTTGTGAAGACTCGCGGTGCGGAGGACAGGCCAAAGGGCAGTACCCTGTACTGATAATGATTTCCTGCCACCACAAACCTTAGGTATTGGCGGTGGCTGGGGTGGATGAGGATGTGCGTGTAGGCATCCTTTAGATCCAAGGAGCATAGCCAATCTCCCTGCTGGAGGTAGGGCAGAAGGATTCCAAGGGTAAGCATTTTGAACTTCTCCTGCACAAGGAACTTGTTGAGGTTGCGCAAGTCCAGGATGGGTCTGAGGCCCCCTGTTCTCTTTGGTATCAGAAAATACCTTGAATAGAAGCCTTGACCTCTCAGGTGGTGTGGCACCGGTTCCACCGCCTGATCCTGCAGGAGACCTGCTAACTCCTGAAGGAGCAACTCCCTGTGCAGAGGGGGGCGCGGAGGCTCTCCCTGAAAATAGGAGGGAGGGACCTGATGGAAGTGGAGAAGGTAGCCCTCTCGCACGACCTGAAGCACCCAGGCATCTGCGGTGATGCTGGACCACCTGTGGGCGAAGTGAACCAGCCGGCCTCCGGTGCTGGGAGGAACCAGCGGGGGGGGAGAGGCTATGCTGAGCGAGTCAAAAACCCCCACCCTGCTGAGCAGGGGCTGGTGGTGCAGGCTTGGGGGCTTGCTGCCTACGGGACCCGTTACCCCGTCCCTTGCCTGCTGGCCCTGTTGGGGAGCTGCAGGGGCCTGATAATGGGGGTATTGTTTGTAGGCAGCCGCCTTCCTCGGGTAAAAGGACTTTTTCCCCGAGCCCTTCTTTTTCTGGGAAGGGGCGGAGGTCTTCCTAGAAAGCCTAGTCCTGGTGAGAGTCTCAGTCTCAATTTGTGCAGCCTTTTCCGCCATGGGCTTGCCAAAGAGGTTTTCGCCTCGGCAGGGACATCGACCAACTTGTCCTGTACCCAGGGCTCAAGGTCAGACGACTGAAGCCAAGCCTGTCGGCGGGCACCGATGCCGGCTGCGGCCACTCGAGCCGAGGCTTCAAAGCCATCATAGGCTGCTCGGGACATGAACTTTGAGCATTCCCGAATGCCCGTGGACAAGGCTAGGAACCTCCGCAAGGGCTCCTCGGAGAGACCAGCGGAGAATCCGGCTAGCTCTTTAGCCAGATCCCGGAGATACATGCCCATGTACAGCTGGTAAGTCTGGACACGACAGGCGAGCATAGAGCCCTGGAAGCACTTCTTGCCAAGGCCATCCAGGTTACGGGCCTCCCTTCCAGGAGGCACCGAGGAGTGCATCTTCTGGCTCTTAAGACGATGCATGGCCGATTCCACTACCATGGAATGGTGTGGCAGCTGTGCCTTTTGAAAGCCAGGGCTCTTGCGGACCCGATAGATAGAATCGACCCGCTTGCTCAGGACCGGCGAGGAGGCCGGACTCTCCCACATGCGGAAGAGTAGTCGTTCCAGCATAGGAGGAACCGGCACAGTAAAGTGTTCCCTCGCGGGAGAGTCATACTGGAGGGCGTCGAGCTCTTCGGCTCGAGGCTCCTCCTCGGGATCCGCAGGGAAGGCCAAAGCCTTGGCCATATCCCTAACGAAGTCCGAGAACCGGGCGTCCTCCGGGGGGGACTGCTTCCGAGGCTCGGACTCCGGTGAGTCCGATGGGAGACACCGAGTCGGAAAGAATCAGGTGACTCTTCCTCCTCAGACTCCCAGACCGACTCCGACGAGGACTCGGTGGGGTCGGCCCGGGCAGGGTGCGGCGCCAGCCGCCCCGACGCCGAGGGAGTCGGCGTCGGCGACCTCGGTCCCCGAACGGGAGGCCGAGGGTGACCTCGGACCGAGGATCGACTCGAGTTCTCATCGACTCGAGGATCGGCTCGGTCTCCGGGGTCGACTTGGACGTCGACGTCCCGGCGGTCGGGGCAGCGACGCCAGCGAAGCCAGCGAGCAGTGCCCCTGCTGCTCTGGGTCCATGAAGGCAGACAGTCTGCTCTCCAAGGCCGTCCACCTGAGTCCGAGCTCAGGTGACCCAGCAGCCCCCGACTCGGGCCCCGACGGCGTCGGGCCCGACGTCGGCTTGTCGTCGGAGGCGAGTCCAGAAGGACCACAGGACTTACCCGGGCAGGCATCTCCGACTCCAGGCGAGGTCGCTTCGGGACGTGTTCCTTCTCCAAGGACCCGGGGGCGGCTGTCGGGGCTATGCGACCTGGCCCTCGCGGAACCATGAGCGTCCACCGACGCCGCCCTCGCGGGTTTTTCCCTTCCGACGATGGTCCCCGGAGGGAGAACCCCGGTCGGAGGAGCTCCGGCGACGGTCCCGAGCTGGAGCCTTTCGACACGGAGGGCCTCCGACAAGGTCCGGGTACGGCTGGGGTCAGCGAAGATTCTCTCACGCTGATGCCGCCGACTTCTCAACGCCTTTGAGGACAGTTTGCTGCAGGGCCCACAGATCAGTTCCTCATGATCCGGGCCCAGGCAGCGGAGGCAAAAGTCGTGTGTCGGTTAGTGACATAGTTTCGGTCACACCGACCACACCGCTTAAACCCACTGGCAGCCATCGGGGGAAAAAGGGCCCCTGCGAGGTCAAAGGACCGGGCTGCCAGGGAAAAACGAAAACGAAAGCTGACTAAGTCAGAAAAACCGAAAAAAGTAAGAGGACTCGAGACCGGCGTCGCGAGTCCGGGCGGGAAAAACGATCGGCGTCGAACCGAAAGAAAAAAGGATAAAATAAAGAAGAAAATCAACTTTTTTTTCGCGGGACAAGGACGGGGACGTCTGCAGGGCTCCGCGTAAAAAAGAAGACATGATAAGATGGCACCTTCGGGCTGGAAGACGACCGCGCATGCGCGCTGCAATTCCCAAAGGCTTTCTTTGAAAGCTGGGGAAAATTGCTCCGCGAGGGCTCCGTCGGCGCCGACGTCACCCATAAGTGAGGACTGACTTCCTGCTTGGTCCTGGAGAACTGCACTTTCTCTGGGAACAAGCAAGAAGTCAGTCCTCACGTATAGGACTCCTCAGCTACAGGCTACCAAGAACATGTACAAAATGCCACGAATACCAGAGAAGAGACTTTCGCAAGACCCAGGTGTCCGGTGAAAAACCAGCACTCCGGTAGCCTGAACACAGAAGGGTCAGAGGGCAAGAGTTGCCTATACCCCGAAGAGATTACAGAGTACAGCCTGGCGAAGGAGCTGTCCCCATCAAGACTCCTTCACCAGGCAATAGTGAGCTGTGAAGGTATGGACCAAACACAAGACGGTGGCCTGACAGATTTCTGTCATGGGGACGGAATGTAGATTTGTCATGGAAGGAGTCATGGTCCTGACACGGTGCACCGTGAAATTCTGGTGCAGTGAGATCCCTACCTGCTCATAGGCGAGGGCAATGCAGTCCGCCACAAAAGCAGACCGAATTTGCTTAGTCACTGGGAGCCCAGATGACTGGGGTCATAGGATACAAAAAGCTGAGGTGCTTTGCAGTGGCCCTGAGTCTGTTGCAGATAGATGGACAGTGCCTTTTTACAATCCAAGTATGGAGAATGGTCTCCGCCCTGCTGGCATGAGGCCTCTGAAACAAGGTGGGGAGCACCACCTCCTGATTGAGGTGGAAAGGGGACACTACCTTTGGAAGAAACTTGTGGTATATGTGGAGCCCCACCCTGTTCTTGTAGAACCTCGTGTAGTGGGGCTCTACCATCAGAGCCTGGAGCTCACTGACTCTGCGAGCTGATGTGAGGGCTACAAGGAAGGCAATCTTCCAGGAGAGATATATCAAGTGGCACATAGCCAGAGGCTCAAACGGTGGCTTAGTGAGCTGCGAGAGCACCACATTGAGATTCCACTTCGCCGCTGGAGGGAAGACAGGGGGTTTAGATAGCATAAGGCAGCGCAGGAACCGAGACACAAAGGGCTGAAATGAAAGGGGCTTGCCCTCGACGGAATGGTGGTGCACTGTGATAGCGCTCATGCGTACTCTGACCGAGTTGGACTTTAGGCCCACCTGCGACAGATGGAGCAGGTACTGGAGTACCACTGTACCGAGCAGGAGAAAGCATAGTTACTCACCTGTAACAGGTGATCTCCGGGAACAGCAGGAATTTAGTCTTCACATATGGGTATCGTCGGTACCAACGGAGCCTGCGCAGGAATACTCCCCAGCATCCAATTAGAAAGCTTTTGGGAGCATCCCACAGCGCCTGCGTGCTGCCTTCCCGCCTTTCCCAACCGTCTCTCTCCAGTTAAGTTTAAAACTGAGACAAAGAGAGAGAGAGAGAAAGGGAAAGAAAAAAAAAGAGAGATAGAGAGAAACAACTCCTAGGGGAGGTGAGTGGGTTGTGAAGACTAAATTCCTGCTGTTCCTGGAGATCACCTGTTACAGGTGAGTAACTATGCTATCTCCAGGAACAAGCAGGAATGTAGTCTTCACATATGGGGACTCCCTAGCTACAGATGCCAGGGAGAAACCCCAGAAGTAGTGTGCCCTTTTGAAAGGGCTCCACTTCCCCCCATGGATCTCTGGCATCCTACCAGGGATGGTGGGTAGGAGTTGATTAAGTATGGAACAGGTGTTGAAGAACAGCCTGACCAAACAAGGCATCCCGGCGGGAGTCCTTGTCCAAGCAGTAATGGGCTGTGAAGGTATGAACCGAGGCCCAGGTAGCTGCTCGACAGATGTCGTCGATAGACACAGAGTGAAGATGAGCCATAGAGGCTGCCATGGCTCTCACATTGTGCGCTGTGACATGGCCTTCAAGAGGAAGGTTCTTACTCCAATAGGCAAATGATATACACTGTGCAATCCAGTTGGACAGTGTCCTTTTGGAGACTGGAAGTCCTAAATGACTAGGATCAAAGGCAACAAAGAGTTGAGAGGACTTTTTATGTTGCTGCGTCCTTTGCAAGTAAAAGGCCAAAGCTCTTTTACAGTCCAATATATGAAGATTCCTTTCTGCATTAGAGGCATGAGGCCTTGGGAAAAAACAGGAAGGTAAACTGCTTGGTTTAAATGAAAAGGTGAAATCACCTTTGGCATAAAGTGAGGATGAGTCCTAAGAACTACCTTATCATGATGGAACCTTGTATAAGGAGGATCAGCCACCAATGCTTGCAATTCACTGATGCGACGACGTGCTGATGTGATTGCAATAAGAAAAATAACCTTCCAAGGAATTTCAAAGAGGTAGTAGCTAATGGTTCAAAAGGCGGCTTCATCAGCTGGCCAAGAACCAGATTTAAATCCCATGCCACCGGTGGTGGCTTAACGGGATGCTTAGTTAGAAGAAGGCTTCTCATAAATCTCGCTATGACAGGATGAGAGGAAATAGGTTGCCCATTTAAAGGCTTGAGAGAAGCTGCAATAGCACTCAAATGAACTCTCACTGAATTGGTCTTAAGCCCTGCATTAGACAAATGAAGGAGATATTCCAGTAATGATTTCAGAGGTATTGCAAGAGGGTTAAGACCCTTCTGCCAACACCATATAGTAAACCTTTTCCACTTGAAAGCGTAAGAGCGTCTTGTGGATGGTTTCCTGGAAGCATAAAGGATATCCTTTACTTGCTGAGAAAGGTTAAGACCATGAAGTTCTAGGCTTTCAGAAACCAGTCCCTGAGATGTAGAGACTGGGGATTGGGATGCCACAGCATCCCGTCCTCCTGGGATAGGAGATCTGGAGCAGATCCTAACTCCAGAGATGGAGCTTGAGAGAGATGTAAGAGCAGAGGGTACCACACTTGTCGTGGCCAATGTGGGGCTATGAGAATCATATGGCCTCTGTCTCTCTGAAGCTTGAATAAAGTTCTGGGAATTAGGGGAATGGGTGGGAAGGCATACAGAAAGTCCCGACCCCAATGGAGGAGGAAGGCATCCCTGGCCTGACAACCCTGAGCTGGAATTCTGGAACAGAACCGGGGAAGTTTGGCATTCAGCGGACTTGCAAAGAGGTCTATGTCCGGGGTTCCCCTAAATTGGAAAATTTTGGCCACCTGGTCTGCATGGAGAGACCATTCGTGTGGAAGCAGAACTCGACTGAGTCTGTCTGCCCAAGAGTTTTGAATGCCTGGAAGATACACTGCAAGGAGATGAATCTGATGGTCTCTGGCAAGGGCCCAAAGTCGCAAAGCTTCGTTGCAGAGCAACAGAGAGCCTGTTCCGCCCTGCTTGTTCAAATAGAACATGGCTACCGGGTTGTCCGTTTGAATTAGGACAGTTTTGTAGCTGAGCTGGGTGTGAAACACTCGAAGAGCAAGAAAGATTGCTCTGAGCTCTAGGAGATTGATGTGTAGATCGGTCTCCTGTGGAGTCCAGGAACCCTGGATAGAGAGGCCTTGCAAATGGGCTCCCCAACCCACCTGTGAGGCATCTGTTGTTAGAGTTACTTGGGGTGGGGGTTGCTGAAAAGGGGACCCCACCAACAGATTATGGGCTGACTGCCACCATTGGAGAGACAAAATAAGAAGATCTGAGGTTGCTATTTTGTCTGACAGGCAACCTGACGCCTGAGTCCACTGAGTGGATAGAGTCCACTGGGCTGCCCTCATATGGAGGCGGGCATAAGGGACCACATACATGGTGGATGCCATGTGGCCTAGCAATTGTAACATTTCCCGAGCAGTGAGGTGAGACTTTAGCATTGCTTGGGAAGCTAACTGCACAATGCGAAGGCAGCGGGGCTGTGGAAGATAGGCCCTTGTTTGTCTGGTATCCAGCAGGGCTCCTATGAACTCTAGAGACTGAGTGGGAGCTAGGTTGGATTTTGGGAAGTTTATGACAAGACCCAAATATTGAAGGATACTATGGCAATCAACCCCCACTGGTGGCCTGTGGCTGCAAGGGCAGGTTGAGCATTTTATTATTGGTGGAGGTAAAAGACTCTTTAAGCCAGATGCATCCTGGGTATTGTAGTCCTCCTCCTTATAAGAATGAGTTGTGTGAGCCAAAATGGAGGGTAAATAAGGCTTTTATTTCCCTTTTATGCACTGAGGTTCGCTAGGTAATAGAGAAATGAAAGTATTTCCTTCTTGTCAGGTTCTTCTACCAAAGCATAAAGTGAACAAACAAACTGTTACATTCTTTCACAGCTTCTTTGTAAAAACACAATCGTTCCAACTTTGGAACAAAAATAACTTGGTGAGCTTTTCTCTTTTGCTCAGCACAAACAAAACATTAGAGCTTGTCCATATACAATTACAGCTCAGGGAGTGATTCAAGGCTTCCTGCCATACATAGAGCAATCCATTAAATCTTCTTGGGACGATATAACTGAATCCCCATATTCCACCTGCATGGGCTCTGGGTCATTTGTGCTTCCCTCAGCAATTGACCTTTCCCTGGCTGCAGTGGTTTGAAAGTCAATATTCTTTCTCCCTAGCCTCCAGCTGGGCTGTTCTAGGGCTTTCAAGTAAACAGCAGGGCTTGTCCTCACACCTCTAAGCAATGGCTTGTAAAACTCCTGCCTGCTTTCTTTTCTCTCAAACTGCTTATCTGCTCTCACAGACGCTCTATGAGCTGGGTTTCTCTTTAGACAAAAAGAGTCACTGTAAAAGAATCACTGTACCTTGGCTTTGTAACGTCCGTGTGACCGGTACTTCCCCAACCAGGCACCTCTCTCTGGACACGGTCTCTTTTGAAGACTCCCTCTGGAATTCTCCTGGATAGTGCTTGTCTTCTCTCCAAATTGGGAAGACCAGATAAAGCCTCCAGGCTTCTTGGCTTTCTAGCACAAGTAATTCTCTTATCAGGACTTTCTCTTCCAGTACTTTTAAATCTTGTTACAGACCCTTCTGGTGAGCATAGACCTCTCTCCAGGCTAGGCTCCCTCCTTCTGAGCTCACTGCCTCTGGGATTTCTTCTTACCGGGTCTCTTTCCAGTATGACTCTCCCAGGTCTCACTCCAGCTCTTCTTGGTCTGTACCTTTCTCTTTCTCCTTTTGAGCTCTCCTCTGAGCTCTCTTCCGAGGTTCTTTCCTCCCTCCAGGCCGGGCTCTCCTCTGAGGCTCTTTCCTCCCTCCAGGCTGGGCTCTCCTCTTCTGAGCTGCCTCTCTGCTTATAAAGCCGTTTTACTTCTGAGTTCCTCGAGCTACTCTTCAGGTGGAGCTGATTAGCTCCAGCACAATCAGTCCCCGGGTGTGTTAGCTCAGGCTCTGTAGGTTCATGCACGCTCCCTCTAGCTGCCTTGTAAGGGAACTGCATCTTCTACAAATTATAATTTATTTGTTTTGTAAGAAACAGCTTTTTTTACTAAGTTTCTGCCTTCAGTGGCTTCTGCCTTATCACACATCCCCCTTCTTAAAATATTACGGGCTGGCTTTTCCTCCTTTTCACAGCATGTAATTCGTGACATCGCATCGGCATTGTAATGCAGCTTTCCTGCTCTGTGCTCGACCTTATTTTCATAGGGCTTCCGTGCCGTGTACCTTAACACTTCCCTTACTGATGCACTCAGGGCCAATCTTTCACGCCACTGTCGGAGGACATTATGTGATATCTCTGTTTACGTCCCTTTTCATCTTGTACCATATATGAGACAGGACCAATGGGTTTAACGACTGTATAGGGCCCCCTCCACTGGGCTTTGAATTTCGGGGTGGGTCCGGACACTAAAACCATCACCTTCTCACCGGCGATTAATTGTCTAGGCTTTGTATCCCTATCGTAATATTTTTTCTGTTTTCGCTGACTGTCTTTCAATTGTTCTTCAGCGAAACTGGAGGTCCGCCGTAGACAGCTTCTTAAATTTTTCAAAAATTGGGGTATTCCTAGTTCATTTTCATCTGGTTCAATCCATTGTTCGCGTAGGACGTCAAGAATTCCCCTGGGGGTACGTCCGTACATCAATTCGTATGGTGACGTGCCTAAGGAAGCCTGCGTTCGTTCCCGGCACGCGTACAGTACGAATGGGAGCATGGTATCCCACTCTGTCATCTCTCCATCCAAACCATGCCGTAGCATTTGCTTTATGCTCTGATTCATCCTTTCCACCAAACCGTTACATTGGGGATGATAAGCAGCGGTCTTGAGATGTCAATATTCTTTCTCCCTAGCCTCCAGCTGGGCTGTTCTAGGGCTTTCAAGTAAACAGAAGGGCTTGGCCTCACACCTCTAAGCAATGGCTTGTAAAACTCCTGCCTGCTTTCTTTTCTCTCAAACTACTTATCTGCTCTCACAGACGCTCTATGAGCTGGGTTTCTCTTTAGACAAAAAGAGTCACTGTACCTTGGCTTTGTAACGTCCGTGTGACCGGTACTTCCCCAACCAGGCACCTCTCTCTGGACACGGTCTCTTTTGTAGACTCCCTCTGGAATCCTCCTGGATAGTGCTTGTCTTCTCTGCAAATTGGGAAGACCAGATAAAGCCTCCAGGCTTCTTGGCTTTCTAGCACAAGTAATCCTCTTATCAGGACTTTCTCTTCCAGTACTTTTAAATCTTGTTACAGACCCTTCTGGTGAGCATAGACCTCTCTCCAGGCTAGGCTCCCTCCTTCTGAGCTCACTGCTTCTGGGATTTCTTCTTATCGGTTCTCTTTCCAGTAAACATAGAAACATGATGACAGAAAAAGACCACATGGCCTATCTAGTCTGTCCTTCCATATCAACAACTACAACAGTCCACTTTTTACCTCTAGAGATCCTCTGTGTTGGTCCCATGCTTTTTTGAATTCAGTTACTGTCCTCATCTCTACCACCTCCACTGGGAGACTCTTCCATGGATCCACTACTCTTTCCGTAAAGAAATATTTCCGCATATCACTCCTGAATCTATCTCCCTTCACCCTCATCCCATGTCCCCTCGTAGCAGAACTTGCTTTCAATTGAAAGAGGCTCTCTCCCTGAACATTTATGCCACGGAGGTATTTAAACATCTCAATCATATCACCTCTATCCCGCCTTTCCTCTAAGGTGTACATATTAAGATCCTTAAGTCTGTCCTCATATGCTTTATAATGAAGCCCACTAATCATTTTAGTAGCCACCCTCTGCACCGACTCCATCCTGTTCACATCCTTTTGAAGGTGCGGTCTCCA
Organism: Ichthyophis bannanicus; assembly: GCA_033557465.1. Classification (NCBI taxonomy): domain Eukaryota; kingdom Metazoa; phylum Chordata; class Amphibia; order Gymnophiona; family Ichthyophiidae; genus Ichthyophis; species Ichthyophis bannanicus. The sequence continues at coordinate 441,971,980 of CM066033.1, forward strand.
GAATTGCACACTATACTCCATATGAGGTCGCACCAAAGACTTATACAGAGGCATTATCACCTCCTTTTTTCAGCTAGTCATTCCTCTCCGTATGCACCCAAGCATCCTTCTAGCTTTTGCCGTCGCCTTTTCTACCTGTTTAGCTACTTTAAGATCATCAGACACAACCTGCACAGGGATGGCCTGCACAGAGCGACAGGTGCACCTACTCTTGCCATCGTGCTGGGCAGACTAGATGAACCACACTGGTCTTTATCTGCCGTCATTTACTATGTTACTATGTAACCACGCCTAGGTCCCGCTCTTCTTTAGTGGACAAAAGTACTTCACCTCCTATACTGTATTGCTCCCTTGGATTGCTGCAGCCCAAATGCATGACCTTACATTTTTTAAAATTAAATCCCAGCTGCCAAATTCTAGACCATTCTTCAAGCTTAGCTAGATCCCTCCTCATGTTATCTACACCTTCCTGGGTGTCTACTCTATTGCAGATTTTCGTATCATCTGCAAAGAGGCAAACCTTACCCGACAGCCCTTCCGCTATATCACTAACAAAGATGTTAAAAAGAATCGGACCAAGGACAGACCCCTGGGGCACACCACTGGTAACATCCTTCTCCTCAGAGTGAGCTCCATTTACTTGTACTCTTTGTCGCCTCCCACCCAACCAATTTCTAACCCAAGCAGTAACTTTAGGGTCCATCCCTAGGGTGCTCAGTTTGTTTATAAGTCGCCTGTGAGGAACAGTGTCAAAGGCTTTACTGAAATCTAAATACACCACATCTAGAGCTCTCCCTCGGTCCAACTTCCTGGTCACCCAGTCAAAGAAATCAATCAGATTTGTCTGACAAGACCTGCCTCTGGTGAATCCATGCTGCCTCGGATCCTGTAATCTGCTGGCCTCTCCCAGGTCTCACTCCAGCTCTTCTTGGTCTATACCTTTCTCTTTCTCCTTCTGAGCTTTCCTCTGAGCTCTCTTCCGAGGTTCCTTCCTCCCTCCAGGCCAGGCTCTCCTCTGAGGTTCCTTCCTCCCTCCAGGCCGGGCTCTCCTCTGAGGCTCCTTCCTCCCTCCAGGCTGGGCTCTCCTCTTCTGAGCTGCCTCTCTGCTCATAAAGCCGTTTTACTTCTGAGTTCCTCAAGCTACTCTTCAGGTGGAGCTGATTAGCTCCTTAGCTCCTGCACAATCAGTCCCCGGGTGTGTTAGCTCAGGCTCTGTAGGTTCATTCACGCTCCCTCTAGCTGCCTTGTAAGGGAACTGCATCTTCTGCAAGTTATTTGTTTTGTAAAAAACAGCTTTTTTCCTAAGTTTCTGCCTTCAGTGGCTTCTGCCTTATCACAATACGCATTGTGCAAGACAGAGAAAACCTGGCCTCTGGCTCTGATGGGGCTCGAATGAGCCAATCGTCCAAGTAAGGGAAGACAAATATTTTTAGGGTGCGGAGAAATGCTGCCACCACAGCTATGCATTTTGTGAACACCCTTGGTGCCGAGGCCAGGCCAAAAGGAAGAACTCTGTATTGGTAGTGCTTCCCTTGAAATAGAAAGCGAAGAAACCTTCGGTGAGTTGGATGGATGAGAACATGAGTGTACGCATCCTTGAGATGTAGAGAACAAAGCCAGTCCTGACTCTGAAGGTATGGCAGTAGAGTTCCCAGAGAAATCATTTTGAATTTCTCTTTGAAGAGGAATTTGTTCAATTCTCTGAGGTCCAAAATGGGTCTGAGCCCTCCTGTTTTCTTTGGAATAAGGAAAAAGGGGGAATAGAACTCTGCACCTTGTTGATGAATAGGTACTTCTTCTATTGCCCCTTGGGCAAGAAGCAGACTGACCTCGTGATCTAACTGGGAGTTGAGAGAGGTCTGAGAATTGAACTGTCTTACCATTGTAGGAGGGGGCATGCTGAGGAAGTGAAGCTTGTATCCCTCTCTTACAATGGACAGAGTCCAACTTTCTGCTGTTATCTGCCCCCATCTGGGGTCAAAATAACATAACCTTCCTGGGATGGTGGAAGGCTCAGGCCCGTTCAGGGTCAGGAAGTTTTCTAGATGGGAGTCAAAGCCCCTGTGGAGGCTGAGTCTGCTGAGCCGGTGGAGGTTTAGCAGCCTTTGTTTTTCTTTGTTTAGGTTGTTGCTGACCCTTTTGAGCAGACTGACCTGAACGATGCCCTTGTTGGGTATAGGAAGGGTAGAACTTCTTCTTTCTGGTGAAGAATGGTTTTTATAGGACTTCTTCCTTGCAGGATCAGCTGTAGATTTTGATAATCTATCCAAGGTGAGATTATCAGCATCTAGCCCTTTTGGGCAGACTGACCTAAACGATGCCCCTGCTGGGTATAGGAGGGATAAAACTTCTTCTTCTTACTGAAGAATGGTTTCTTGTAGGATTTTTTCCTTGCAGGATCAGCTGTAGACTTAGACAATCTATCAAAAGTGATATTGTCAGCATCTATTGCATTAGCTTTTTCCTGCCAATTTTTGCCAAAGTGATTCTCTCCTGTGCAAGGAATATTCCCATTTTGTCCTGTACCCAAAGTTCCAAGTCAGATGCCTGGAGCCAGGCAATCCTACATGCGCCTATGGCAATAGCAGAAGTTCTGCTTATGCACTCAAAACAATCAAAAGCTGCACGATTTACAAATTTGGAAACATCCTGAGCATGTTTGAGAAGTGCAAGATAATCTTGTCTCTTATCATCAGGAAGTAGAGGGCTCATAAGCTCTAGATCTCCTGTAACTTCCTTAAGGAACATTCCCATATAAAATGTAGGAACTAATCCTGGCAGAAAGCATAGAGGCCTGGAAGGTTCGACGGCCCAAGGCATCAAGAGTTCTATATTCACGTCCTGGAGGATTAGATGCATGTCTTTTGGCACTCTTGATCCTTCTCATAGCTGATTCCACCACCATGGAATGGTAGGGCAGCTGAGTTTTTTGAAATCCAGGACAGGGAGGAACTCGATACATGGTATCGAGCCTACGAGAATGAGGAGAAGTGGTAAGAGGTGTTTCCCACATCCTTAGCATGAGATCATGTAAGATATCATGAATAGGCAAAGTAGTTGCCTCTTTGGGAGCTTTAGGATACTGTAAAATCTCCAATTCCTTCGCCCTAGGCTCTGTTTCAGGAGCCACTGTGATGGAAAGACCTCGAGCCTCATCTTGGATAAAATCCTGGAAGGATATATCCTCTGGAGGAGACATCCTACGTTTAGGAGAGGAAGAATCCTCAGGAAGAAGTACTCTGGTATCGACAGAGCTATCAGAGTCTTCAGACTCGTCGGAGGATTCAAAGTATCTCCTATCCGGGTAATCGTGCATTGCACGATACCGGTACCGATTGAAGTCGGTATCAACAGGGTCCGGTACCGATGCAGGTAAGTTGGTACCGCTAGTCCACCTGCCGACGTCGATGCAATTGGCCCCGGTACCGATGTTGGTACTGGTACCGGTTGAATTGTCTGAAGCGGTTTCGGGGGCAACGATGCCGAGAGAAGAGCCGCCAGACTGCGTTCAATAGCCAAAAATCTCTGGTCTATCGACGCCACCGATGCCTGGGTATCGGTACCGGGCGAAGCGGCCGGTACCCCACAGCATGGCACCAGTAGTTCTGCCGAGGTTGGGGTCTCGAGAACATCCTGGAGCCCCGATGATGCTTTGGAAGCTGAAGCCTCCCGCCAGGGCAATTTTCGTCAGTGTGAGTCCCTCAAGGGCAACACTAGAGGCATCTCGATACTTAGAAGGAGATCTACCCTTTGAGGACCGGCTAGACTTATGTTTAGTTACCTGAGATTCATTGGAGGAAGACGAAGCCCTGGAAGATGTTGATGCCACAGATGTTGCATCAGAGGGAAAAAGGGTGCTAAGTTTAGCAGCTCGGTTTTGCCAGCCCCTCTTCGACATCATCCCACAGGCAACACACTCGGAGATCGAGTGGTCAGGACCTAAACATTTGAGGCACCACTCATGGGTGTCGGTGATAGAGATAGTACCGCCACACTTGGAACACTTTTTAAAACCCGAGGCTGTTTTTTCCATTGTAGAGGAAAGTTGGGCCTAGTGCCCAAAATGGCGCATGGCACCAGAGGAGAAAAAAGCTGGAAGACTCCAGGAAAGATTTTTTTTTTTTTATAAGGAAAAGAAAGAAAGAACCGGCGGTACCGGTGTAGCGTCGAAGGAAGGCAGTCGCGACCACAAAAAAGAAGAATAAAGGGATATTTTCTGCGGTGACAGGAAGTGCGACCTGCCGGCTCCGCGGAAAACGAAGAACTGGAGACAGTTGGGAAAGGCGGGAAGGCAGCACGCAGGCGCTGTGGGATGCTCCCAAAAGCTTTCTAATTGGACGCTGGGGATCGTTCCCGTGCAGGCTCCGTCGGTACCAATGATACCCATATGTGAAGACTACATTCCTGCTTGTTCCTGGAGATCAGGTTCGCCCATCTTTCGGCGCACCATACTGAAAATTGGTGCCACTTGAAAGTATATACCCTTCTTGTGGAAGCTACGAGAGGCCAGAAGAACCTCTTCCATGTCCTGTGGGAGGTTGAAGGGAGCTAACGCTACCCTTTCAGCAGCCAAGCCGTGAGTGACAGGGATTCCAAAGTGGGGTGTAGGAGAGAGCCATGCTCCTGTGAGAGTAGTCCTGGGGCTCGGCTTAAGGGAATAGCCACCGTCGCCGACAGGGAGAGGAGCAGTGGGAATCAGGGTTGCCTGGGCCATTGGGGAGCTATCAGTATTAGTGATGCCCTGTCGTGCTGGACCTTGAAGAGGGTCTTGGTGACCAGTGGTGTCGGTGGGATAGCATACAGGAGGTCTTCCGTTTATGGAATGCATCTGATGCCACCCGGGACGGGTGCGGCTGGTGTGAGCAGAAGTGGGGCAACTCTGTATTGTCCAGACTGGAGAACAGGTCCACCAGGGGGGTGCCCCAGAGTCGAAACAACCAGGAGGCCACTTCGGGATAAAGGCGCCACTCGTGCAGGTGGAAGACCGCTTTTGCCGCTGGAGACAGACTGCTCTCAGGAGCATCCCTCTGCGTGTCGCAAAGGAGCAGAGGGCTCTCGCCTCCTAGCAGAGGGAGTACGACCCCATGCCCCCTTGTTTGTTCATGTAGAACACTGCAACTTGGTTGTCGGTCTGGACCAGCATACACTGGTGCTGCAACAGGCGACGGAAGGCTCAGAGATTCAGAAATGTTTGCCCGGAGCTCCAACAGATTGATTTGCAACTGGGATTCCATCTGGGACCAGCTGCCTTGCATCTGGAGGCCCTTGTAATGTGCTCCCCAGCCCAGTAAGGAGGCGTCCATGGTGAGGACTTTCTGGGGGATGGGTACCTGGAAGGGCATCCTGCTGAAGATAAGGGATTTGCCACCATCCTAGGGAGTCTGCCAACTGGCAGGTCACTCTCACTCTGTCCTGAGCCTGCCAATGGCTTGTGTCCGCTGAGAGTGGAGGCACCACTGGGCTGCTCTTATGTGTAGTCTGGTGTATGGGGTCACATGAACCGTGGAGGCCATTTGGCCCAATAGGCAGCCGAGCGTGTAACGCCCCGCGACAGTGCACCTCTGAGGCTAGCTCCTGAGGGGTTGAGCTGGAGCAAGGTGGGACTTGGGGAAATTGATGATGAACCCCAGATGCTGCAGGGCATTGATGGTGCGCCCAGTGGCACATTGCGCATCTGCATTTGTGCCTCCCCTTATGAGCCAGTCATCCAGGTAAGGGAAGATGAAAGCCTCTTGGAGCCGGAGGTGGGCTGAGACCACCTCGAGGCACTTGGTAAAGGCATTTGATGATGCGGCCAGTCTGAAGGGAAGCACTCTGTAATGGTAGTGCCCTTCTCCCACCACAAACCAGAGGTATTTTCTGTGCTGGGATGGATCGGGATGTGTGTGTAGGCATCCCTTAGGTCCAAGGGGCATAGCCAATCTCCCTGCTGGAGGAATGGCAGCAGGGTTCCAAGGGACAACATCTCAAACTTCTTCCTTACTAGAAATCTCTTCAGCTCCCGTAGGTCTAAGATGGGCCCGAGGCCCCCTGTCCTCTTGGGGACAAGGAAATACCTGGAGTAGAAACCAGTGTCCCAGAGATGTTTTGGCACTGACTCCACCGCTTTGTCCTGGAGTAGACCTGTGAGCTCAGTAAGAAGCAGGGTCTGTTGAAGGTCTTATGGCTTCTCCTGGAAAGTACGAGAGTGGTGCCCGATGTAGGTGGAGGAGGTAGCCCTCCTTGACCATTTGTAGCACCCAGGTATCAGTGGTGATGGTGGACCACCTGTGGGCAAACAGGGCTATACACCCCCCTGCGGACTGCAGGGGACCTCCTGGGGGAGAGGAGGTCAAGCCCAGGCAGTCAAAAGCTCCCCCTAGGCTGGGCTGGCGTCTGGAACGTTTGGGTCTTTTGCTTACAGGGACCATGTCCCTGCCCTTTCTGCTGTTGGCCTTGCAGAGGGCCCAAGAAGGCCTGAAATTGCGAGATATTTCCAAACTCCACCTTCTTCCTTGGGAAGAAAGACTTCTTCCCCGGGCCTTCTTACAGGGCTGCACCGAGGTCTTCTTCGAGAGTCTGGTTCTCATTAGGAATTTGGTCTCTATCTCTGCAGTTTTGTCTGCCATGGGTTTCCCAAAGAGGTTCTCTCTGATGCAGGGGACATCAGTAAATTTGTCCTGAACCCATTGTTCTAGGGCAGGTGATTACAGTCATGCTTAACGTTGTACCCTGATGCTTGCGGCAGCCACCCTGGCTGAAGAAGCAATTGTAGGCTGCTTGATACAAGAACTTTGAGCACTCTTTGAGCGCCGAGGCCAGAGTCTTAAATCTCTGCAGGAGTTCCCCATCGAGGCCTGCCGAGAATCAACCGAGCTCCCTCGACAGCTCCTTAAGGTACATGCCGATATAGAGCTGGTAGGACAGGATTCGGCAAGTCAGCATCAAGCTCTGATGAGCGTCAAGAGTTTGGGCTTCCCTGCCGAGTGGCACAAAGGAATCAATCTTTTGGCTCTTGATCCTGCACATGGCTGACTTAATGACAATCAAGTTGTGGGGAAGTTGGGTCTTCTGGAACCCAGGGCTTCGGTGCACTCAGTATATGGAGTCGAGTTGCCTGCTGACAATGGGTACTGGCACAGGTGTTTCCCATATCCGGAGGCGGCGGCACTCGAGGATCAGAGTCACCGGTACCATAAAGGTTTCCTTAGGGGGGGGGCCCTCGTACTGGAGTATCTCCAGTTCCTTCATGTGTGGATCTTCCTCGGCCTCAGTCTCAATGGTGAGAGCTTAGCCATGTTCCACACAAAGACAAGGGGAACGGTGTCTGGACACCAGAGGAGACGGGTCTGAAGGCACGTTTCAGTGTCGCCGAGTGTCCAGGGACTCCGCATCCTCGGTCTTCCATTTGGTCTCGGAGTCCGAGGCTCCATGATTACCATGGTCAAAGTTTGCAATGGGCAGTCCGCGACCTCAGGAGGATCTGCAGTCCGAGTCACAGATGCTCGCCGGAGAGGACCAGTGTCCCGAGGAACGGGATTGAGACCTCATCCGGAGCCGTTGGGTTTCTCGAGGTGGGTGGCGCTTAAGGATCAGCTCGATGTCCAGGGAAGACCTCAATGTTGAGGATTCCGTCATCAGGGCAGATGAACCAGACATAAACGCCTGCTGCATAGCTCTCTAAGGCCGCCATCCTAGTCTCCATGCCAGTTAGCTCCGCAGTCTTCGAGGCGGGCACTGAGGATTTCGGGTCTGGTGTCGGTACTGTCAAGGGGGAGTCTTTGACGAGGATGTCCTCAGGTGTCCGAGGCCGGTTGGTGGGTGTCGACAATTCCTTGTGGGGCAGTTTGTGAGGCCGCTCCCACTTCAACTCCTCAGACTCACGCCACAGACTGCGGGGCCTGGAGTGGGATTTCCCCTTCTTCCTAGACCTGTCCTCCAAGGCGGTCTTCGAGGGTTTCGATTTCTTGCGTTCCACCTCTGGGGATTTCCTCTCAGAGGAACCGTGTCAGCGGGACTCCGAGGAGGCTTGGGCTTTGTGGGGCACTGAGGTACCAGACAAGGTCCTGGAGCATGGTGTCACCAGAGACTCCGGCATGAAGTCAGACTTTTGGAAGAATTTCTCCGGCTGCTGGTGACGGCTCTTTAGGGCCTTTGAGGTCATGGTTCTGCAAGGTTTGCATTCTGAGCCACTGTGCTCCAGGCCAGGGCACCAGAGGCAGCAGTCATGCGGATCGGTGAGGAACATCATTTTGCTGCACCAATCGCATTTCTTGAAGCTGTTGACCATCAGGAAAATGGGGTCTCTGCCACCCGGCAAGAGTCCGAGGCCTTCAGCCAAAAAAGGGCGCAAAAGCCAGTCAAGGAACACCTCGAGATAAATGGAAAAAACCAAGAAACAAACCCGAGGAGTGATGCCAAGGCAAGCTGGCTCGGGGCAGGAAGGAACCGGTATGCAAACGGAACAATAATCTATCAAAAAATCACACTTTTTCTGAAGAAAACTGGGGAGATGTCTGGAGGGCTCCGTGGAAAAAAGGAGACTGAGGCAAGATGGCACCTTTGGGTGGGAAGGGAATTATGCATGTGTGGTGCATCTCCCAAAGGCTTTCTTTGAAAGCTGGGGAGATGCTTCCGCGGGGTCTCCATCAGGGTCGATGTCACCCATATGTGAGAATTGACTTCCTGCTTGTTACCGGAGAAAGCATAGTTACTTACCTGTAACAGGTGCTCTCCAGGGACTGCAGGAATCAGTCCTCATATATGGGTGACGTCGGTGCCAACAGAGCCCGTTTGGAAGCATCTCCCCAGCTTTCAAAGAAAGCCTTTTGGAGATGCCACCATGCATGCATGGTCCCCTTCCCACCCAAGGGTGCCATCTTGTTCAGCCAGATGACAAAGCTAGGAAGGCATAAAAATAAAATAAGATAAAGGAGGAAACTCCAAGGGGAGGAAGGAGGAGGGTTATGAGGATTGATTCCTGATGTCCCTGGAGAACACCTGTTAAAGGTAACTACGTTTTCTCCAGGAACAAGCAAGAAGTCAGTACTTACATATGGGACTCCCTAGCTCCAGGCTGCCGGGAACTGAACCATGACAGCACCAGCGGCAACCGTGGCAGGGTAGCCGCGAGTTGCAGAAAACGTGTTTCCGATTGAGAGACTCTGCGAGACCCTAGTGTCCAAAGGGACCATCACTCCGGTAGCCTGAACATAGAAGGGTCGGAGTTGCCTACACCCTGAATAGATTATGGAGTACTGCTTGGCCAAAGGCACTGTCATGATGGGACTTGCTCTCCAGGCAGTGGTGAGCTGCGAATGTGTGAATTGAAGACCATGTGGTGGCCTTGCAGATTTCCATCACCGGCACTGAGAGCAGTTTCGCCACTGAAGTAGCCATCGCTCTCACATGATGCACTGTGATCACAGTGCTCCAGGGAGAGTCCAGCCCGCTCATAGGCAAGGCCAATACAGTCCGCCACCCAAGTGAACAGAGTTCGCTTAGCACTGGGGAGCCGCAGCCTACTGGGGTCGTAAGAAACAAAAAGTTCAGAAGCTTTGTGGTGGCCCTCAGTCCATTGAAGGTAGAAGGACAGGGCTCTTTTACAATCCACAGTATGGAGTAGAGTCTCCTCCTGACCAGCATGGGGCCGGGGGAAGAAGGTGGAGAGGACCACCTCCTGATTGAGGTTGAAAGGGGATATCACCTTCGGGAGGAATTTGGGGTGCATGCGGGACACCACTCTGTTCTTGTCGAACCTTGTATAAGGTGGCTCTGCTACCAGAGCTTGGAGCGCGCTTACTCTGTGAGTGGATGTAAGAGCCATCAGGAAGACAACCTTCTAGGAAAGATACTGCAGGTGGCAAGTGGCCAGAGGCTCAAATGGCGGTCTAGTGAGCTGCACCACATTGAGGTCCCACTGCCACCGGGGGGGGGGGGGCGGGTGGGGGGTTTAGTAAGCAAGAGGCCCCAGAGAAATCGAGAGATCAGGGGCTGAAACCGAGAGGGGTTTTCCCTCGGTGGGGTGGTGGTGGTGCTTCGCAATTGCGCTTAAGTGCACTCTGACTGAGTTGGACTTCAGTCCGGCCTGCGACAAATAGAGCAGGTACTGGAGCACCACTTGCACAGGGCAGGAGAAGCGGTTCTCCTGCCTCTCTGCACACCATGCTGAGAACCAGCGCCACTTAAAGGTGTACACGCATCTTGTGGAGGGCTTGCAGGAGGCCAACAAGACCTCTACCTCTTGCAGGAGGTTAAAGGGAGCCTGAGCTACCCTTTCAGCATCCATGCTGTTAATGTCAGGGACCCCAAGTTGGGGTGTAGGAGGGAGCACTTCTCTTGAGACAGAAGGTCCGGTGCATAGTCCAGTAGGCCCAGGAGTGCCGATGACAATTCGAGCAGTAGTGGGAACCAGGGCTGCCTGGACCATTTGGGGGCAATTAATATCAGTGATGCCCCCTCCCGCTGGACTTTGAAGAGGGTCCTGGTGACTAGCGGGGTTGGTGGGAAGATGTAGAGGAGGCCTTCCGTCCATGGGATTAGGAATGCATCCACCGCTACTCTCAACAGGTCCGGCTGCAGTGAGCAAAAGCAGGGCAGCTGCGTGCTGCCCAGGCTGGCAAAGAGGTCCATCAGGGGCAGCCCACAGAGATGGAAGAGCTACTCTGGGGTTCAGATGCCATTCATGTGGCTGAAGGACTCTGCTCAGCCTGTCTGCCAGGGTATTGTCATGAGCACCCAACCTTTTTTCAGTGACCTCACAAACTTTTTTCTTTTTGTCGGAGCTAGCCGTAGGAAGGTCGGAAGGGAAACCGACCCACACCAAGCGAGTAGCTACTTTTATTATTATAGGTTCTTCACCAAAATAAAGTTAAAGTTCATTTAACCATAAAATAGTCAAAAGACTTATCTCAGTCCAGAAATGCCAGTTATGATAGATACACGACGCGCACGTTTCGGGCACTCTAGCCCTGTTTCAAGTGCAATAACTAGGATTCCTTAATCTTCAAATACCATCCTCTGAACGCCGTCGATGGCCTGTTCGCGATTCTGATCCTGCGGGGCTAGACGTGCCCTGCGGGATCAGAATCGCGACTCCCTCTGTGCGTCCGGTTCAGGCGGGCGCACAGAGGGCTTCTTCGTCCGGAATGGAATTGGGCCTTATATAGCTGCCCTGCATGTGCAGTGTCCTTCTATTTTGGCACTGGCTTGGTGGCTTGAGATGCGCAAGTATCTCTCATGTGACTACCCAAACTTATAAGATTCTGTATAAACTATAAATTCTTTTCTGAAGATAGTAATTATATTTAACATTGGAGCCATTTTCCCAAGCACCAAATATATGCACATATATAGAGATTTAGTCTATCTTAACCACTATGAGAAAAGTAATTTTGACCAATGGTGTCCTAAATTATAACTACACTCATTTTTATTTAAGTTAGAGCTAAACAGGTGAAGGCCACTTAGGCTGATACTCCGAAATACCTTATTGACAAATTTATATATTATCTTAAATATTTTGAAATTATATTTTTGAATGTGGCTCTTTTATATTTGTGTATATTTAATATGCCTTTACAAAAATGTAAATTATTTTTATTGTTCTATATTTATTTTTTTAAATTATGTTTTGCATAATCTTGAGCTCTCTTATTTGTACATGATACAATGTGCTTCCTTTTTTGAGGTGTCTTTATTGATTGTATGCTTTTATGATACTTAAGCTAGTTTTTATTATTCTTTTTAGTGAAAGCTGTCATACAAATTCCTTTAAGTATGTTTACGCTTATGTTATGAGAGTCTGGTATGTTATAGTTTTATTCTTTAAATGTGACTTTTATTATACAGTATATTGTCTATGAAATTTTCTGTATTTCACTATTTTTATTATACATGTAAAATATTGATGTTTGATTTTAATGTATGTTTGTTGTTACTATTGTAGACCCCCTGATGAAGGCTTAACCGCCGAAACTTGGCCGTCAGGTTTTCTGTAATAAAAGTTTTGTTTGTAAGACCTGATCTGCTTTCTGCTCCTTTTTTGTCCATTGCCCTCTAGAGCAGTGGCTCCAATCCATTCCTCGGATACCCCCAGGTCAGTCAGGTTTTCCACAATGAATATGCATGAGATAGATCTGCATGCACTGCTTCCATTTTATGCAGATCTATCTCATTGTGGATACCCTGAAAACCTGACTGGCCTGGGGGTAACCGAGGACTGGGTTGGGAACCACTGCTCTAGAGGCTCAAGCTGATAGAAGCAGGGGAGTGATGTCATTGAAACCTGAGCATTTCATTGGTTCTCTGACACCACACATCTGCTGATAGGGGGAACACAACCCACTTGTCTGCACTGGTCTAGCAGGATGATATGGAAATTGACATTTGCTGCTTTCTGCTGCTACACTAAACTGGACTTTTTGGGGCTCCAAAAGTAATCTGAGATTTCAGCACTTGCTTTGAGGAAAGAGGCTATGGAGAAAGGGTTTCATTCTTGCTGCTCTGGAATGTGGACTGGACTCCCTTTAACTATCTGCCAAGAGTTGTTAAAACTACCAAGCTAAGAAGAAGCGTTTCACAGAATGTATATGGGTATAGACATTCTAAGAAGGGAAACTATACAGGCCATGTGGGATACATGCTTTAGGGTGCCTTCTTTGCACTGCATCATATGTACAGAAGGCACTTATCAAGTCTCTATAATAAATGTACAGGCCAAGTAAAATACTCATTGAGTTTGGCTTGTACACTGAGTGTGTAGAACTATATCCATCTGAGGACATGGGAGAAAATGTTATCAGCTCAGCTATTTGAATGTGACAATGGGATTACAGCAGTATGCTGCATAAAAAGGGGACTTACTCTGCAGGTCCTCATCTTCAGCAAAAGTGGGGTTGTCCATAAGATACTGCTGGGCTTCTGACCAAGTGGTCTGGAAACTGACATTGCTCATGTTGTCCAGTATATTCTTTAGGGCCTGAATGTTACGTTTTCGTAACTGTTTGGCCTGTTCCTACCCAAAAAGAAACATTTTCAAAAAGGAATCACTATGCTGTTTACATTCAAACATCTAATACCTATCTAGAACAATGAGAGAGCCAGCTAGGGCTGCTATAGCCCACTGTACATTATAACACCAGCCTTCAAGAGCTGCAAATAGGCTGCTTTCAGAATAACTACTGTATGAAAATTAAACCAGTCAATAACTAGACTGCAGAACCTCTGTCCTACAGTATATAATGTTCTTCAAAGTTTATTTTCAACATTAAACATCACAAGAACGGGGGTGAAAGGTGAAATTTTACTTACCTGATAATTTCCTTTCCTGGAATCCTGTTAGATCAGGCTAGACAGGTGGATAGTATCCCCCTGCCACCAGATGATAGAGACAAAGAAAAACTAGAAGTTTTCAATGACATCAACAGAGGTGCTAGGCTTAGTAAGGGCCGGCCCAAGGGTTTCTGCTGCCCCAGGCAGAAGCCCTGGCCATGCCTCCTCCCCTCCAATGCCAAGCTGCACCGTCACCCCTTGCTGCCACCGATTCCAGTGGTGGAGTCGAGGAAGGAGGGCAGCTTGGTTCGGCACGCTGGCAGCAGCCTATGTGCTTCAGCACATATGGTCTGCCCTTCTGACCCCCCTTCCGACAAACTCCAGGGGTCAGAAGCAGCAGGCCATGTATGGCGAAGCACATGGCCTGTCGCCTACAGACGTCTGCCACCCTAGGCAGCCACCTAGCCTGCCTAGTGGATGGGCTAGCCCTGCCTTCAGTACTTCCTTGGCAAAGTCCCTTAACATGAAATAGGACTCAGAGGACAAACACAAGAGAACCCAAACTTAATACTCGGAATAATGGGCTAACAAGCCCAACTACAGACATGAATTCTGTGAATACCAACAGCATCCCCGTGAAAACAAAAACAATAGAGGCAGCAGTGAACTCCCCAAGGTAGGTCCTGGACTGGTCTAGTAGGATTTAAGGAAAGGAAATTAGCAGGTAAGTAAGATTTCACTTTTCAGATCATCCTGCTAGACCAGTCTAGACAAGTGGGAAATGTCAAAGCTACAACTCATCTTGGCAGGAGGAAGACAGCTGCCCTGAGAACCTCCACCCCAAAGGCCACATCTGTCCTGGTCTGCAGGTCCCAAAGGATTATGCCTTACAAATGCAGACAGGAAGGACCATGTAGCTGCCTGATAATATCTATTAGAGTAACCTAGCTTGCCTCCACCCAGAAGACATCTGCACCTTGGTGGAGTGAGCCCTCAAATCCACCAGTACAGGCTTAGCCCTGAGAATATAGGTTGAGGCATCCACCTCCTTAATCCAGCACCCCAAGGTAGCCTTGGAGGCCGACTCGTCCTGCACACCCCTCCAAACAAGACAAACAGCCAATTTGACCCATGGAAAGGAATACCTTTAAGTAACGGAGCAACACCCTACAGACATCAACAAGATGGAGGTCTTTATCCTTTTTCCGACACTGATCAGAAGTAAAAGCCAGGAGAGATACCACCTAGTGGCATGAAAAATGACAACTACCTTGGGTAAAAAGGAAGGAACAGGATGAAGCATAATCGCTTCCGCCGAGAAGATCAAGTACAGATCTGTATATAACAAAGTCTGCAACTCGGAGATACACTGGACCAAGCAAATGGCCACCAATAACATGTTTTGTGAGACAAATCCTTGATCATGGACTACTTTAATGGCTCAAATGGAGCCCCCATCATGGCTTGAACCAGCCCAAGATCTCAGAGTATTACTACGGGCTCTACAGGGAGAACTTTGTCAAAACTGTCCTGAATGAACACCAACAAGCACAGCAAGTTTGCTCACCAAGGTGAATATCTGTGCTCATGACATCATGCCTCAAAGAGACACCAAACCTAGACACAGGCTAGTGGAAATCACTGCGGAACAGTACCCTTTCTGCCTTAAGCGGCACCTTTCAAAGGCCAAGAAGTTAGCAAGAACAGACCAGGGCATCTAGAAGGATGGGACTTTGAAGAAGTAGATCACTTCCCTGGTGGAAGGGAAGGGGCCACCCTGCCAACAGCCTCACCAATCCAGCGAAACTAGTATCACCAGGTCCAGATGGTCCTGCAAATCAAACGCCCGATCAAAGGCCACAGTGGAAAAACATACAGGAGGGAGTCCTGCAGCCATAGTTACATTAGTGTGTCCACTCCTTTGGAACTGGTCATCCTTTGTCTGCTGAAAAATGTGTCCACCTTGGCATTTGCTTGCATTGCCATCAGATTCAGGGATGGGCATCCCCAGCAGTCTACAACTTTCTGGAAAGTCTGTGGACTGAGCTCCCAAGGAATCGAGGGTGTGCTTGCTGAAGAAGTTAATCTCAACATTTTTGGTGCCTGCAATGTGCTGCGTCATGAGCAGCAAACAAATGGCATTTTGCCTAGAGGAACAACAACCGCCTCTCGAGAGCAACCATCAAATTTTTGGTGCTTCCATCCCTGTTGACATACGTAATCGCTTTTGCATTGTCTGAGAATACTCCGATTGCATGGGATGAAACTGTACTAAGAGAATGGCCCTCACCTTCAGGCTGTTGATTGGTCAGGATGCCTTGTGGGCAGACCACCAACACTGAGCCATTCAACCAAAGCAGTGCGCAGCCCAACCTGAGAGGCTTGCACTGGATGTCACCACTAAACAATGCAGATTCTCCAGGGACAAGCTCTTCATCAAATTGGAGGGCCAGAGCCACCATAGTAGGTTCTTCAATACCCTCAGCCACAAGGGAAGCCAGATTTCATAATCATGTGAAAGAGGGGACCATCTCATCAGCAATTCTCTCTAACGCAGGCACAAGATCTATCATGGCCACCTTTGTGCCCAGGACAAAATATTCCCAGACCCTGGGTGCGGGCAGGCTCTGAAAGCCTCTTGTGGATCAGGAATATCCTGCCCTAGCACATATCAAAGTCTACCCCTTTTATCCCCCTCTCCCTGTAGAGCTCATTCAATTGGTTTATATTATAATCTTTTTATCTTCTGGTCCCGGTTTTATACATTCTTTTTTTAACCTTGTTTTTTTAGGTGATTGTTCTTTTCCTATTTTTTATTTATGATATATGCTTTTTATCATGATTTTTTTTATATACGAGTGATGTGTTTTCTTTTTTACAATGCTTTTTAACATTCTTTTATTGCTGCTTGTACTATTTATTTATTTTATTTACTGCTTTATCTAGGTAATCAAGGTGGTTTACAGAAACATTATCAATGGAAGAACTGAAGGAAATATCGATACATTGGGAAGATGTATTACAACTATTAGATAAACTGAAGAGTAGCAAATCACCTGGGCCGGATGATATATGTACATCCAAGAGTGTTGAAAGAACTGAAATATGAGATTGCAGACCTGCTATTAGTAATCTGTGAACTATCATTAAAATCATCTGTAATACCTGAAGACTGGAGGATGGCGAACGTAACGCCAATTTTTAAAAAGGATTCCAGGGGTGATCCGGAAAACTACAGACCGGTGAGCCTGACATCAGTACCGGTAAAAATGGTAGAAACCATCATAAAGAACAAAATTGCTGAACATGTAGATAGTCATGGCTTAATGGGAGACAGCCAACATGGCTTTACACAAGGAAGATCTTGTCTTACTAATC
Organism: Ichthyophis bannanicus; assembly: GCA_033557465.1. Taxonomy (NCBI): domain Eukaryota; kingdom Metazoa; phylum Chordata; class Amphibia; order Gymnophiona; family Ichthyophiidae; genus Ichthyophis; species Ichthyophis bannanicus. Next base: position 441,988,609 of record CM066033.1, read on the forward strand.
TGTTATGTTTTTTTGAAGGTGTGAATAAACAGGTAGACAAAGGTGAGTCGGTTGATACAGTGTATTTAGACTTTCAGAAAGCCGCTGACAAGGTCCCTCATCAGAGACTTTTGGCAAAACTAGAGTCATGGGATAGGAAGCAGTGTACTATTGTGGATCAGGAACAGGTTAAAAGATAGAAAGCAGAGGGTAGGGCTAAATGGCCAATTTTCCCAATGGAGAACAATGAATAGTGGTGTACCCCAGGGATCTGTGCTGGGTCCGCTGCTTTTTGACATATTCATAAATGACCTGGAAAAGGGAATAACGAGCGAGCTTATCAAATTTGCAGATGACACAAAACAAAAGTTGTTAAAACTCAAGAGGACTGTGGAAAATTGCAAGAGGATCTTGATAAATTGGAAGACTGGGCATCAAAATGGCAGAAGAAATTGAATGTGGACAAGTGCAAAGTTATGCACCTAGGGAAGAACAACCCAAACTATGGTTACACGATGCAAGATTCCACATTAGGAACTGCCACCCAGGAAAAAGATTTAGGCATCATTGTGGATAACATGTTAAAACCCTCGGCCCAGTGTGCAGCGGCAGCCAAGAGAGCAAATAGAATGCTAGGTATCATAAGGAAAGGAATGGAAAATAAAACAAAGGATATTATAATGCCTCTATATCATTTCATGGTGAGACCGCACCTTGAATATTGTGTGCAATTCTGGTCGCCGTATCTTAAAAAGGATATAGCGTTATTAGAAAAGGTTCAGAGAAGAGCCACCAAAATGGTAAAGGGGATGGAAGGATACCCCTATGAAGAATGGCTAAAAAGGATAGGGCTCTTAAACCTGGAAAAGAGACGGCTGAGGGGAGATATGATAGAAGTCTATAAATTAATGAACGGAGTGGAACGGGTAAACGTAGATCGATTGTTTACCCGTTCCACTCCGTATGATAGAATACAGAAAGACTAGGGGACATGCAATGAAGCTACAGGGTAAACTATTTAAGACTAATAAAAGCATTGTGGAACCTGTGTCTTTTGGGGAGACTGCTAGGTACGTATGACCTAGATTGGCCACTGTTGGAAACAGCATACTGGGTTTCATGGACCTTGGTCTGACCCAGTATGGCATATCTTATGTTCTTAACTACTGCTTGAGACAGTTTACAAAGAACAATTACTGAGAACAGTTACAAGTAACAAATAACAATGTAGCTTAAACTATTTACACAATACATTCATCTGGTGTTCTCCGTTCCCCTTTTTCTCTCAATTTTTATACCACTGATCACCTTTTTATACTTTTCTTATTTTTTTATCATAATTTCAACCATAACTACTTTTTCTGCTTTTATCCCTTCTTTGGGAGCTTTTTTATTTAAACTTTGATTCTCATTTTAGTTCTGGAGTCGGATGCTGCTCAGCTTCATTGTACACTGTTGGCTTCTCCCTTGACAGCATACTGTCTGCTATACAGCCCAGCGGCTTTGACCTACTTCTCTTTCCCTTCCCCCCTTCTCAGCCTACTCCATCCCTCCCCCATCCCCTCACCTTTTTTGATTACACTATACAATGAGTTGCAAATATTCCCAGACCCTAGGTGCCTCCAGGCTCCGAAAGGCCGCGAGCTGGTTGAAGAGCTTGTTTTGCCTCTTGCTGAACAGGAATATCCTGCCCCAGCAAGTATCACAACTCCACCCCAAGCTACTTCAGGGACTGTGGGGGGAACAAGTTGGCTGTTGTTGTGGTTCACAAGCTAGCTCCAGCTCTTCCGGAACTGAACCACTCAGCATGTCACCAGCTGCATATTGGCTAATGACTGCTTTGATGAGTCAGTCATGTGAACTAAAATGCCCTTGCAACGGACAGCAGCTGCCACCATACCACCATAACCTTGGAAAAGGTTATGGGGGCTGTCACAAGGCCAAAGGACAGAGCACAAAACTGGAAATGCTTTGCCAGGATGGCAAACTTCAGGAATCTCTGTTGATCTTCTTGAATAAGGATATGAAAAAAACAGCTCATCTAGGGAAGTCAAAAACTCTCCCCTTCCTAACCACATGGATGATCAACCTTAGTGAGGCATCCGCAGACAGATGTTGACCACTTTGAGAGTGAGAACTAGCCTGAATGAACCATTGTTTTTGGGCACTAGGAAATAAATGAAGCAGCTTTCCTTTCCTCTCTGGCTGGGAGCTAGAGAAGCCTCTCTAGGGTGGCTCTGATGGCTGGCTTCTTGGATACAAAACTGCACAGACAAGGTAGTTACTCACCTGTAGCAGGTATTCTCACATATGGGTGATGTCACCGATGGAGCCCCATGCAGGAATGCTCCCCAGCTTCTACTGGAAGCTTTTAAGAGGCTCTACCATGCCTGCGCCTGTCTTCCCACTTGCCGTGGCACCATATTCTCCAGTACGATGACACAGCTGTAGCAGAGGACAACTCCTCGGGGAGGTGGGAGGATTGTGAGGACTTATTCTTGCTGTCCACAGAGAACACCTGCTACAGATGAGCAATTACATTTTCTCTTTGGACAAGCAAGAAATAAGTCTTCACACATGGGACTCCCAAGCTACAGGCTACCGGTTTAAGAGCCCAACATGGGCAACAAAACAGAACTGAAGAATCAACTATGTACAACAATGGTAGCCCCCCAAGAGGAACTCATCTAATTCAGTATCTTCACCATACGGTTCCACTCATCATCACACAAGCTCTTAGTAATTTCAATTTTTTGGTAGCCTGGATAGACAGTAAAGCCTTGGTGTGATGGAGTTGGAGTTTAATCCCCAAAGAGATGCCAGAAAACAGACTGGCCAAAGTTGCTGCCACGTTGGGAATCCCCATCCAGATAGTAGTGAGATGTGAATGTGTGGATGGAAGATCACATTACTGCCCTAAAGATCTCTTCCATGGAGACTGAGCACAAATTGGCCACCAAAGAAGACATGGCCCTGACATTGTGAGCCATGACATGACCATCAAGGCTCAGGCCAGCCTGGGCATAAGCAAAAGAGATGCAGTCTGCCAACCAAATTTAAAGAGTTCATTAGGAAATGGCAACCCCTAGCTTGCTAGGATCAAAAGACAAACAGCTGAATGGACTTTCAGTGGGCCTTCTTCCGCTCTAAGTAAAAAACCAAGGCTTGCTTGCAGTCCAACATGTGCAGAGCCGCTTCCCCTCTATGGGAGTGAGACCTTGGAAAGAAAGTCAGCAGAATGACGGACTGATACCATCTTCGGGAGGAATCGCGAATGAGTACATAGGACCACTCTATTACGATGGAATCTGGTATACTGCGGGTGAGCCACCAGCCTGGAGTTCACTAACCTAGCATGCTGGGATAACCGCCACCAGAACAAGACCTTCCAGGCCAAGAATTTCAAAGGGTAGGAAGTGAGCGACTCAAAGGGAGCTAACATGAGCTGCACCAAAACCACATTGAGGTTCCAAGCCACCGCCAGAGGCTTGAAGGGAGGTTTAGAGAGGAGTAAGCTCCACATGAAGCAAACCACTAAAGGCTGAGCAGATATAGGCTTCCCCTCCAAATCGTGATGGTAGGCCCAATTGCACTGAGGTGGACCCTGACAGAGTTGGACTTGAGACCTGACTCCGAGAATGCACCGTGAAGGTGTGAGTGGAAGACCAGGTGGCAGCCCGGTAGATGTCTGCCAGTGGCACCGAGTGCAGACTAGCAACAGACATCACCATCGCTCAGACATTGTGAGCCGTGACTCGGCGTTCCAGGGGAAACCCGCTGAGCAAAGGTGATACAGTCTGCCACCCAGATGGACAAGGTATGCTTGGTGACCACCAGTCCCAATCGGCTGGGGTCGAAGGAAACGAAGAGCTGCTCAGACCTGTGGTGGGCCCGAGTCCGCTTCAGGTAGAAAGAGAGAGTCCTCTTACAATCCAGGGTGTGGAGAATCGCCAATGCCTGTCGGCGTGGGGCTTTGGGAAAAAGGTGGGCAGCGTCCATTGCATTCTGAAGCACCACTGTGTCACCTTCATGTTGAGATGGGCATTGGGCATGACCGTGGAGGCCATATGGCTGAGAAGGCGAAGCGTCATCCGGGCCAGGACAGAGCCACGGCGCGGCACCACACCTCGGACGCCAGGGAGACGAGATGGTCTGCTCTGTCCTGAGCGAAAAAAGCCATGGCCCGGAGGGTGTCCAAGCGAGCCTCGTTGAACTCCAGGGACTGAACTGGAGTGAGGTGGGACTTTATGTAATTGATCACGAATCCCAGATGCTCCAGGAGGCAAATAGTGCAGTCCGTGGCCTGTCTGGCTTCAGAGGCCGTGCCCCCCGTTACAAGCCAGTCGTCTAGGTACAGGTAGATGAAGATGCCCTGAGCAGCAGATGGGCCGCAGCCACAGCTAGGCACTTCGCGAAGACTTGTGGGGCAGACGCGAGGATGAAGGGAAGTACCCTGTACTGATAATGGCTTCCCTGAACCATGAAGGTGAGGTACTTCCTGTGTTTGGGATGGACGAGGATGTGAACGCAAGCATCCTTTAAGTCCAAAGAGCATAGCCAGTCACCCTGCTGGAGGTAGGGCAGTAATGTTCCAAGGGAGAGCATATCTTGAACTTCTCCCACACCAGGAACTTGTTTAGGTTCCGCAGGTCGAAGATGGGCCAAAGGCCCCCTGGGACGAGGAAGTATTGGGAGTAAAACCCCTGTCCTCTGAGTTGCGATGGGACTGGTTCAACCATGCCATCCTCGAGGAGGCCTGCGAGTTCCTAACTCAGGAGGGCCTGGTGCTGGGGAAGCCAACGTGGTTCCCTGGGAAAGTATGGGGGAGGGGCCTGGTCCAGATGGATGCGATAGCCCTCCCAAACGACCTGAAGAATCCAGGTGTCAGTAGAGATGGACTCACACCTGAGGAAGAAATAGACCAGATGCCCCCGGATGGATAGTCGCCCTGCCAGAGGATGAGAAGCTATGCTGATGGCATCAAAACCCCGAGGCTGGCTGAACCGGAGCCGGGGGTTGGGTCTTGGGGTCCTTCGGCTTGCGAGTACCATGGACCGCGGACTTGCTCTGGCCCTGAATGGGGGTCGATGCCAACAGATAGGCCAGGTAGCCCCTGTACAGGAGCCCCTTTCATTGGAAGAAGGGCTTCTTGTTCTGGTGCTTCTTCCTGGAGAGGAAGTCTTCCAGAAGAGTCACGTACGAGTCATGTACTCTGTCTCGATCTCCGTGGCCTTATCCTCCATGGGCTTGCCAAACAGCTGCTCCACAAGGCAAGGGACGTCCAAGCAGCTTCTCCTGGACCCACTATTCCGGTGGGCGGAAGACTCAGTCATCGTACGCTGCTCGCAAGAGGTACTTTGAGCATTCCCAGATGGACTTTGAGAGGGCCTGAAAGTGTTGGCGATGGTCTCCGTTAAGGCCTGCCGCGAAGCCTCTGAGCTCCTTAACGAGGTCACGGAGGAATATTCCAATATATAATTGATAAACTTGGATGCGGCATGACAGCATCGAGCCCTGATAAGCCTTGTGCCTGAGGGCGTCGAGGATATGAGACTCCCTGCCCGGCAGGATGGACAAATGAATCTTTGGGCTCTTGAGCTTCCGCATGGCCAATTCGACCACCATCGAGGTGTGGGGAAGCTGGACTTTTCGGAACCCCAGACCTCGCTGGACCTTGTACATAGCGTCCAGGTGCTTGCTCACAATTGGGACAGAGGTCGGGGTCTCCCACATGCGGAGTAGGAGATGATTCAGAATGGGAGGAACCAGCACTGAGAGTGCCTTCCTTGGAGGAGCTTCATATTGCAAGATATTGAGCTCCTCAGCAAGGGGCTCCTCCTCCGATTCAGTAGTGAGTGTTAGGGCCCACGCCATATCCCGGACAAACTCAAGGAAGGAGGTGTCCTCGGGAGGTGACCGCCGCTTCTGGGTAGGCAGGGAAGGGTCAAAGGGGAGATACCGGTGTGACCGAGTCTCCGGGGAGGTCTCTCTGTCGGACTCCCAGTCTGAGTAGTCCATAGAGGACTCGAGGTTGGGCAGCTGCAGATGGGTCGGTGACTCGCACCGGGTCTCTGAGGCCAAAATTTGCCCAGAGCCGGAAGCGTTTGCCAATGAACATCTTGTGCCCGAGGAGCGGGACGGAGATAGAGACCCACGCCAAGGATCCTCACGAGGCTTCAGGCTCTCGGGGGTCACAACGGCGGCCCAGGGAGTACTCAAGGTCGAGGTCCCTGCAATCTCGAGGCACGTGCCAGCGGGGCTGGGCATCAGAACCTGCTGGGCAGCAAGAAACGCAAAAACGCTGCGTTCCAAGGCCAGCATCTGGGCCTCCCACTCGGGAGTGGGGCCCTGCGACACCGATGCCAGAGTGACCGGGTCGGGTGTCGAGGAGGAGAGGGGTCCTTGCTGGGACGACCCTCGGGAGACCGGGCACCTTCGCCGGAGGCCTCCATATTGGTTCAAGGTACCTTACTGGGCCGCTCTCTCTCCAACTCCAGAGACTGCCGAGGGTAGCTGAGAGACCGGGCGCTTCACCTCTCACGCTTGACTGGCGCCTGCGACCGAGTCCTCTTCTTCCGCTTGCGTTCAGGCGATCTCTGGTCAGAGGGCCGCTGAGCCCAGGGAGGAGCCTTTGGAGACTCCAGAACTTGCGGGGCCGAAGAGCAGGAGACTACCGGGGATATCAGGGTTGCCTTACTGAAGAGATCATCTAGTTTCTGCTTACGACTCTGGATGGCCTTGGAGAACATCTTCTTACAGAGGGAGCATAGCTCTGGGTCATGGTTGGCTCCTAAGCACCTGAGTCAACAATCATGGATGTCTGTGAGCGACATGTTTTTGGAGCATCTATCGCATTTCTTGAAACCAGAGGTCATTGGGGCAAAAAGGACCCTTGTGAAGTCGAAGACCCTCGACGCGGCCAGCGGTTAAAAAAGGTGTGAAGCGTGGTAAAACAGAAAAAGGCAAAAATAAAAAACCCCGAGGCCAGGAAGGCGGGAAGAGGACCGGCAAGAGGAGGTAGAGCATAAACCGACTGGAACAAAGACAAACTTTTTCCGGGGACGAGACGCACATCCGAAGGTTTCCGCGGAAAAAGGGAGAGTGAGTAAGATGGCACCCTTGGACGGGAAGGGGACCATGCATGCACTGTGGCATTCTCAAAGGCTTTCTTTGAAAGCTGGGGAAATGCTCCGCGCGGGCTTCGTCAGTGCCGTCACCCATATGTGAGAACTGACTTTCTGCTTGTTCCTGGAGAAACATCATTCCGTCCTTCAGCAAAATCAGGTCAGGTGCTTGGCCCAGCCACAGTGATTCTTAACTGGAGAGCTGTAGCAGGAGAGGAAACCAAGGCTATCAGGGCCAGTAGGGAGCAATGAGAATCATCATGCCTCCATCCATTTTGAGCTTCAGGAGAGTTTTTGCATTGAGAGATAGTGTAGTTACTGAGCTGTAACAGGTGTTCTCCAGGGACAGCAGGAATCAGTCCTCACTTATGGGTGACATCGATGCCACGGAGCCCTCTCGGAAGCATCTCCCCATCTTTCAAAGAAAGCCTTTGGGAGATGCCACCACGCATGCATGGTCCCCTTCCCGTCCAAGGGTGTCATCTTACTCAGTCAAATGACATAGCTAGAGCTGACAAAAGATGACAGCAAACATAGTACAGCAACTCTAAGAGGAGGGAGGGTTGTGAGGACTGATTCCTGCTGTCCCTGGAGAACACCTGTTACAGCTCAGTAACTACACTTTGTCCAGGAACAAACAGGAACTCAGTCCTCACATATGGGACTCCCTAGCTACAGGCTACCGAGAACCTGTAGAAAAACCACAGCCCAGCTGTGAGCAGACGCAAGCAAATCTGAGGACAGACTCTGAGTATCCCAGTGTCCAGGGAGAACCATGGCTCCAGTAGACTGAACAAGAAGGGTCAGAGGGCAGGAGTTGCCTAAACTCCAAACAGATTACAGAGTACGGCCTGGCCAAAGGCACTGTCTCATCAGGACTCCCTCTCCAGGCAGTAGTGAGCTGCAAAGGTGTGGACTGAGGACCAGGTAATGGCCTGGCAGATGTCTGCCATAGGGACAAAGTGTAGGCTTGCAACCGAGGTTGCCTTAGCCCCGACGTTGTGCACTCTGACCCAGCACTCCAGCGATAGCCCAGCCTGGTCATGGGAGAAGGCGATGCAGTCCGCCATCCAGGTGGACAGGGTCCGCTTGATGACAGCCTCCTCCAGTCGAATGGGGTTGTATGAAATGAAAGGTTGTGAGGCTTTGCGGTGGCCTTGAATATGCTGCAGGCAGAAGGAAAAGGCCCTTTTGCAGTCCAGAGTATGGAGAATGGCCTAAACCTTGTCAGCGTGGGGTGAGGAAAGAAGGTAGGGAGCACCGCCTCTTGGTTGAGGTGGAAGGCATATATCACTTTTGGAAGGAATTTAGGATGTGTGAAGCACCACCTTGTTCTTTTAGAATCTGGTGTAGGGTGGCTCGGCCACCAAGGTTTTAAGCTCGCTGACTCTGTAGGCAGAGGTGAGTGCCACCAGAAAGACCACTTTCCAAGATAGGTAACACAAATGGCAAGAAGCCAAGGGTTCAAAGGGCGGCTTGGTAAGCTGCATTAGAACCACATTGAGGTCCCATTCTGCCATAGGTGGTCGGTTGGGAGATTTGGAGAGCAGTAAGCCCCGCATGAAACGGGTAATGAGGGATTACACAGAAAGAGGCTTGTCCTCTATGGAGAGGTGGTCGCAAAGAGCGCGCTCAGGTGCACTCTGAGTTAGACTTCAGTCCAGTCAGCGAGAGACGGAGCAAGTATTGCTGCACCATATTCACCGCGCAGGAGAACGGATCTACCCGTTGCTCCTTTACACCATACCAAAAATCTGCACCACTTGAAGGCATAGGCTCATCTCGTGAAGCCCTTATGAGAGACCAGGAGGATTTCTTCCACCTTCCTAGGAGGTTGAGGGACGCTAGGGCGACCCGTTCAGCAGCCATACTGTTAGCGACAGGAACCTTAGGTTGGGGTGGAGAAGCGAGCCCTCCTCCTGGGTCAGTAGTCCTGGGGAACACCCCAGAGGGACCGGGAGCTCCATTGAGAGGCGGAGTAGCAGGGCTGTCTGAACCATAGTGGGGCCACCAGGATCATGGAAGCCCTGGACCTTGAAGAGGGTCTGCACGATTAGTAGCGTGGGAAGGAAGGCATACATAAGGCCCTCCAACCACGAGATGAGAAAGTAAAGATGGTTTATAATGTTGTTTAAGAAGTTAGGATGTGTGTGAGGGCCTAGAGAGCAAAAGGTATAGTGGACAAATGTGGGGAGGGGGAGAGAAGTGTGAATGGGGGAATGAGGGGAGGTAATTCGGGTTCATCGGAGGGAGGGGATGAGTAACAGGTCTACCAAATACCACAGGCCCATGTAAGAGGACATGGATGGTCCAACATGTGTGATCGATAAGGGGGGCTTGTCCACTGAGGTAGGTGGGCAGGAGTGCAAGGAGTTTACCCGAAGGGGTGAATAAAGAAAGGGACGAGGACTCCACCCCCCACCTTAGGGTTGAGGGCTCAGGGTCACACTGGAGAAGTGGGTGGAAGGCACAATACCTACTTAAGTATGTGGCATGCTTGGAGCATGGTATAAGTGGTAGTGTAAGGGTGGCATTGCGATCAGTAGAACAAAAAAGGTTGAAGAACAAGAAGAATGATAAGAATAGGAGAATAGGAGGAGAGGGAGATGGGATCAATAGGGAGGGTAACTGTAAGGTGGCATGTGAGGAGGGGGGATCTTATCACATCAAGAGCGGTCTGTGATGTTGAGGTGGTTAAGGGAGAATGGGGATGGGATTGGGAGGGGAACAGGAAGAGGAAGGGGAAAGGATAACTGGGATCTCAGAAAGATGTATTAAAACCTACACCCATGTTAGCATAACTCTCACAGGGGTGGTCCTAGGCTGGGGGGACCTCCCTAATTGTAAACCGTGTCATTTATCAGGCCTTGAAAAAAAGCAGACTAGACTAAAGGTATTATCCTGGAATGTGTGTGGATTGGGCTCACTGGTCAAACGCTATAAGATCCTCCGAGCCCTGGCCCGTCATAAATGTGATATTGCCCTCTTGCAACAGACTCATCAATCTGCAACAGAGCACGCTAAATTGAAAAAAGACCGGGTAGGCCAGGTGATTAGGACTCCGGCACAGGGGAGGAAGGGAGGTGTGGTGATACTGTTCCACAAAGCTCTTCGATTTGAGTGTCTGCAGACAAAAGTCCCTCATAATCTATGGGAACTTGGAAGGCTCACCGGTGGTGCTATGTAATGTATATGGCCCACACATAACACAGGTACACTAAAAAAATTTTTTTTTAAACTGCCTCTAATGTTTCGATTGATTTTTACGTTTTTTGGTGCGCTGAATCCAAATCTGGTAACCAATTTGCTCCATCACGTACAGATTTTTTGCTACATTGGGTTAGCAGTTTGAGGTGAACGTTTCAGATTGAGTGAGATCGAGATAAAAGTTTCTTGGATGAATTCTTTATACTAATTGTTTAGTAGTTATTCAAATAAGAATAAAGAAAATTGTAACAAGGCAGCACATAAGAATAGAGTAATGTCAACAAAACACACTGTGATGGTAGCAAAATTGTCTGCACTTAAAACAGCCACATACATGTGCACAAACATTGAGCATATAAGAGCGAGGTTAGACACAAAGCAAAGCAAAGAAATGTACAAAAAATGTTGTACAGGTATGTATGTAAGAATAGAAAACGCAAACCACACCATTGCAATACATGAAGACAAACACCCTATGGTGTGAAAATAAAATTCTAATAAATGAGATCCGACACTGTGGTAATAACTAGCAAATTTTTATTTCAAAGTTTAGTAAAAACACGATATTTGTCAACACAGTTTAGATTTTAAAGTCATTCTTGGGTCAATCAATCTCCTGGTGGGCCCGTTTCTTCTTCCCCCGAATGCTTCTCTTGGTGCGCTGCTTGGCGTATTTTTCATCTGGGGTTTCCCACAGCAGCAACCAGCAGAAATCAGCCATCATAGTGGTGTTCCATCTTCCTTGGTACCTTCTTTCTGCGTCCTTGATGTCCTGGTGAAACCTTTCACCTTGTTCTTCACTGTACGCCCCCAAGTTTTCGGGAAAGTAGTTCACATGGGAGTGCAAGAAATGGACTTTCAGGCTCATGTTACAGCCTTGTTCTTTGAAGGCATTGAGCATCCTGGCAACAATATCCTTATAGTTCTCATCCCGCCTGTTCCCCAAGAATTTGAGAACAACATCCTTGAAGGAATCCCAGGCTTCTTTTTCCTTCTCAGACATCGTTTCAGCAAATGCTCCATCTGAAATGAGTTTCCTTATATCAGGGCCAACAAACACTCCTTCCTTTAGCTTTGCTTCAGAAAGTCGGGGGAACTTTGAGCAAAGGTACCGAAAGCACTCACCATCTTTGGAAGGGACTTGATGAATTGCTTAATGAGACCCAACTTAATGTGGAGAGGTGGTAATAGAATTTTATCACGAGGTACCAAGCTCTCATGAAGAACATTTTTCTCACCGGGTCTCAAATACTCCCGAATTGGCCAGTCTTTTTTCCCCCAGTGTAGGTCGCGGGCCCGGCTATCCCACAAGCAAAGGAAGCAGGGATATTTGGTGAAACCGGATTGCTGCCCTAATAGCATGGATAGAATTTTAAAGTCTCCACAAATCATCCACTTATGCTCATCATAACGAATCTTCTGAAGAATCAGGGCCAAATTCTCGTATTTTTCTTGGAGAATAACAGAGTGAGCAATAGGAACTGAAGCGAATGTGTTGCCATTATGAAGAAGAACACCTTTTATGCTGTCTTTTGACGAATCAATGAACAGCCACCATTCAGCAGGATCATACTTGAGTTTAAACTTTTCCATCACTCCGTATATATCGTTGCAAAATACCAAATCTTCCTCTTTGCTGAAATACTTCAAAAATTGTGTCTCGCGGTTGCGGTACCAATAAAATGTTGTTCCTGGTGACAATATATTTTTCTGTTTAAGCCGAGAACCTAGCAGTTGGGCAGCATCTTTTGGGAGTCCTAAATCCTGGACTAAATCATTCAATTCAGCTTGAGAGAAAAGTTCAGGTTTCGGATCTGGTTTAGTTTCAAACTCGGAAGTACTGGACTCATCGGAAAAAGCCATCTGATGAGTCTCATCATGATCAGAACCGTCCACACAAATATGATCCAAAGATTTTGGTGGTTCAGGCACAGGTACTTCGTTGCTATGAGGCATAGGCCTAATTGCTGAGGGAAGGTTGGGGTAACTTATTACGTTCTTATTTTTTAAGTTGTATCCCTTCACAATGCAAGAGCAAAAATAGCAGTCACTGCTGTGGTCTCTTTGTTCACGCCACATCATAGGTATTCCGAAACGAAATGCTTGTTTTTTACCTTTCATCCATAAGCGTAGATCTTCCTCACATTTCTTGCACACTTTGTGAGGAGCCCACGGTTTGTCTTGATCGCCTAACTTCAAACCGAAATAGGCGAAATATACTTTTTTAATAAATGCAGAAATGTTCCTCTGCCGCTTTTTCACGGTATATTCCCCACAAATAAAACAAAAACTGTCCGGAGAGTTGACGCAACCTCTGGCTCTGTGAGCCATCACAAATACACAGCACTGCAAACTACAACGGTAGTGAACCACTTCGGAATAAAGCTGGATTACGACTGAGCAAACAAAAGGTAATAATGAACTTGCAAGAAACTGAAATTTGACAGGAACGTTCATGTCGCAACCACTGTGTTTGAGCGAGCGAACGAGGCGAGGCGAGGCGAACAGGAAAGAACATGCGCCAGCGCGAGTACTGGATTTAGCCCCCCGCCTCCCAATTGTCCTGTTAATGTATAAAATGAATACAAAACACTCTAAAATATCATGAGGGAGTGTTTCTAGTTAGTTAACCATTACAACCTCTATTTTGGGCCAAGAAAATAAACTGCAGTCGGCTAAAAAGAAATTATGTGAACATTCCTTATATGGGTAAGAAATCTAATTTTGCAAGAAAACGTGACGTGATGGAACATTTTGGCTATTTTTCCTGGATTCAGCACCCCAAAATCTATAGGAATCAGTTGCAAAACTGGAGGCAGTTTTTTGGTAGTGTACCTGTGTAATTAATGCCCCATTTTATGCCAAAGTGGCCTCTGAATTGGAAAGACTTCCTGAGACAGGCCTTGCAATCAGGGGCGACTTCAATGCAGTTTTTGATCTTCAGATGGATGCCTCAAAGGGGGGGGGGGGAGACAGACACCCGAAGAGGCATGGCAAGAGCGATGGGTCAGTTCACAGGATGCTACGGGTGGTGGATCTGTGGCGTGTCTTCCACCCTACTGAGCGCAATTATGTACACCTCTCCAGGGCACAAGGGACGAGCGCCCGCCTTAGTACACATGTGGCGGCGATGTCCTATGATCACATCCTATTTTAGGCGAATTCAAGGTTATCTGGAGGAGATATTGGGCCAGAGTATAGAGCTGCAGGTTGAAATGATTTTGTTTGACATGCTGTGTCCCAACCAGTACAGGGGACGCACAACGCAATTATTAGTCCGGAAAGCATGTGTGGTGGGGAAGCAGCCAATTCTCCGTCATTAGAGAGACAAAAAAGTGTAGTTATTCACCTGTAACAGGTGTTCTCCAGGGACAGCAGGAATCAGTCCTCACTTATGGGTGACGTCGGCACCGACGGAGCCTGAGCGGAACAATACCCCAGCATTCAAAGAAAGCCTTTGGGATTGCTACCACACATGCGTGGTTCTCTTCCTGCCCAAAGGTGCCATCTTGCTCAGCCAGCTCAAGCCCTACCCAAGCAGAAGGCAAAGGAAGGACAAAAACCGCAACTCTTCAGGGGAGGCGAAGGGTAGTGAGGACTGATTCCTGCTGTCCCTGGAGAACACCTGTTACAGGTGAGTAACTACGCTTTCTCCAGGAACAAGCAGGAAGTCAATCCTCATTTATGGGACTCCCCAGCTTCAGGCTACCGAACCTGTAACCAAACAACGCCTCCGTGAGGTCGTGAGCAGAAGCCGATGCCTGAAGGAGCCTGAGTCCTCGGGTCCCCGGGGTGAAACCCTTGTTAGAAATCGAGAAAGGTCGGAGGTCAGGGGTTGCTTATACCCCCGAACAGATTACAGAGTACAGCCTGGCCGAAGGCGCTGTCCCGATGGGACTCCCTCTCCAGGAGTAGTGCAAAGCAAAGGTATTCGCTGAAGACCAGGTTGCAGCCTGGCAGATATCCGTCAGCGGCACCAAGCACAGCGAAGCTACCAAAGCTGCCTTGACTCGGACACCGTGTGAGGTGGACCCGCCGATCCAGCAGGGTGCCCGCCTTCACGTGAGGGAAGGTGATGCAGTCTGCCACCCAGATGGAGATCGTGCGTTTTGTGACTGCCTGCCCCAGATGATTGGGATCATAGGACACGAAGAGCCGGCCAGACTTGCGATGAGGCTGGGTGCGCTGCAGATAGAAGACAACAGCCCTTTTGCAGTCAAGTGTATGCAGAACTGCCGGATGCCTGGTTGGCATGGGGTCTTGGGAAGAAGGTCGGCAAGACTATCTCTTGATTGAGATGAAAATCGGAGACAACCTTAGGTAGGAACTTGGGGTGGGTACAGAGGACCACCCTGTTGCTGTAGAACCTGGTGTAAGGGGCATCAGCCATGAGAGCCTGGAGCTCACTGACTTGGAGGGCTGAGGTCAAAGCCACCAGAAAAAACACCTTCCAGGAGAGGTGCCAAAGTGGGCACGTTGCCATTGTCTCGAAGGGCAAACGCATAAGCTCCCTGAGCACTACGTTCAGGTCCCACTCCGCCAGGGGAGGTCGGATGGGAGGCTTGGAAAGCAATAGACCTCGCTTGAAGCGAGAGACCAAGGATTTCCCTGAGAAGGGTTTACCCTTGACGGGGAGGTGACTCACCGAGATAGCACTCAAGCGCACCCTGACTGAGTTTGACTTCAGCCCCTCCTTTGAGAGGTGCAGGAGGTACTGGAGGACCCATCGGGAAGGACAAGAGACCGGGTTGATCTGGAGCCCGGAGCAGCACACTGAGAAGCATTGCCACTAAAAGGCGTAAGCTCGTCTCGTCGAGTCCTTCCTTGACACGAGGACCACCTACTCAACCTCTTCCGGGAGGTTCAGTAGGGCTAAGGATACCCCTTCAGCCACCAGGCTGTGAGGGACAACAAGGGCAGGTTTGGGTGGAACATCCTCCCCTCCTCCTGTGTTAGCAGGCCCGGGGCAGAGCCCAGGGGAACTGGGGGCTCGGACATGAGCCGGAGCAGGAGTGGGGACCACGGCTGTATCGGCCACGAGGGAGTGACGATGATCACAGATGCTGAACCTTGTGGAGGGTCCTCGCAATGAGAGGAATGGGGGGGGGGGGAATGCGTAAAGGAGCCCAGAGGTCCAACTCAAGAGGAACGCATCTGGGACCTCCCTGCTCGGGTGCGGGATCGGTCTGCAGAAGCGAGGGAGCTGCGTGTTCATCATGCTGGCGAACAGGTCCATGCTCGGGGTCCCCCGCCAATGGAACAAAAAGCCAGCCACCTCCGGGTACTGCCGCCACTCGTGAGGGCGGAGGATCCTGCTGAGTTAGCGTTGTTACTCACCTGTAACAGGTGTTCTCCGGGGACAGCAGGAATCAGTCCTCACATATGGGTGACGTCGGCGCCGGAGTCTGCACAAAGCAAATCCCCACCTTTCAAAGAAAGCCTTTGGGATTTCTACCATGCATGCATGGTCCTCTTCCCGTCCAAGGGTGCCATCTTGCTCAGTCAAATGACATAGCTAAAAAGACGACAAAACAAACAAAAATGGTATGACTGCAACGCCAAGGAGAGGAGGGAGGGTTGTGAGAACAGATTCCTACTGTCCCTGGAGAACACCTGTTACAGGTTAGTAACTACGCTTTCTCCGGGAACAAGCAGGAAGTCAGTTCTCACATATGGGACTCCACAGCTACAGGCTACCATGAACCCATAGCAAAAAAGGTTCCCTCATGGAGAGCCACAAGCAGCAGCAATGAAATCCGTATAACGGACCAACGGGACCTCTGCATACAAAGGAACTAGCACTCCGGTAGCCTGAACACAGAAGGGTTGGAGGTTAGGATTTGCCTAGACCCCGAAAAGGTTACGGAGCACAGCCTGGCCAAAGGCACTGTCCCATCGGGACTCTCTATCCAGGCAGTAATGAGCTGCGAAAGTATGGAATGAAGACCAGGTGGCGGCCAGGCAGATGTCTGCCAGCGGGACCGACTGCAAGTTAGCTACTGAGGTCGCCATAACCCTGGCCCGATGCACCGTGACCAATGGAACCCTCGCCTCCACATAAACCCGGGCAATACAATACGCCAATCATGTTGACAGCGTACGCTTGGACACCGCCCCCCTCCCCCATCTTACTGAAGTAATAGGAAATAAAAAGCTGAGAGGCTTTACGGTGGCCCTGAGTGCGTTGGATATAGAAGGACAAGGCCATCTTATAGTCCAAGGTATGGAGGACCGTCTCTGTCCGACTGGCGTGCGGTCTGGGAAAGAAGGTAGGGAGGACTACCTCCTGGTTGAGGTGGAAGGAGGACACCACCTTCGGAAGGAATTTGGGATGTCTGCGAAGAACCACCCTATTCTTGTAAAACCTGGTGTAAGGCGCCTCAGCCACGAGGTTCTGGAGCTGACTTACCCTACGGGCGGAAGTGAGCGCGACCATAAAGCACAGTTACTTACCTGTAACAGGTGATCTCTGGGAACAGCAGGAATAAGTCTTCACATATGGGTACGTCGGTACCGACGGAGTCTGCGCGGGAACGCTCCCCAGCGTCCAATTAGAACACTTTTGGGAGCATCCCACCATGCCTGCGTGCTGCCTTCCAGCCTTTCCCAACTGCCTCTCCTCAGTTGAGTTTTAAAGCTGAGACAAAGAGAGAGAGAGAGGGGAAAGATAGAGATAAGAGAGATACAACTCCTAGGGGAGGTGGGTGTGTTGTGAATTCCTGCTGTTCCCAGAGATCACCTGTTACAGGTAAGTAACTGTGCTATCTCCAGGAACAAGCAGGAATGAGTCTTCACATATGGGGACTCCCAAGCTAAGATGCCTGGAGGAGTCCCAGCATGTTGCGAATCTGAGAAGGCCATGCTATTCGACAGAACCTCAGGCATCCTGGGGATGGAGGGTAGGAGTTGAACTAAAAAGATATGCTATGGACCAGCTGGACCAAACAGGACGCCTAGAGAGGAGACCCTGTGTAGATAATATCTAGTAGTAAATATTGAACTGGAATTTAGCAATATGGACCTCACCTGGAGGTATTGTAAAAAGTTTATTGAGGTTCATATGGAACTGCTAATATGAACCAGCAGAATATCCTCAAGGAATACCTCAATAGAGAGCAGAGGTAATAAACTATGCAAAAGACAGGTTGAGGTCTGAACCTTTAGGGCGAGAAAGTCCCAGCGGAGACTGGGGTAGTTCAATGAGGCAGGACTTTTGCGGGGAAACGCGGAAGTCCTTATTAGATAAACCTGAAGTTCTTTTTGACCCTAAAGAGACATAGTTTCTTATAGGAGAAGAGGGGTTTTGAAGACCCCTATATCCGATAACAAAGAAGGACAGAAGCATGAGGCATTGTAGCCTCCTATTTTCTGAAGATTCAGAATGTCCTTCTTAATTGAAGTTACTTAGGGAAAAAAATGGTATATGGACGACTTCAGATGTACCTAAACTGAAGATCATGGTGGAAACCCTTTAACTACCCACAGGGAAGTGGTTGTTTATGTAGAATCCTGAACATGCTGGAGCAGCATTGAAAAGGATAGTGATTATCTGTCGGGGCCGTATAGGAAAACCTATATATGTATACATATATATATATATATGAACCTAGGCAGACAGATAGAAAGAAATATATATATATATATAGGTACAGACATGCAGATGTCTATATACATGTATGCATAACCATATACCCATGTCCCCACATAGGGATATGTGAAGAGAGAAAGGTTCATCTAATAACAAGAAGGGAATACCTGCTTGAGGAGATGTTTAGAGAATCCATTCTCCTTTGTTGTGGGTGGGAGAGCTAAGGGAGTGCTCTCACTGACAAGGAGAAGTATAGAGTATTCTAAGAACTCTAGCCCTTGAAAAACCAAGAATGGAGGATGTTTTAATCTGCTGACAGTAAGTCTGGATCCTTCCATAACTCCAGCATGACAGCTGGAGAAGAGGATGCAATCTTGTGCTCAATATGAATTACTCCATGAAGAATTGAGGACTGACTGTCACTGAAAGAAAACCACCCCTGGTGAAGGGGTCCACTGGGGATGTGAACCAACCCAAGGGATTGGATAATTCCTTAGGTCTTCACTTAATTAAAGGCGTGTCCTTTATTGAAGAAGACGACTTTAATGGAAATGGTAAGGGTAGGGAAGAACCCAGTAAAGCCCTTCCTAACCATTTGGAATTATTTGCTCTCTACCAAGAGCCCACAGCGCAGAGCTGCTCTGTAGAGATGCAGAGAGCATGTTGCAGGTTGGTTAGAAGAAAAAACTGGCTGTTTAAGAGCCAGTATGTAACCTGAACTACTCCGCCAACACCCAAGGATTGGGAAGGCTAAGGATAGAAGGTATGCTGCAACAAGAAAACCCGAGAAGGTTCTTAGTCTGTCTGGGACTTAGTACTAAGGCCAGAAAGATTGATATTGGAGATCAAGCCCTGGGTGCTTGGTTAGCAAGTTAGTGGTATAAACACTAAGAGCCCCTGCATTCTAAGAATTGTTAGAGCGGCAGAAGAAATCTTAGGTCCCAAGATTAGAAAAAGACCTACAGACATAAATAGGAGTGGTAAAACTCCATCATTGTCTGAGGAGCTGCCACGAAAACAAGAATGCAAGGTGGATATAACTCTGAAAAGAAACTCAGGGGCTTAGGGATATGCCCTCAGTTAAGTAATATCACTCTTACAAACCAAGATGTCTTAGTAAGAGGGGCAGAGTTGAAAAAGACTTACGATGGAGTAAATCTTTGAAAAGAATAGTATGAGACATGCTGATACAGGAGAAACTGTCAAAGGTAAAGGTATAGACGACCTTATTGATAGTTGTTACTCCTCTATCTACTTAGAAGGAAGAGGAGTAACCTTCCTACCTGTACAGCATAATCATGCTAAGGAGCTCTATGAGCTAAAAGTCAGGATGTCTCTTTAATGTAAAGTTTTGGATGGAACCGATGTAGATGCTTGTAAGAGAAGAAGCAAACTACATGTTCTAAACCTCAAAGTAGGAAGAAGGATTCAGAGAAGAGTCTATCAGCAACCCTACGACTGCTGGGTTTGCTGAAGCGGTTGAGGTTTCTTTAGCCTGGTTTGATGTTTCCCCTGTTTGGAAACAGCTGTATGATGGGTAGAGAAAGGATAAAACTTTTTCCCCTTGGGGGAATAAAGTTTGGTAGAAGATTTTCTACTGTCACAGAGCAGACTCTCTAGAGCCCCCTGAGGAGCTAAAAAACACTACTCCTCAAGTAAACAGTGACGTGTGGAGAGAGCACATAACACAAGGGTATCAGAATAGGTATAAGGGAGTGAGGTCACAAGCCTGGAATTATCACCCAGCCAGTAGGAGGCAAGGAAGGTCCCACCTGACCCCAATAGGCTAGGGTGTGGTGCAGCTGGGGATTACGTAAATAATCAGCACAGCTCACAGTAGGGAGTCAAGGCAGAGAGAGCCGAAGAAGCTGGGAGACCTGAGAGACGAAGAAGGTTAAGAGAATCAAGGCAACCAAGAGAGTTGAAAGACCCAAGGAGAAAGGATATTCCCAGGCAGAGGAGATACCCAGAGTGGGAAGAACACAGACCTCCCAGGTCTCTACAGCAAGGCAGAAGGCACTGGCTGAATGAAAGTCTGAGTGAGTCTGATGAACAATTAAGGGAAAGAGATGAGCAACTGAATTCAGACAGGGACAGTGTATGCAGCAGCCTTGATAGAAGCTATGCCCTAAGACACAAGTTACAAGCTAGGAAAAGCTATTCTGAGCCAGAGAGGAGAAATGCTAAGCTGAGCTATGAGAGGCATTTGTATGAGAAACAAAAGCCCTATAATATTAACTTAATGAAAGCAGGAAAACTCCAGAGTCTGGGCTACAGACAGAATATAGAACAAAGCTTGTTACCTGTGAGAGAGAACCCTGCAGAGGGATATAACTGGCATAAGCCTTCTCAGAAACTGCCGTTGGAGATAACAGCTGTTTGTAAAGCTCCTGTTAAAACAAAACCCCGAACAAAGGTTCCACTCTCTAATAGCTGGGCAGCTAACTGCTTTACTCTGCCTGATAACCAGAGGCAGAGGAAAGGCTCCTGGTTGAGCAACTCCAGAGAATATGGTAAAGCCAAACAGATACATTCTGTAGAGAGTCAAGTACGTCACAAGCTGGAAAGTTTGTTGAACAAACTACCTCAGGAGAGAAGTGACGAAGCATCTGTACAGGACAGTGTTCCAATGCAGTATGAGCCTTATGCAATAGAGGATAACATTGAATTGCCTGTTGAACAGATGGACTGTAGTTTGATACTAGCTGACCAAATAGAGTCTCTCAGATAGAAGGCTGAACTGCTCCAGAGAAGCCTTTATCTGGAAACCTGACAAGCTGTATTTCTGTTTCCATTCATATTTTGTTTGCTGAAAGGAAAGCTATTTTTGTTATAGTTCTTTTTGTTTACCCAAGAAGGGTTATGTTGATTTGATTGTTATACTTTTGAAAGAATCCTACGGGACGGGGAATAAAACCCAGTTAAACCGATTTCGGTGTCACAACTTATTTGTGTACTGGCAAGGACTATCAAATATTGAAAAGGCCAGTACTTTACACCCGGGTGCAGTACCAGCTGTGACCAACAGGAGGTGCTGCATGACAAAGGGGGGACACTACCAACTGGGATAGAGGAAGGTGTAAACAATCCTTTGAAAGCAACAGTGCCAGTGGTGAACTGAGCAACTTGGCGTAAAGTCTCTGTGTTAAAGAGATTCTCCCCAGTACAAGGAGTATTTGCCAGCCTTTCTTGTACCGATGTATCCAAGTCAGAAGCTTGGAGCCAGGCGATGCGTCGTGCCCCTATGGCTATAGCAGAAGTTCTGCTAACAGACTCAAAACAGTCCAGGGTAGCACGAGTATGAAACCTAGAGATATTTTGAACATGACTAACTAGTAAAGTGTAGTCTGCTCTTTTGTGATCCTGAAGAAAAGGAGTCAAAAACAGCAAACTGTTTGTGAGCTCTTCAAGAGATAGTCCCATATAGAATATATATGAGAGAATTCTTGTTGAAAACATGGATGCCTGGAAGCTTTTATGTCCAAAGGCATCTAAAGTTCTAGACTCACGACCTGGCGGATAAGAAGAGTGCCTTTTAGCACTTTTCACACGCCTCATTGCTGATTCCACAACAAGAGAATAATGTGGAAGTTGAGTCTTTTGAAAACCTGGAGAAGGGGGCACCTTGTACAGAGAGTCAGTGGCCCTTGAAGGTGGGGATAGCTTTAAAGGAGTTTCCCACATTCTAAGTAAAAGATCCTGTAAGGTTTGATGCAAAGGGAGCATGATAACCTCCTCTGGAGCCTCAGGGAGACACACAAACTCTGAATCCCCTGGTGCAGGATCTTCATCAGGTATGGAAATGGTAAGTAACCTTGCCATATCAAGCAGGAATGCTTGAAAAGCACAGTTACTTACCTGTAACAGGTGATCTCTGGGAACAGCAGGAATAAGTCTTCACATATGGGGTATCGTCGGTACCGACGGAGCCTGCGCAGGAACGCTCCCCAGCATCCAATCAGAAAGCCTTTGGGAGCAACCCACAGCGCCTGCCTTCCCGCCTTTCCCAACTGTCTCTCCTCAGTTGAGTTTTAAAACTGAGACAAAGAGAGAGAGAGAGAGAGAGAGAGAGGGGAAGGAAAGACAGATAGAGAGATACAACTCCTAGGTGAGGTGGGTGGGTTGTGAAGACTTATTCCTGCTGTTCCCAGAGATCACCTGTTACAGGTAAGTAACTGTGCTATCTCCAGGAACAAGCAGGAATGAGTCTTCACATATGGGGACTCCCTAGCTTTAGATGCCAGGGAGAGACCCCAGAAGTTGTGTGTCCCTGGGACAGGGCTCCACTTCCCCCCATGGATCTCTGGCATCCCATCAGGGATGGTGGGTAGGAGATGATTAAGTATGGAACAGGTGTTTGAGAACAGCCTGACCAAACAAGGCATCCCGGCGGGAGTCCTTGTCCAAGCAGTAATGGGCTGTGAAGGTATGAACCGAGGCCCAAGTGGCTGCTCGACAGATGTCGTCAATAGGCACAGAGTTCAGATGAGCCATTGAGGCTGCCATGGCTCTCACATTGTGAGCTGTGACATGGCCCTCCAGAGAAAGGTTCTTACTCTGATAGGCGAAAGAAATACACTGGGCAATCCAGTTAGATAGTGTTCTCTTGGAGACTGGTAGTCCCAAATGAGAAAGATCAAAGGCAACAAAGAGCTGAGAGGACTTTCTATGTTGCTGTGTTCTCTGTAAGTAAAAAGCCAGAGCTCTTTTACAGTCCAGGGTATGAAGATTCCTCTCTGCACTTGATGCATGAGGTCCTGGAAAAAATACAGGTAGGTAGACCTCCTGGTTGAGGTGAAAAGGCGAGACCACCTTAGGCATAAAGTGTGGATGAGTCCTAAGGACTACCTTGTCATGATGGAACCTTGTATAAGGTGGATTAGCTATGAGTGCTTGCAATTCACTAATACGACGTGCTGATGTGATTGCAATGAGAACGATAACTTTCCAAGAAAGGTATTTCAAGGCGGCGGTAGCCAAAGGTTCAAAAGGCGGCTTCATAAGCTGACCAAGAACCATGTTCAAGTCCCATGCCACCGGAGGTGGTCTAATGGAAGGCTTTGTTAAAAGGAGGCCTCTCATGAACCTTGCTACAAGAGGATGAGAGGAAATAGGTTGTCCATTTAGAGGCTTAAGGGAAGCTGCAATAGCACTCAAAAGGACCCTTACTGAATTTGTCTTAAGGCCTGCATTAGACAGATGGAGGAGATACTCCAGCAAAGATTCCAGAGGTATGGCAAGGTGGTTAAGACCCTTCTCAGAGCACCAGATGGTAAACCTCTTCCACCTGAAAACATAAGAACGTCTAGTGGAAGGTTTTCTGGAAGCATAAAGAACATCTTTCACCTGTTGAGAAAGATGAAGATCTTGGAGATCTAGGCTTTCAGCAACCAAGCCCTGAGATGCAGAGACTGGAGATTGGGATGCCATAACTTTCCGTCCTCTTGAGATAGGAGGTCTGGAGCAGACCCTAACTCCAGGGAGGGAGCTTGAGAGAGATTGTAGAAGCAGAGGGTACCACACTTGCCATGGCCAATGTGGAGCTATGAGAATCATGTGGCCTCTGTCTCTCTGAAGCTTGAACAGGGTTTTGGGAATAGGGGAATGGGTGGAAAGGCATACAGGAAGTCTTGACCCCAGGGAAGGAGGAAAGCATCCCTTGCCTGAGCTCCCTGAGCCGGAGTTCTGGAACAGAACCGGGGAAGTTTGGCATTCCACGGACTTGCAAAGAGGTCTATGTCCGGGGTTCCCCAAATCTGAAAAATCCTGGCCACCTGGTCCACATGTAGGGACCACTCGTGTGGAAGCACAACTCGACTGAGCCTGTCTGCCCAAGAGTTTTGAACGCCTGGAAGATAAACTGCCAGAAGATGAATCTGATGCTCTCTGGCGAGGGCCCACAGTCGCAAAGCTTTGTTGCAAAGCGACAGAGAGCCAGTTCCGCCCTGCTTGTTCACATAGAACATGGCTACCTGATTGTCCGTGTGGATAAGGACTGTCTTGTAGCTGAGCAGGGTGTGGAACACCTGCAGAGCAAGGAAGATTGCTCTGAGTTCCAAGAGATTGATATGTAGACAACTCTCCTGTGGGGACCAGATGCCCTGGGTGAAGCGGTCTTGCAGATGAGCTCCCCACCCCATTGGAGACGCATCTGTTGTGAGATTTGCTTGGGGTAGAGACTGCTGAAACGGGGACCCCAGCAACAGGTTTTGAGGGGACTTCCACCACTGGAGGGACAAAATGAGGCGACTTGTGTTCGCTATTTTGTCTGACAGGCAGTCTAATGCCTGGGTCCATTGGGTGGATAAAGTCCACTGAGCTGCCCTCATGTGAAGGCGAGCATATGGTACCACATGCACTGTGGATGCCATGTGGCCTAGTAACTGTAACATCTCTCGAGCAGTTAAGTGGGGCTTCAAACTCTGCTTGAGAAGCTAACTGCACCAAACGAAGGCAACGGGCCTGGGGGAGATAGGCCCTTGCCCTTGTGGTATCCAGCAACGCCCCTATAAACTCCAGGGACTGAGTAGGGGTTAAATTGGATTTTGGGATGTTTATTATCAGCCCTAAATACTGAAGGATACGCATTGTGCAGGCTAGAGAACTCTTGGCCTCTGACTGAGTGGGAGCTCGAATGAGCCAGTCGTCCAAATAAGGGAATACAAATATTCCCAGAGTGCGCAGAAATGCAGCTACCACTGCCATGCATTTTGTGAGCACTCTTGGTGCAGAGGCCAGACCAAAAGGGAGCACTCTGCATTGATAGTGCTTCTCTTGAAAAAGGAACCGAAGGAACCTTCTGTGAGTTGGATGGATGAGAACATGGGTGTACGCATCCTTGAGATTTAGAGAACAAAGCCAATCCTGACTCTGAAGGTATGGCAGCAGAGTTCCCAGAGAAATCATTTTGAATTTTTCCTTGACTAGGAATCTGTTCAATTCTCTGAGATCTAAGATGGATCTGTAGCCCCCTGTTTTCTTTGGAATAAGAAAATAGGAGGAGTAGAAACCTGTGACCTGTTGTTGAAGAGGCACTTCCTCTATTGCCCCCTGGGCGAGAAGGGTGGCAATCTCCTGCCCCAACAGGTTGAGGAGGGAGGTTGGAGAATTGAACTGGTGCACTCTTGTGTGAGGGGGCAAGCTTGAAAAAATGAAGTTTGTACCCTCTTTTATGATGGAGAGTGTCCAATGCTCTGCTGTAATTTGTCCCCACCTGGGATCAAAATGACATAACCTTCCTGGAATGGTGGAGGGCTCTGGTCCTTCCAGAGCCAGGAAGGCTAAGTTCTCTAGCGGAAAGTCAAAGGCCCTGAGGGGGCTGAGGTTGCTGGGCTGGAGGAGGCCTAGCAGCCTTTGCTTTGTTCTGTTTGGATGATTGCTGACGTTTGGTAGGGAACTGAGCTGCAGAAGATGCCCGCTGACCATAAGCAGGATAAAATCTTCCCTTTTTAGAAAAAGGTGCTTTCTTGAACTACCTTTTCTTAACAGGAGCAGCTGTTAGACTTGGATAGTCTATCCAAGGCAGAATTTTCAGCATCCTTCTGATTGGCCTTTGCTTGCCAATCTTTACCAAACAGGTTTTCACCTGTACAAGGGATATTTCCCAATTCATCTTGTACCCAGATCTCCAAATCAGATGCTTGATTTGGAGATATCTTGGGCATGTTTGAGCCAAGTGAGAAAGTCCTGTCTTTTATCTTCAGAAATGAAAGGACTTAAAGTCTGCAAATGATCAGTGACTTCTTTTAGGAACATTCCCATGTAAGGACTATAGGAATTAATTCTCGCAGCAAGCATGGAAGCTTGGAAGACTACATCCAAAAGCATCCAGGGTTCTACATTCACGCCCTGGAGGATTAGAGGCATGTCTTTTGGCACTTCTAATCTTTCTCATAGCAGACTCAACCACAATAGAGTGGTGAGGAAGCTGAGTTTTATGGAAACCAGGATAAGGAGGGACACGATACATGGTATCTAACCTGCGAGAATGAAGAGAGGTGGTAAGAGGTGCTTCCCACATCCTCAACATGAGATCATACAAAATCTCATGAACAGGCAAGGTAGCTGCCTCCTTAGGAGTTTTAGGATATTGTAAAATATCTAACTCCTTGGCTCTGGGTTCTGTCTCAGGGGCCACCGTGATTGATAGGCCCCGAGCCACCTCCCTGATGAAGACTTGAAAAGACAAGGCCTCTGGAGGAGACATCCTTTGTTTAGGAGAGGACACCTCCTGTGGAAGAAGCATCACTGCATCGACAGACTCTTCAGAATCCTCAGAGTCTTCAGAGGAATCGAAGTATCGTCTGTCCGGATGCTCTTGCATAGCCCGATACCCGTACCGACAGGGATCGGTATCGGGAATAACCGGTACCGGGGTATCGGTACCGGAGGGCTTCAGAGGACAGAGTACTGGCATAGCGGACACCGAAGCCGATGTCGATGCCACCGGACCCGGGATCGGTACCGATGGCGGTGCTAGAGCCGATACCGGTGAAGTAGTCTGTTGCAGTACCAGGGGCGTCGATGCCATAAGGAAAGACGCCAGACTGCGTTCTATGGACAGAATCCTCTGATCCATCGATGCCGCCAATGCTTGGAATTCGGTACCGGGGGAAGCCACCAGTATAAAGCAGGTGGCACCAGGTGATCTGTCGAGGCCACGCCATCGAGATCATCCTGGAAAGGATAGTCGGCGGTACTGCTCGAGGTCGGTACCGCGACGAATTGGTGAAAAACTATCCATGCCAGGGATGGACTCCAAACTCAGTACCGAAGGAAGCGAGCTTGTGGAAGTAAGCATTGAAGGCACCGGTACCGATGCAAAGGAAGAAAACGGTACCGGCAGTGGTATCGCAGCCGGTACCGACATCGGACGATCAGTCTGAGGCGACTCTAACGGTACCAAAGGTACTGAGAGCGATAAACTTTGATCTCCGGGACAATGTCTTCGGCACCGTGCAAGGTCGATACCGAGACGAGTCGGTACCCAATCGTCCAGGCTAGAGATCGATTCTAGACTCGGCATCGAAAGCAGCGAATCAATCGAAACAGACCTGGAGGGTACCGACATGGAAGCCAGAATCAGTACCGGGATCGATACCGATGCTGGAAGATCGGTCTGTAGTGGCTCTAGCGGCACCGAAGATACCGAGAGCGCTAGACTGCGATCATCGGTGTGGAGTGTTTCATCCAACACCGTTGCCGATGCCGGGGTACCGGCACCGCTCCCAGCGGATACCACCACCGAACATGGATCAGGTATTTTCGCAGAGGTAAAACCCCGGAAATAACCTGAAACCCCGTTAGTGCTTTGGAGGCCGAAGGACTCCTGTCGGGGTTTTAAAGCCAAATTGTCCTTGAGGGCAAGGCCAGAGCCATCTCGATGTTGAACATGAGATCTACCACCCGAGGACTGGCTAGTCTTTACAGACTTTTGTGGGGTTACCTGATCCTGTGAAAAAGAAGTTGTAGCTGGTACCCTCAGGGCTGACGGGAACCGCGTATCGAGTTGAGCTCGATGCTGAAAACTTCTTTTAGAAAAAGTGCTGCAGGAGGGACACTCCAGCGGATAGTGGTCAGGACCCAAACATGGAAGGCACCAGTTATGGGTGTCTAAGACTAACTTAGTACCGCCACAGTTTAAACATGTTTTAGGGATAGTGGCTGGTGTTTCCATGAAGGAAGTGGAGAGGCCTAGTAGGCCGAGAAACCGTCAGGCACTAAACAGGGAAAAATTCCCTACCAAGGAAAATAATTTTTTAAGAAAAAGAAAAACACCGGTGGTACCGGTGCGTCGAGGGAAGGCAGCCGCGACCACAAGAAAAAACAGAAATAAAAGAATTTTCTGCGGTGACAGGAGTACGTACTGCCGGCTCCGCGGAAAAATGAAAACTGAGGAGAGGCAGTTGGGAAAGGCGGGAAGGCAGCACGCAGGTGTGGTGGGATGCTCCCAAAAGCGTTCTAATTGGACTCTGGGGAGCGTTCCCGCGCAGACTCCGTCGGTACCAACGTACTCACATGTGAAGACTCATTCCTGCATGTTCCTGGAGATAAAGCGTAGTTACTCACCTGTAACAGGTGTAACACAGCAGATCTGTCCCTTGCTTTAAATAGACAAAAACCTGATGCAAACAGGCTAGGTTCTGACAGGCAGGCAGATCAAAAGCATTTCTGTTGCCATAAGCAACCCAGGCAGGCACAGGATCTGCAGCCGTGCCTAGTTAGGAAACACCTCTCATTAGAGGGAGAGAACAACTTCCACGTGAGGAAAGACACGCCCCTAGGGCATTATAAAAAATGTGTAGAGAAAACAGCTGGGAGCTCAGAGAGAACCGGGAGAGCAGAGAGAACCCGGAGTTCAGAGAGGACAAGAAGTTCAGGGAGGACCCAGAGAACTCAGAGACCTGATAGGATCAGTGGAACAGGAAACTCCAAAGGAAGTTACACGGGAGACTTCAGAGGAAGTTACAGAGGGTGTTGTAACGTCAGAAGCTGCCATGAGGGAGAAGTGCTGAATGATTCTGAAACAAACTCAGACTTCTCAGAGACGGAGTTTGAAGCCCCTGCAGTTCCAGTCAGAAAGCTACAAAAGAGTTCTACACCAGGAACTAGAAAAGGTTCCACTTGGTAGGTTAGTCAAAAGAAATATCCACCTCTGATACAGAGAGGAATTCCTCAACACCTACTTGAATGGGAGAGACGTGAGACAGTGAAAAAGCCATGTGTGTTTGAGAAGCAGGCTTGTAAGAAGCGGTCTCAGAACGTTGAGGGAAACTGGGATATTGAAAATGTTTGTATGGATGAGACAGACAATTATATACCAGATAAACCAAGGCACAGAGTGATAAGAGAGAAACCTGTTCAGTATAAAGAGCAGTGCTGTGAACTACCAGTAAATGGGAGTAGCCGAGAGTCAGCAGCTAACAGAGGGAAACGTTATTCCAGGAAGTGTGTTTCTCTGCCTTGCCATTATAAAGTAAATGGTAATTACTTGCCTTGTACTGACTATGACTATTTGGGAAACCCAGGAGAAGATATAGAGCAAAGATATACGCAGGCTGATTGTTCACAGGACAGTGATATTGAGCCAATGATCACAGAAGATAGCTGTTTGAATCCAGGCTTGGAAGAAATGGAATGCTCTCTAATGATAGCTGATGAGAATCCTTCTTTGTTGTAAACTAGTACAAAAGGTTAAGAAGAGATTATCAGCTGCCTGCTATAATTATTCAGTTTCTGTTACATTTGAAAGCAAGTTTGCTACCTTTAAGTTCATCCAGTTTTGTATCCTAAGTTTTACTTCTGTTGTTGATGTTTTTGAAAATCCATAAACCCCGGGAGGGGAAAATAAAATCCTTTTGAACCTTGACCACTTGGATCCACGACTACACTCCTTTCCAATACAAGGTCAGGTGACTTAATAGCTTGGCTAACTGCCTATACCACAGCCCTGCTGGGACTATAGGTGTTACACAGGTGATCTCTGGGAACAGCAGGAATTAAGTCTTCACATATGGGTATCGTCGGTACCGACGGAGCCTGCGCGGGAATGCTCCCCAGCGTTTAATAGGAAAGCTTTTGGGAGCATCCCACAGCGCCTGCGTGCTGCCTTCCCACCTTTCCAACCCTAGTGGGAGAGAAGGAAAGAAAGAGAGAGAGAGACACAACTCCTAAGGGAGGTGGGCGGGTTGTGAAGATTTAATTCCTGTTGTTCCCGGAGATCACCTGTTACAGGTGAGTAATTACACTATCTCCAGGAACAAGCAGGAATGTAGTCTTCACATATGGGGACTCCCCAGCTGAAAAGATGCCAGGTGGATGAACCTAGCAAGCTGCGAACCACTGGTGAAATGCGTTGTGACGTGGCCTTCGAGAGAAAGTCCCTTCCTCTCGTATGCAAAGGATTTGCAATCCATCTAGAGAGAGTTCTTTTGGAACTGGAAGTCCCAAATGCGGAAATATTTCTTTACGGAAAAGAGTAGTGGATCCATGGAATAGTCTCCCAGTGGAGGTGGTAGAGATGAGGACAGTAACTGAATTCAAAAAAGCATGGGACCAACACAGAGGATCTCTAAAGGTAAAAAGTGGACTGCTGTAGTTGTTGATATGGAAGCTCTCTGGCGAGGGCCCACAGTCACAAAGATTCATTGCATAATGACAGAGAGCCCGTTCCGCCCTGCTGGTTCACATAGAACATGGCTACTTGATTGTTGGTTTGAACCACGACTGCTTGTAGCTGAGCTGGGCCTGGAATACTCGAAGAGCATGAAAGATGGCTCTGAGTTCTAGGAGGTTATGTGAAGACAAGCATCCTGTGGGGTCCAGAGACCCTGAGTCAAGAGATTGTGCAAGTGAGCTCCCCAACCCAACTTGGACGCATCTGTTGTTAGGGTGGCTTGGCATAGGGGCTGCTGGAAAGGAGAACCTATGAGGAGGTTTTCCAGGGATTGCCACAATTGGGGGGACGAAATGAGACATGTGGCGTTTCTGATTTTGTCCGATAGGCAAACCGAGGCCTGTGTCCACTGAGAGGATAGGGTCCACTGGGCTGCTAGCATATGAAGGCGAGCATAGGGAACCACATGGACAGTAGATGCCATATGCCCTAGGAGCTGAGGTATTTCCTGAGCAGTCAGGAAGACCTTTAGAGCTGCTTGGGATGCCAGCTGTATTATACGAAGACAACGTGGTTGTGGCAGGAAAGCTCTTGAATGCCTTGTGTCTAAACGAGCCCCTATAAATTCTAGAAACTGCGAAGGGGTGAGATGAGATTTTGGGAGGTTTATGAGCAGTCCCAAATACCGAAGGATTCGCAGAGTGCGAGAAATAGCGAAGCTGGCTTCTGGAGCTGTTGGAGCTCAAATGAGCAGTCGTCTAAGTAGGGGAAGACGAATATTCCCAGAATTCTCAGGAATGCTCTTACTACTGCCATGCATTTTGTGAAGACTCTTGGGGCAGAAGCCAGACCGAAGGGAAGAACCCTGTATTGGAAGTGTCTTCCCTGGAAAAGGAATCGAATGAATTTCCTGTGATCTGTATGGATGAGAATATGAGTATATGCAACCTTTAGATCTAGAGAACATAGCCAGTCCTGACAATGAAGGTATGGCAGGAGTGTTCCGAGGGAGATCATTTTGAATTTTTCTCAGAACAGATATTTGTTTAATTCTCTGAGGTCCAGAATAGGCCTGTGTCCCCCTGTTTACTTGGGAATGAGAAAATAGGGGTGAGTAGAATCCCGTCCCCTGTTGGGGTATGGGTACTTCTTCTATTGCTCCTTGAGCAAGAAGTGATGCGACCTCCTGACCCAAGAGATTGGTGACAGGGACCTGAGACTTGAACTGCTTTATGAATGTAGGAGGGGGCATGCTGTGGAAGTGAAGTCTGTACCCCTCTCGTACAATGGACAGAGTCCAGTTTTCTGATGTTATTTGTTGCCATCTGCTAGCAAAATGGCATAACCTTCCTGGAATGGTGAGGGGTTCTGGACCTTTCAGGGGCAGAAAGACTAAGTTCTCTAGGAAAGAGTCAAAGCCCCTGAGGAGGCTGAGCTTGTGGAGCCGACTGAGTTCTTGGAACTTGTGGCTTCCGCTGCTGTCTGTTCTGTTGGTTCCCCTTTTGGGGAACATGAACTGGACAGTGAGCATGATGGGTGTAAGATGGGTAAAACCTCTTTTTCTTATTGAAAAAGGGTTTCTTGGCTGACTTTTTCTTTTCTGGGTGGCTGTAGATTTTGATAGTCTGTTCAAGGTAGTATTTTCAGATTCAAGCTGATTTGCCTTGTCTTGCCAATCCTTGCCAAATATATTTTCTCCTGTGCAAGGAATATTTCCCAGTTTCTCTTGCACCCATTGTTCTAAGTCTGATGCCTGGAGCCAGGCAATACAACGTGCACCGATGGAAATAGCAGGGGTTCTGCTAATACATTCAAAGCAATCAAAGGTTGCATAGTTCACAAACTTAGAGACATCCTGGGCGTGTTGATCAGAGTAAGAAAATCCCCTCTTTTGTCCTCAGGAAGAAGAGGGCTCATGAGCTCCAAGTCTCCTCTAACTTCTTTGAGGAACATTCCCATATAGAGGATGTAAGAGCTGATCCTGGTAGCCAACATGGAGGATTGGAAGCATCGACGCCCAAAGGCATCGAGTGTCCTCGACTCATGGCCCGGCGGATTGGAGGAATGCGTTTTAGCACTCTTAATCCTACGCACTGCCGATTCTACTACCATTGAATGGTGTGGTAACCAAGTCTTTGAAACCCAGGACAGCTTGGAACTCGGTACATGGTATCGAGTCGTCGGGAGTGTGGAGACACCATTAAAGGGGTTTCCCCACATTCTTAGCATAAGATCCTGCAAGATCCTATGAATGGGCAGGGTAGCTGCCTCTTTAGGAGCCTTAGGGTATTAAAGGATTTCTAATTCTTCTGCTCTGGGTTCCTTTTCTGGAGTCACCGTGATTGCAAGACCTCAAGTTGCATCACGTATGAAATCCTAGAAGGACATGTCCTGTGAAGGAGACATTCTGCTGAGGAGAAGCAGATATATCCTCCGGAAGGATTGAACTATAACCGGCAGAGTCAGAGTCATCGGAATCAGAGTATTCAAAATATCTCTGTGCTGGGAGTTCCTGCAACGCTCGGTACCGGTACTGCTCGAAGTCAGTATCAGGGTGTCTCGGTACCGGCCCCTCGATACCTGAGATAGACTCAAGGCTCGGCATGGGGGGGCAGCATACCTGCCGATGTTGGTACTGATACCTGTGGAACTGTCTGTAGCAGTCTTAGCGGGACTGAAGCTGCTAAGAGAGCCACTAAACTGCGTTCGATAGCGAGGATTCTCTGATCCATCGCTCCTGCCGATGCCTGGGTGTCCGGTACCGGTGGAAAGAGCCATGATCCCAGAACATGGCACCAGTAGTTCTG
This sequence comes from Ichthyophis bannanicus, assembly GCA_033557465.1. NCBI lineage: Eukaryota > Metazoa > Chordata > Amphibia > Gymnophiona > Ichthyophiidae > Ichthyophis > Ichthyophis bannanicus. Next base: position 442,021,429 of record CM066033.1, read on the forward strand.
CAGAGGTTGAAGCCTCTGGAACATTCTGGAGCCCCGTTAATGCTTTGGAGACCGAGGTCTCCCGCCGGGGCTCTTTCGCTGGTGAACTTTCCTCGAGGGCAACACCAGTGGCTTCTCGATACTTAGAAGGAGATCTACCCTTTGAGGACCGGGACAGTCTTAGAAGACTTAGGTTTAGTTACCTGAGATCCATGGGAGGAAGATGAAGTCCTGGAAGACGTCGTTGTAACGAACATCACATCAGTGGCAAAAAAGGGGGGTACCGAGTTTTGCAGCTCTATTCTGCAGGCCCCTCTTGGTCATCTTTCTGCAGGAGAGACACTCTGATGGAGAATGGTCAGGACCTAAACATTTAAGACACCATTCATGGGTGTCGGTGACAGATATGGTACCGTCACATTTAGAACATTTCTTAAAAACCACTAGCTGGTTTTCCATGTTTGAGGAAAAAATGGGCCTAGTGCCCAAAATGGCACCTAACCCCCAGAGAGGAAAGGCTCCTAAAGAAAAGATTTTTAGAAGCTAGGGGGGGGGGGGGTTTCCGAAAAGAAGAAAAGAGAACCGGCGGTACTGGTAGGCGTTGTGTGAAGGCAGACGCGACCACAAAAAAACAGAAGAAGAGGTTTTCTGCGGTGACAGGGTATTTTATTTATTTATTTATTTATTTAACAGTTCTTCTATACCGCTCTATTCTAGATCAGAGCGGTTTACATCCAACATCAACCATACAACACAGGAACCCTGAGTTGCATTTACAATAAACAGGAGATCAACTTGGAAGTAACTGGGGGGAACTATGTACATTGTATAACATATCTACATCTTATTTACACTGGGGGTCCTGATTCCATTACAGTGGGTATCTTCTGATCGATCAGTTGATTATCCTTTTTCATGCTGAGTCTGATTGTTTAATTGCAGTGAGTGATTGTCTGAGGGGGCATATGTATGATTACTAGTGCTGGATTCAGGGTAGTATGTGGTGAATAGGTGCTGCTTTAGTGCCTTCCTGAAGTCAATTAGGTGAGTGATGTTTCGAATAGAGGTGGGGAGCGCGTTCCATGCTCTGGGTGCGTAAATCGTAAAGGCCCTATTTGTCGTTGCTTTTGTGCATTTTGTTATTACTTTTGGGACCTCTAGTGTGTTTTGCATCATGGGTCTTCTGTTTCTGTTCTGTGGTACTTTATGTATCATCTTGCTGAGGGATGTGGAGGTCAGGGTGTTTGCGGCTTTGAAAGTTAAGGTTAGAACTTTGTGGCGGATTCTTGCTTGAACTGGTAGCCAATGGAGGTTCATCAGTACTGGCGTTATGTGCTCTCTCCGTGAAGCCCCTGTTAGTACTCTTGCCGCAGTGTTCATTGCAAGCTGGAGAGGAGCCAGTGTTGCTTGAGGGAGACCGTGTAGAATTACGTTGGCATAGTCGAAATGTGGTAATATTAATGCCTGATAGATCGAACGGTAGTCGCTGAAGTCAAGCAGCGGTCGGAGATGTTTTAGGGTCCTTATTTTCATTTATAATGTTTTTTATTTGTTTCTTATGTTGTTTTTCAGATCCAGTTGTTGATCCATTGTAACGCCTAGGTAGCGGATTGTGGGTTTGGTTTCAGCTCTGTGTTGCCGACCTTTAAAGAGAGTGGAGGGGTGAAGTCCTGGTTTCTTGAGATGAAAAGGACATCTGTTTTACTGTAGTTGATTCTCATGTTTTGTGTGCTGAACCATTCTGCTGTTGCCTCAAAACATCTTGTTAGCGGGAGAGGTCTGGATGGTTGGTCCTGAATGGGATGTATAGTAGGATGTCATCTGCGTAGGCTAGACAGTTGACCTTGAATGAACGTGCTAGGGCACATATGGGCTGCATGTAGATGTTAAACATCAATGCAGATAGTGACGAGCCCTGTGGTACACCCTGGTTCTGTAAAAATGGTTCAGAGGTTGTGGAGCCTGACCTTACATGTTGCCATCTATTAGTCAGGTATGACTTGCACCACTTTAGGGCTGTTCCCTGAATTCCTTTCTCGCTGAGACGTTGTATGAGGATCTCATGGTTCACCGAGTCGAAAGCCGCTGCAATGTCGAGGAATATGAGGGCGAATCCTTGATGCATTTTGTCAGTTCCAGAGACTAGATGGTCAAATAGGTTGGTGAGGAGGGTTTCAACCCCCATGTGCTTCTCTGAACCCATGCTGGGAAGGATCCAGTGGGGCTTCAGTATCAATATGCTGTTGGATTTGGCGCTGGTACTAACTTTTCGATTATTTTGGCAAGCATAGGGATACTTGAAATTGGTCTGTATGATTCCACTTTCGTTCTTGGGTCCATCTTGTTATTTTTGAGCAGTGGTCTGATTGATGTTTGTTTCAGACTTTGTGGAAATGATCCGGATGTAAGAGATTGGTTTATTAATTCGCTCAGATATTGGCTTAAGTCACATCGTAACTCTTTTATCCATAAAGCAGGGCATGGGTCATTGGGTGCAGTAGTGGGGTTGATTGCAGCGATCGTGTCTTCAACCTCTCTGCGTGATATTTTTTCAAAGTCGGATAGTGGTGATGGTTGGGGCAAGTTGTGCTGAGAGAGCTAATTACCGCGGAGTTCGAGCTTGCACCAACCTGGGTGACTTCAAGTTGTAGGTAGTTGGTTGCAGATGTAGTAGTCCGGATCATTTTTGACTGTAAGTAGTTGGAGTATACCTGGGGGTGTGGCATCTGTGACTGGTCTGCAGGAGGTTCTCTTATGAGAGATTTCACTATATTGAAGAGATCGTGTGGCTTGTTTAGTGACCGCTTCAAGATGTCGGAATGGTATTGTTTCCGCTTTTTTGTTAATTCATCGCGGTGTGATTTTAGGTGAGCGATGTAGGTATCTTGTGCTTCAGTAGAGTGGGATCGGCGCCATCTTCTCTCGAGCCTGCGCAGGCACTTGAGTGAGTCTCGGAGTTCTCTGGTATACCATGGTGCATGCTCTCGTTTCTTTGTTGTTGTTTTATTTGTGGCTGGTAGACATGCGATGGTCTTGAGGCTCTCATCCCAGGTGGACACCAATGCATCTAGGTCGTGTGGTATGTTGTTGAGGAGTGGGAGGATCTTCTCTCGAAGCTCTTCTTTATTGAAGGGGCGGAAGCGCTTCAAAGAGGTTTCGTGGACAGTGTTGTTCTTGTTTGAGTTTTTATTGTGTGTGTTAATAGGTATCTGGAATTGGATTAGGCTGTGGTCAGACCATGGCACAGGCGTTATGGTTGGTGGCATTGGTTGGGTGGTATCTTTATCTGTCTGTGGGGCAAAGATCAGGTCAAGTTTGTTTCCCTTGACGTGGGTGGGATTATTGACTAGCTGATCGTAGCCTAGTTCTTGTAACGCTTCTAGGAAAGCAGAGGCTTGCGATTCCTGTAGCGTAGGCAAGTTGAAATCACCTAGGATCCAGTTCTGGGATCGTGGTTTGTTTGAGTTGCAGGCGAGGCCCATAATCGTTGCAAGATCTTCTGAGGCTGGTGTTGGTGACCGGTAGAGTAGTTTGATCGTGCAGGTGTCATTTGTTATGGTGAGGGAGTCCAGGTGGGCTGTGCTGGTTGAGTTGCACATCTGGAAGCCTAGGCAAGTTTTGACAAGGATGAGTGTTCCTCCTCCTCTCTGATTGGTTCTATGGCATGTGTGGACTGAGAAACCTGTGAGTATCATCTGGTTGATGATTGCGTTGTCACATTCTGATAGCCAAGTTTCTGTGATCATGATGATATCAAGATCATGGGTCGTGATCAGATCGGTAATTATTGGCCATTTTGTACGTATTGACCTTGCGTTGATGAGTGCACACTTTAGGGCTTGATGGTGTTGCTGACGGTCCAGATGTGACTTCTTGAGATGTTGAAGTGGGATGTGTAATAAATGTGAGTGATGTGCGTCCTTGGGTTCTCTTGGGGGGTGTTGGTGTTTCTCCGTCCATCTTTTCCCTTCACTGCGGAGTATTGGGATGTGGTTAGTGCTTGTGTGAATGGCGTGGGATGTAAGGGGGAGCAAGGAGGCTAGGTGTAGACATGCCAAGGCTAGGAATGGGTGCATTTTGTGATGTCTTTGTGAAATAGTATGTGAACTGTTTGTTGCTGGGTAATTAGTGGGACCGGTATTGACTATTGTGCTGGCTTGATTATTGTGCTAGCTATTGGCAGTGTATAAACTTACTGTCTGGCGATGAGTATGTATTTGGAACAATGTGGCAATGTGGCAAGACAGGGACAGTACAGCATCGAGCAAACAATGAGGTAATGTGTCAGTCAGTGGAAAATGAGACAATGTAACAGTTGTCAGCAGAATATAAGACCATGTAACATTCAGCAAGGAACTAAACAGAATAATATACTGCCAACAGTAATAAGTTAACACTTTTGAGTAAGGGTGAAATTCTGCCAACAGTAATGAGGTATGACACAGTTGTCAGTAATAAGATTATCACTGATGCATGAAAAGTGGGTTTGACAACAAGATAGGACTCTAGTGGTTTAAGTGATACTAGCGATAGTATACAATTAGAGCTGTTACATGTAAATGTAAGATCTAGCAATGTAGAATACATGTAAATGTAAACTGCATTGATAGAAGTAGATGTACAATACTAACAATGGTAATAGGATTAGCGCTGCTACATGAAAATGTATTGTTGGTAACAGAAATAATATCTAGCAGTATACGTTGGAATTGGGGGGGAAGGGAGCACGAAGGCGCTGTGGGGTGCTCCCAAAAGCTTTCCTAGTGGACGCTGGGGAGCGTTCCCGTGCAGGTTCCTTCGGTACTCATATGTGAAGACTACATTCCTGCTTGTTCCTGGAGATAACATGTTCCAGGAGAGATAGCGAAGATGGCACATAGCCAGGGGCTCAAATGGTGGCAGGGTTAGCTGCCCCAACACCACATTGAGATCCCATTCGGACGCCGGGGGCGAACTGGGGGTTTCGACAGGAGTAGACCCCATAGGAACCAGAACACCACTGGGTGGGCCGAGAGGGGCTTCCTGTCCACCTGATGGCGGTTCACCGTAAGGGCACTGAGGTGTACTCTTAGAGTTAGACTTGAGCCCTGCATGAGAGAGGTGGAGCAGGTATTGCAACACAGTGACCACCGGGCAAGAGAAGGGGTCGACCCCCCACTCAGTGCACCAAAGTGAGAATCTACGCCACTTAAAAACGTAGGCCTTGCATGAGGCTAGGAGAACATCCTCTACTTCTTAAGGGAGATGGAGCGGGGCTAAAGTCACCCTCTCAGCAGCCATGCTATCAGCGAGAGGGAGCCGAGGTTGGGATGTATTAGACAGCCCCCCTCCTGAGAAAGGAACAGGGGTGGCGGACCCCAGGGGTATGGAGTCCTCCACAGCTAGCTGCAGAAGTACTGGAAACCACAGCTGTCTGGGCCACCTTGGAGCTACCAAGATGACTGAGGCCCTGTCATGGAGAATCTTGAACAGAGTCCTGGCAATCAGTGGTGTCGGAGGGAAAGCGTACAGAAGTCCCTCTGACCAGGAGACCAGGAAGGCATCGGTGGCCACCCTGGTGGAGTGAGGCTGCCTGGAGCAGAAGCGGGGTAACTCGTGATTGTCTGGGCTTGCAAACAGGTCCATCACCGGTTCCCCCTAGGTCTGGAAAAGCCTGTTGGTTACCTCTGGGTTTCAGCTGCCACTCGTGTGGCTGAAGAATTCTGCTGACTCTGTTGGCCAACAAGTTGTCTTGGCCCGGCAGGTATACTGCTCTGAGGCAGATGTCCTGTTGGACTGCTTAAGAGCACAGATCCATGGCTTCCTGACAGAGGGCACGGGACCCCGTGCCTCCCTGCTTGTTCATATAGAACATGGCCACCTGGTTGTCCATCTGAACTACGACAGAATGGTGGCGTAGTCGATGATGAAAGGCCCTCAGTCCGAGATGAATGGCCCACAGCTCCAGGAGGTTGATCTGCTGAGTGCTCTCCTCCGAGGACCAGGTGCCCTGGGTGCGGTAGCCCTCACAATGGGTTCCTCAGCCCAGAAGGGAGGCATTTGTGGTGAGGACCCTCCAATTGGTCGGGGACCTGGAAAGGCATTCCCACCTCCAAGTGTTGGGGTGACAGCCACCACATCAAGGACTCCACCAGCTGTCAGGTTACTCGGACTCTGTCCTGGAGGTGTCCCGTGGCCTGGGACCATTGGTCCCTGAGGCACCACTGTGCTGTTTGCATTTGGAAGCGGGCATCTGGAGTGACATGCACCGTGGAGGCCATGTGCCTGAGAAGGCGCAGCAGATGCCTGGCTTGCACCGAGGAGCAGTGCTGTATATCTCTGGCTAGCGCCATGAGCCTGGCTGCAGGCAGGAAGGCCTTTGACCGAATGGTATCGATTCTTGCCCCAATGAATTTGAGCCCCTGCGAGGGGCAAAGGTTGGACTTGGGGTAGTTTATCACAAAACCCAAGTGTTGTAGGACCTGGATGGTGCGTGTCATGGCCTGCTGCACCTCAGGAGCTGTAGCGCTCTTGATGAGCCAGTCGTCGAGATAGGGGAAGACAAATATCCCCTGGAGCCTGAGAAAGGCAGCGACCACTGCCAGACACTTTGTGAATACCCTGGGGGCCGAGGCTAAGCCAAAGGGAAACACTCTGTATTAGAAATGATTGCCTCTCACCACCAAGCATAGGTACTGCCTGTAGTTTGGATGGATTAGGATGTGAGTATAGGCATCCTTTAGTTCTAAGGAGCATAGCCAGTCTCCGATGTGAAGGTAAGGCAGCAATGTTCCAAGGGAGAGCATTTTGAATTTCTCCTTCACCAGGAATTTGTTGAGGATGTGCAGGTCGAGGATGGGCCTTAGGCCCCCTGTCCTCTTTGGCACTAGGAAGTACCTGGAGTAGAACTCCTTGCCCTTGAGGTGGTGGGGCACCAGTTTCACTGCTTGGTCCTCAAGAAGGCCTGCCAACTCCTTCAGAAGAAGGTCCTGTTGAAGAGGAGACCTGATGGGCTTTCCTGGAAAGTAGTGTGGAGGAACCTGGCTCAGGTGGAAGAGGTAACCCTCCCCAATCACTTGTAATGCCCAGGAATCAGTGGTGATAGCTCTCCACTTGTGGACATAAAAGGTAAGGTGACCTCCTGTAGGCTGCTGAGCTCCGGTTGGGAGAGGGGCCACGCTGCAGGAGTCAAAAGCTCCCTCCAGGCTGGGGCTGGAGCCGGAGCCTGAGCCCGGGGCTTGGGAGCCTTCTGCTTACGTGGGCCATGCTCCTGTCCCTTGGCCTGCTGCCCTTGCTGGGGAATCAGGGAGGCCTGGTAAGGGGGGTAGTTTCGGTATGCATTGACTTCCTCAGGTAAAAGGGCTTTTTAACCGAGCCCTTCCTTCGGGAAGGGGCAGTGGTCTTCTTGGAGAGCCTAATCCTTGTCATGAACTCAGTCTCCAGCTCTGTGGCCTTGTCGGTCATGGGCTTGCCGAAGAGGTCTTCCCCCTGACACGAGACATCGACCAACTTGTCCTGTACCCACTGCTCGAGGTCGAACGACTGGAGCCAAGCTTGGCGGCATGCACCGATGCTCGCCACGGCTACCCAGGCTGCCGACTCGAAACCTTCATAGGCTGTCCGAGACAAACTTGGAGCACTCACAGACAGCTTTGGACAGGCTCTGAAAGCACTGCAAAGGCTCCCTGAAGAGACCAGCTGAGGAACCGGCGAGTTCCTTTACCAGGTCCCTTAGGTACAAGCCCATGTACAGCTGATAGGCCTGGATCTGCAATTCAGCATAGAGCCCTGGTAACACTTTATGCCGAGGGCATCCAAGGTGCGGACCTCCCTGCTAGGGAGCACTGAGGAGTGCGTCTTCTGACTCTTCGGTCGACACATGGCCGATTCCACATCCATGGAGTTGTGCGGCAGCTGTGACTTTTGAAACCCAGGGCTCCGGCAGACTCGATACTCGAGTCGAGCTGCTTGCTGACCACCAGCGTCGATGCCGGCGTCTCCCACATGCGGAGCTTAACCCATTCCAGGACAGGAGGAATGGGCACCGTGAGGGTTTTCCGGGGGGGGGGGGGGAGAGTCTCATATTGGAGGATCTTGAGCTCATCGGTTTGAGGATCCTCCTCGGACTCCGTCGGGAAAGCCAAGGCCTTGGACATGTCCCAGAAGAAGTCCAAGAAGCCCATGTCCTCCGGTGGGGACCTTCTCCAGGGCTCAGAGACCGGGGAATCAGAGGGAACATCACGGCTCCTCGTCCTTGGTCTCTCAGTCGTAATACTCCAAGGAAGACTCGTGGTGTTCCTCGGGCCTCGGCGCCGCACGCCCCAAACCCGGCAGACTCGTCGGCGACAACCTCGGCACCGAGCGGGAAGCCGAGCATGACCTTGGCCAAGGATCCATTCGGGCCCGCATGGCCTTGAGGATCGGCTCGGCCTCCAGGGACGTCTTGATGTGGAACGCCCGGTGGTCGAGGCGGAGGAGCCGGATGTGCTGGACATCAGCGTCCACTGCTGGTCCAAGAAGACAGTGACTCTGCACGCCAAGGCCGCTATTCTGGACTCCAGTCCCGGTCGCTCCGCAGCCTTTAGCGTGGGCACTGATGAACTCAGGCCCGACGTCGGCTCCCCTGGAGGGGAATCCTCGACGAGGACAGTGTGTACCTGCCCAGGCCGATCCGCTACCGGATCCTTTCAGGGAATCTTGGCAGGCCGCTCCCTCTCCAACGTTTCAAGCGGATGCTCGGGGCTCCGCAACTGGGCCCGTGATGATCCCGGCTGATCAGAGCCATCCAGAGATGCTGCCTTCGAGGGCTTCTTCTTCCTCTTCGGTTCCCTCGAGGGAGACCCCCTCTCAGAGGACCCAAGACGGCGCTCGGGTTCAGAGTGCTCCTCCCAAGGCATCGAGGCCTCAGACGATGTCCTGGCTCTTGGAGGCATAGGGGAATCGGGAAAGCCTTTGTTGTGCTGCTGCTGGTGGCTCTGCAAGGCCTTAGAAGACATTTTCTAACATAGGCCACAGACCGCCGGGTCATGGTCCAGGGCCAAGACACCGTAGGCAGCAATCATGCGTGTCGGTTAGGGACATAATCTTCCCACACCGATCACACTTTTTAAATCCGCTGGTAGCCATGGGGGGGAAAAAGAACCCCAGCAAGGTCGAAGACCCTTCAGGCTGCCAGCGAGGAAAAAAGGTGCGAAGACGCCCAAAAGAAAAATAAAACTTAAGCAAGGAATCGGCCCGATACCGAGGCACCGAGATCAGGGCAGGAAAGGTACCGGCGCACACCAGAGACGAGCAAAATGCTCAAAAAAATCAACTTTTTTAGGGACAAAACAGACGACGTCTGGTGGGCTCCGTGGAAAAAAGGAAACTGAGCAAGATTTTTTATTTATGGCACCCTTGGGCAGGAAGAGGACCATGCATGCGTGGTAGCAATCCCAAAGGCTTTCTTTGAAAGCTGGGGATTTGCTCCGCCAGCACCGACGTCACCCATATGTGAGGACTGACTTCCTCGTGGCACGGAAGATAGACTGCTCATAGGATCATCCCCCAATGGAAGGCAAAGGAGCAGAAGAGGACTGCCTCTCAGCAGAGGTGGGAGTCTGTGCCCCCCCCCTCCTTGTTGATGTAAAACATCGCTACTCGGTTCTCAGTTTGCACAAGTACCGATTTCCCCTTCAGATGGTCTTCGAAGGCCTTCAGTGCCCATCGAACCGCCCGAAGCTCGAGCAAGTTTATTTGCTGTTGGGACTCTTCGGGCGACCACCACCCCTGAGTGCACAGCACACAGCAGTGGGCTCCCCACCCCAGCAGGGAGGCATCCGTCATCAGGATGAGCTCATGCTGTGGGTTTTGAAAGGTCAGCCCCCGGAGGAGGTTGCGGGGGTCCTGCCACCAGTCCAGGGACCTGCGAAGGTTGTGGGAGATCCAAATGGGATCTCTGAGGTTATCGGAGGCTGGGTTCCACTGAGCACTGAGGCACCACTGGGCCGTCCACATATGCATGCGGGCTTGGGGAAGCACATGGACGGTGGAGGCCATGTGCCCCAGGAGGTGCAGCATAGTCCGGGCCGTGACCCAAGTCTTGTTCTGAACCTAAGCCACCAGGGCTCAGGGGTGTCTGCTCGATCCGCCAGCAGGAAGGCGGTCGCTCACTGAGTGTCGAGGCGTGCACCGATAAACTCCAAGGCCTGCACCGGCTAGAGGTGGGACTTGGGGTAGTTGACCAGGAACCCCAGGCGTTCGAGGAGGAGGATTGTGCACGATGCCACCGATCGAGCTTCTCCGGCAGAAGGCCCCGTGACGAGTCAGTCATCGAGGTAAGGGAAGACTGGTACGCCCTGCTGTCCAAGGGAGGCGGCTGCCGCGGAGAGGCACTTTGTGAAGACCTGCGGGGCAGGCGCCAGCCCGAAGAGGAGCACCCTGTATTGGTAGTGCTCTCCCTGCACCCTGAAGCGCAGGTACTGCCTGTGCTGAGCGTGGACCAGGATGTGGGCGTAAGCGTCCTTGAGATCCAAGGAGCATAGCCAATCGCCCTTCTGGAGGAAGGGCAGCAGGACGCCAAGTGATAGCATTTTGAACTTCTCCTGCACCAAAATATTGTTCAACTTTCTGAGGTCGAGGATAGGCCGTAGGCCTCCCATCTTTTTCGGGACGAGGAAGTACCGAGAAAAGAAGCCCAGACCTTGGGGGTGCGTCGGTACCCTCTCGACTGCCTGCTGGGAGAGGAGGTTGTCCAGCTCCCACTGCAGAAAAGTATGGTGCGCGGGGAGTCGAGAAGGCTCCACTGGGGAGAAGGGTGGGGGAAGCCTGTCTAGGTGGAGGCGATACCCATCTCGGATTACTCAGAGAATCCAGGTGTCCAATGTGACAGATGCCCACTGAGGGGCGAAGAGAGACAGGCGCCCCTCCACCGGCTGCGAAGCTGCCGAGGGGCGATAGGCTACGCTGTTGGCGTCAAAAACCTTGAGCGGGCTGAGGTGGCACCAGGGTTTGGGTCTTGGGCCCTTTAGGCTTGTGGTGACCGTGGGGGGCCTTTCCCTGCGTCGCTGTGGCTAGCGCAGGGGTGGGCAGGTAGGGTAGGTAACCCCGGTAAGGCAGTCCCTTTCTCAGGAAGAACGGCTTCTTAGATTGCGGTTTCTTCCAAAGGAGGGAGGAGGTCTTGCGCGAGAGGCAGGTTCGGGTTACGAACTCAGTTTCTATCTTGGCAGCCTTATTCTCCATAGGCTTACCAAAAGGTTGTTTGCCAAGGTAGGGTAGTCCAGGAGCTTTTCCTGGACCCACTGCTCCAAGTCCGAGGACTGGAGCCATGCCTGGCATTGGGCCCCAATGCTGGCAGCTGCCACAAGGGCTGAGGATTCAAATCCATCGCAGGCAGCACGGGAGAGGTACTTGGAGCACTCCGCGATGGACCTCAGGAAGGTCTGGAACCTAAGGAGGGGTTCGCTCATGAGGTCCGCGGAGAAACCCCCAAGCTCCTTGGCAAGATCGCGCAAGAACATGCCCATGTAAAATTGGTAAGCCTGAATACGGCTTGTGAGCATGGACCCCTGGTATGCCTTGCACCCCAAGGCGTCGAGGGCTCTCGACTCTACTCAGAGGAACTGAAGAGTGCAACTTCGGGTACTTTTGCTTCCACATCGCCGATTCCACCACCATGGAGGTGTGGGGAAGCTGGGTCTTCCTAAACCCGGGCCGCGCTGGACCCTGTACGTCACGTCAGGGCACTTACTCACAATGGGGACTGAGGCAGGTGTCTCCCACATGCGGAGTAGTAGTCTGGACAGAATGGGAGGAACTGGGATAGTGAGAGACTCCCGGGGTGGGAACTCGTACTGCAAGATATCGAGCTCTTCGGCTCGAGGTTCCTCCTCGGCCTGGGTAGCCAGGCTGAGGGCACGCGCCATGTCCTGCACGAACACTAAAAAAGATGTATCCTCTGGTGGCGAATGCCTCTGAAGGGCGCAGATATCTGGTGAAGTGTCTCCATCTGACTTCCAACCCGAGAGATCCGAAGAGGAATCCGATTTGGGTTGGTCGCCCCGTCCAGAGGCCGAGGCCCATTTGGAGCCGAAAGCCCTGGAGGATCTAGCCCCCGAAGAACAGGAAGGCAAGTGAGACCGATGCCAAGGACCCTCATGAGGCTCATGGCTCTCAGGGGTTTCCAGGGAGGGTTTAGACATCCCTCTAGAGCTGGGGTCACCAACCTCCAGAGGGCCGCGGGCCGCACAGCCAACTACCGGGAGCCTTGCGGGTCGCACCCCCCTTCTCCCCGCCCCCGCGAAAAAAAACAACAAACGCAAAATTATGAAAACAATGGCTGATCACCTTTATTGAATTTAATGAGATGGCTGATGATTCATGCTAGCAGACAAACACTTAAAGTCCGGCTTCACAGATGACACTGACAGGAGAAGGGACGCTTGCAGGTGGTCGTCGGTGAGCTGCGAGCGCGTGGATACAATGGCGGGAATCCTTGGCGGGCCGCACGTAATGTTAACCGGGGTAGAGCCTCGCGGGCCGCACGAAGGGACCTCGTGGGCCGCATGCGGCCCGCAGGTTGGTGACCCCTGCTCTAGAGGGAATCTCGGTCTCTAGGCGCGAGCCAGCAGTGCTGGATGTGAGCGCTTGCTGGGCAGCTAAAAAGGCAGAAATACTGCCCTCTAGTGCCAGCATACAGGACTACCACATGGGCGTGGGGCCCTCTGACGCTGACCCTGGGATCACCGGATCGGGCGTCCTCGCTGCAAAAGCCCTCAGGAGACCGGGCGCCATTGCTGGAGGCCTCCATATCTTACGAGGCCTCCATACCTTACGAGGCCGCTTCCTTGTCTGACTCTAGGGAACACTGAGGGGGGCTGAGCGACCCCGAGTGTGGGAGTGATTGCGCTTGTCCAGAGTCCCCCGATAGCGACTTTGAGGCCGCCTTCTTCTTACGCCGCTCCAATTCAGGAGACCCTTGATCAGAGTGCCGCCTTGAGCACAGGGCCAAGGTGGGGGGATCCCACCTGCAGAGAGACGACGACGGGGGGGGGGGGGCATCATTGTGGATTCCCAGGTGGCCTCGTGGAAAATGTCATCGGACTTCTGCTTATGACTTAGCAGGGCCTTGGAGGGCATTTTCTTACAAAGCGAGCAGAGCTTCGGATCATGGCCGGCCCCGAGACACCCCAAACAGCAGTCATGGGTGTCCGTAAGCGACATGTTCTTGGAGCACCCGTTGCATTTTTTGAAACCGGTGGCCATCGGGATAAAAAGGCCCCCCCCCCCCGCAAGGTCGAAGACTCATGTGGCCTGCGGTTGGAGGAAAAAAAGGGCGCGAAGCCCGCAAAAGGGAAAAATGCTATGAAAAAACATCCCCCTTTTGCTCAAAAAGAGGAAGAGCAGGGGAGGACGGGTAGAGGACTGGTGCAACCGGAAAAATAGCAGGCCAGAGGTCAAAAAAAATGTTTTAACGCTTTTTCCGAGGGACAAGGACATGCGTCTGAAGGCCTCTGCGGAAAAAGGGAGAGTGAGCAAGATGGCACCTTTGGGCGGGAAGAGGAACACGCATGTATGGCAACAATCCCAAAGGCTTTCTTTGAAAGCTGGGGAATTGCTCAGTGCCGGCTCCGTCGGTGCCGACGTCACCCATAAGTGAGGACTGACTTCCAGCTTGTTCCTGGAGAATCCCCCAACATTCTGTGAGTGGCGTGATAATATCACCAATTGATGCTAATGGAGCATTTGTCTGCAAAAGGGAGCGCCCAGAAACAGGCGGCCTTCTAGTCAATATGGGTGGCTATCTTAATTTCAATTTCTTCTCCTTCAACGATGAACCTGTTGATTATGCCAGTTGTCATGATCTTTGTCTTCTTATATTAAGGTGCAGGTCCATTTTGAGACTATGTTCTTTGACTGTGAGAAGCAAATGTTTCAGATCATCTTCACTTTCAGCCAGTAATGTTGTATCATCAGCATAGCGAAGGTTGTTGATGAGTCTTCCACCAATCTTCACACCTCTGTTGTCTTCATACAATCCTGCTTCTCTGATGATTTGTTCTGCATATAAATTAAACAGGTAGGGGGAAAGTATGCAGCCTTGTCTTACACCTTTGCTTATTTTAAACCATAGCCCTGGGAATGTTGTACATTTGTTGGTTCAATAAAAAAATCAATTTTAAACCAGCAATGAGATGGATCGATACAATAACAGCAGCTACAGGTACCAGTCTGTCAACAATGAGCCGCCTGACTGAAGACCGAACACAATTTAGGATAGCTATCCAGAGGGTCGCCATGAGTCGACTCCGACTCGACGGCACTTAACAACAACAACAACATCTTGATACATTGATAGCACATGCTCGGAATGAGATCCTTAATATGGATTAAAGGAAACAGGCGAGAACAGAGAGCCCGGGGTTGAGAAAGCGGACCTCAGATCGAAATTGTATATCCTGACAATTAATGAGCAAGATGGTTCGAGATTGAACCATGGGACAATATGGATACATATATTTATTAAATGTACAGCGGAATAGTAATGAATATGAGAGTTGTCAAGTAAAGTGTATCACTAAAGGAATCCCAGAGTGGGGGAGAGGAGGGGAGGGAGGGAAGGGGGGCACAGTTAGTCATGGGAAAAAAATGTAAAATCACTAGATGTTATTTTCTGTACTTGTTGCTGAATTGAAACAGCCAGAGGCCATGTAAGTGTATCCATAGCCCTGGGAATGTTGTACATTTGTTGGTTCAATAAAAAAATCAATTTTAAAAAAAGGCGCCAAACCGCATTGAATGAAAAAACCTAACAGGTTCCAAGTCACGAAGCCGAGGCGATGGGGCTCGGAGGCGGGCAAGGGACCGATGCCAACCGGATGGTACACAGAAGTGCACGAGGAAATCTACTATTTTTCCAGGGAAGAAAGACGAATGTCTGTAGGACTCTGTGGAAAAAGGGAGACTGAGTAAGATGGCACCCTTGGGCGGGAAGGGGACCATGAATGCATGGTGGCATCTCCCAAAGGCTTTCTTTGAAAGCTGGGGAGATACTTTCACGAGGGCTTCATCGGTGTTGATGTCACCCATATGTGAGGACTGACTTCCTGCTTGTTCCTGGAGAAATTGGATAATTCGCATAAAAGACCCTCCCCCCCCAGTGTAGGAGAAAAGCATCTGAGGCTAGTCTGCTGTGTGATCTTACCCTGGAACAGAACCGATCCACTTGGGCATTCTGAGGAGTCACAAACAGATCTATTGAGGGGGTGCCCAACTTCTGAAAGATGCGAACCACAAACCCCTTGTCCATTCGTGTGGCTGGAGGACTCGACTCAATCTGTCTGTCAGAGTGTTTTGCTTGCCTGGTAAGTACGTGGCCCTCAAGTCCATCCCATGTGAGATGACAAACTTACACAACCTGACCACTTCCCAACACAGAAGGTACAAGCCTGTTCCTACTTGCTTACTGATGTAAAATATAGTGACTTGATTGTCGGTCTGAATGAGAACAATTTGATTGGCCAATCGATCTCTGAAGAGCATTTGTATGGCTCAACTCCAAGAAGTTGATCTGGTGGAGATTTTCTTGAAAGGACCAATTGCCCTAAGTGTGAAACCCATCGAGATGAGCTCTCCTACCCAGTTTGGATGTGTCTGTCATTAAAACCTTTTGGGGTGGAGCAATTTGGAATGGAAGACCTTTGAGTAAATTGTGATGGATAGTCCACCATTGTAATGAGTTGATTGGTGACATATATTTATTTATTTATATTCTCTTATATACCGCACTATTCAGCATCAGCGCGGTTCACATACAACAAAGATCTCAGTACAGTCAACATGCATTACAGATAACAAGGGAAGGAACTTGGATAACAAGGGTAATTACTTACAATCTATTTACAAGGATAACACTACTGCATAGGTACCTGTTACTAGGAGCGGTTACTAAGAATATAATGTTTACTTATAGAGAATCATAATATAGACGATCCCTGTGTCGACCTGTGGTTTAGGTCCACTGAGTCCTCAGAGTCCACTAAGCCTGTCTCATATGGAGTCATGCTAAGGGTATTACGTGCACCGTAGAGGCCTTGTGTCCAAGTACAGTTAACATCTTGAGAGCTGTTACCCACTGAGACTCACTTGAGTCTCTCGCATTATTGCTGTCAATCTATGAAATCGGTGGTACGAGAGGAAGGCTCTCGAATGAGTCGTGTTTAGCAGGGCTCCAATAAATTCCAGTTGTTGGGTAGGCTAAAGATGGGATTTTGGGTAATTTAAGTTGAACCCTAGTAGTTCCAGCACCTGAATGGTCAATTGTGTTGATTTTCAAACTTCTTC
This sequence comes from Ichthyophis bannanicus, assembly GCA_033557465.1. Classification (NCBI taxonomy): domain Eukaryota; kingdom Metazoa; phylum Chordata; class Amphibia; order Gymnophiona; family Ichthyophiidae; genus Ichthyophis; species Ichthyophis bannanicus. The sequence goes on from CM066033.1 coordinate 442,037,707, forward strand.
TGGAATGGTACTCTTGATCAGCCAATCATCCAAAAAGGGGAAGACAAACACTCCCAACATCCAGGGGTAAGCTGCTACTACTTCGAGGCATTTTGTAAAAACACAAGGTGCTGAGACTAGGCCAAAGGGCAAAACTTGGTATGGGAAGTGTTGTCCAGGACAAATCTGAGATACTTCCTGTGAGCGGGATGTATCTGTATGGGGATGTATACATCCTTCAGATCCAGGGAGCATAAGTCAATCTCCTTTTAGAAGATAAGGAAGCAGGGTACCCAGAGAAATCGTTCTGAACTTTTCTTTTACAAGATATCTGTTCAGATCTCTGAGGTCTAGGATGAGATGGCATCCCCCTGTTTTCTTGGGGATCGGGAAATACCTAGTAACATAGTAAGTGATGGCAGATAAAGACCAGCATGGTCCATCTAGTCTGCCCAGCAAGATGGCAAGAGAAGGTGCACCTGTCGCTCTGTGCAGGCCACCCCTCCCCATGTTTTTGTTTAGAGGTGAACCCACCACTCCATGTAGGACACCCCTAATTGTTGAGACGCTAGATAGTTCAGAAGTTAGATGGTACTGTTTATTTTGCTTTTATCCTGTTGCTGTAAAGGGATCCACTGTGTTTGTCCCATGTCGTTTTGAATTCCATCACCGTGTTTGCCCCCACCACTTCCATCGGGAGGGCATTCCAAGCATCCACCACCCTTTCAGTGAAGAAATATTTCCTGACATTGCCTTTCAATTTACCACCTTGCAGCTTCATGTTATGCCCTCTAGTTTTACAGCTTCCCCGTCTTTGGAAGAGGTTTGTTTGTTCATCATTTCTCTTTAAGTATTTAAAGGTCTGAATCATATCTCCCCTGTCCCTCCTCTCCTCCAAAGTGTACATATTTAGGTCTTCAAGTCTCTTCTCATAAGGCTTCTGACGCAGGCACCAAATCATTTTGGTCGCCTTTCTCTGAACAGTTTCCAGTCTTTTTACATCTTTTGCAAGATATGGTCTCCAAAACTGAATACAGAATTCCAAGTGAGGCCTCACCAGTGACTTGTACAGTGGCATAAGTACCTCTTCCTTTCTGCTGGTAATCCCTCTTTGTATGCAGCCCAACATCCTCCTGGCTTTTGCCACCGCCTTGTCGCACTGTTTCGCCACCTTGAGATCATCAGAGATAATCACACCAAGGTCTTTCTCCTGAACCATGCATACCAACCTCTCACTCCCTATCGTGTACTTTTCCCTTGGATTTCTGCTACCCAAGTGCATGACACTGCACTTTTTCACATTAAATCATAGTTGCCAAGCATTAGACCAGTCTTCCAGCTTTTGTAGATCTTTCCTCATGTTAACCACTCCCTTGGGGGAGTCCACTCTGTTGCAAATTTTTGTGTCCTCTGCAAAAAGACAGACTTTTCCATTCAGTCCTTCAGCAATATCACTCACAAATATATTGAAAAGTGCCGGGCCCAGGACCGAACCCTGAGGCACCCCGCTAATCACCTTCCTCTCATCCGAGTGAGCTCCATGTACCATCACCTTCTGTTGTCTGTCAGTCAACCAATTTATAATCCAGTTTACTATCTTGGGACCCATCCCCAAGCTACTGAGTTTATTGACAAGCCTCCTATGAGAAACAGTATCAAAGGCTTTGCTGAAATCCAGATAGATGACATCCATTGCATGCCCCAGATCTAGTTCCTTGGTCACCCAATCAAAGAACTCAATCAGATTTGTTTGGCAAGACCGTCCTTCGGTAAAACCATGTTGCCTTGGATCTTGCAACCTGTTGGTTTTGAGAAAGTTCACTATTCGCTCTTTCAGGAGCGCCTCCATTACTTTTCCTGCCACCGAGGTAAGGCTCACGGGCCTGTAGTTTGACACTTCTTCCCTGTCACCACTTTTGTGTAGAGGTACATTAGCCATTCTCCAGTCCTGGGGAACCACTCCTGTTTCCAAGGATCTGTTGAAGACATCCTTTAACGGTCCTGCAAGAACCTCTCTGAGCTCTTTCAGTATCCTGGGATGTATCCCATCCGGTCCCATGGCTTTGTCCACTTTCAGTTTAGCAAGTTGTTCTAACACCTCATCTTCTGTGAATGGTGTGGTATCTACTTCATTGCTATTTTTATATTTGGGAGTCACAGCTGGTCCATCTCCAGGATCTTCTTTACCTGGCATAAAATCTTTACCCTCTTTGCTCTGGTGGCACAAGTTTGGTCACAAGATCCTACAAGAGGATAGTTATTTCTCTCTGAAGCACTTCCTGATGCAGAGGGTCAATGTGATGCACCCTTGAGGGCAATCTGGAGGTAGGTCGAATAGATGTCATTTGTAACTTCTTTGGACAATTTGCATAGCTGAGATTTTGAGGGGCAACATTTGGGCAAAAAGAGTGAGCCTTCCTCCAATAGGAGAGTTTTCCATTGCGGTTACTGGTAGAGTGGCTATGCTCTGAAGGAACCAATCATAACCCCACCCCAGGCTTTGATTGAGAAGTAGGCTGGAACATCTGAGGCTTCTCCTGCTATGGTTGTGGTTTAGGAGCCTGTTTTGGTTGGGAGGTTTGGGAACCAGGAAAGTACCTATGCCTACAAGAGTAACAGGTCTTTTTCTGGTCTCCTCCTTGGTACTTCCTGCGATAGAAGGTCAACTCGGGCATGTGCCGAGAGATCCAAAGGATGGCATGCTGCTTTTCCATGAAACCAGCCTTCTCTTCGACCTGTTCATGTCAGCAAGCTTATCCTGCACTGATTGTTCCAGGTCTGAGGAGCGGAGTCAGGCAAATCTCCAGACGCCAATACCTATAGCAGAAGCTCTTGATCTCATTTCAAACATATCATAGGTCGCTCGGGACCATGAACTTCGAGCAGTCCTTGCCGTGAGCCACTAGGGAATGATACTGTTCCAACTTCTCCGGAGGTCACTGCTCTTCAGAAACATGCCCATGTAGAGCTGGTAAGGGGTCATGCGGGCCATGAGCATGGAATTCTGAAAACAGACTCCCAAAAGAGTCCAATGTCCAACCCTCCCTCCAAGGGGGCATAGAGAAGTGAGTCTTGGAACTTTTGGACCTCTTCAGGGTGGATTTGTGCAAAAGCTGGGAGCCTTCTGAACTCTATTCGTGGAGTCAAGCCTTCTACTGACTGGATGTTCAGTGAGGGGTTCTCCCACATTTTCAACTGCACTCTCTGAAGGATGCGGTGCACGGGCACTGTCACCGCTTCCTTAGGGATGGAGGAGTATTGAAGGATCTCCAGATCTTCTGCCTTGGGCTCATCCTCAGCCTCCAAAGAAATGGTATGGTCTTGGCCGTATCCGTGACAAAATCTTGGAAGGTCATATTCTCAGGAGGGGACTTGTGCCACTCATGAGGAGAAGGGTCCAATGGAAGCTCTGGAGATCTGTCCTCTGACAAGTCTTTGGACTCAACATCGGTTACCCAGCCTTCTGAATTTGACTGATAGAGGAAGTCAAAGTACTTCTGAGTCTCTGCCTGTATCTCTCTCCTGACCCTCGGGGATTGGAAGCGCCTTCAGGAACGATGATGCACCATTGCTCGATTGGATTTCAAGGGTGCATTGACCCTGAAACGCTAGAGAGAGTGATATCGGCCGGGCAGATACTGGTGTTGGGGCCCTTCGATGCCCTGATGTTGATGCCTCTCTTGCAGGCAAGTCATGTGTCGTAAGGAATGGTTGGATGGTCGCCAATGTTGATGCAGCCGACATTGAAGCACCGGCCTGCTACATGGCCAAGAGTGCTCCGATCCATTCCCTGAGAACCTGCAGAAGACATTTCTCCATGGCTGCCAACTCTGAAGGCTGTGGGGCCTCAGTAACCTCAACCAATGTACCCAGAATCTGCAAGGAGCTATCAGCGGCTTGGTCTTGGCTCTCAGTAGGCCGTCGCTGCCCCTCCAATGACCTGGAGGATGAACTCTCCTCTCTATGGGGCAGTTTGGAGGGATACTTTCACAAAGTCTCATTGCTCTTGACACCGAAGCCTTTACTTGGTGCTCAGCACCATCACCATGCAGTGCCGACAAACATGAAGCCGAATCCTTCCTCATCCTTGGCTGGAGCTCAATCGATGGCTGATGCTCTGGGGCACTATGGGTGCTAGGCTCCATGTGGGCTTGAGAACTCCTTGATGTCAATGCATCGCCAGCGTCCGATGCAGCCTTCACAGCCAATGAGACCGGTGCGTTGATGCCGATGGATTGGACTTCTGAGTGACAAAAGGTGATTTGCACTGTTTATCTTGACCCTTAAGGTCTCTTTATGTCATCTGTAAACATAAATTACAAGAAGAGAGCTAAGGATCGGGTCCCAGGCACTGAAGGCACCAATTGTGTGTATCCGCGGCAGATATGATCCTTGAGCACCAGGAACACTTTTTAAACCCGCTGGCCAGTTTTTGGGACATATCAGATGGAAAAACATCCACAGCAAAATCAAATGGCTCGATCTCAAAGTGCAGAACCCATAGCTAGAGCACCGGCACCTAAGGGGGCAGAGATGCTGTGGAATAAGAAAGGAAACTTAAAACAAACAATGCTAACAAAAGGAAATAAAAAAGAAATACCATGATGGTCAGGCAGGAAAGAAAAAACAGTTTCTGGGAAAGTGGAGTAGTGGAGACATCAAGAATGTGTCTATTGGGCTCCACGGAAAAATGAAGATTGAGGTAAAATGGCACTGCAGCAGCAGGCAGGAAGATGGCATGCAGGCGAGGTGGGACCTCCCAAAGGCTTCCATTAGTTGCTGGGGAGTGTTTCCGTGTGGGCTCTGCAGATGACATCATCTATACGTGAAGACTTGTCCACGGAGAATTATGCATTCCTCTCCTTATGCACTATACTATGAGCAACTTAGTCTGGAAATTAAGGGGCAGTTTACAGGGCATAGTCAGCCAGGCCCTGCTTTGTGGAGCTCGTATATTGCACCATTACTCCTCTTCCTACCCTTCCTAAACTGCTGGTGGGGTTTCCAGTGCTTTCCTAGTTCTTCTTTTGGCCACATGAGTCTTATGTCTCCATTTGTGTTTACTCCCGAAGGTGCATATGACAAAAGGCATTTTTGTTATTGTAAGTATGCCTCAGGTTTGAAAGGAATGGCACACATTGATATAAAACAGGCTCTTGCTTCAATGGTTCAGGAGCTACATTCAGCACCACAGGCACACACCCACTTACCTTCTCCTTCTTTGCCAGGAAGAAGAGAACATCATCATAAATCTCCTTTCGGTCACGGTCTGGAACGACAGACCAAACTTCACATTCTCCAAACATCTGTTCAGCTTTTCTACACAAGAAAACATTATGGTTAAAAGTAGTAAACACTGACAAATGACCCTGCACACTTGTCCTATGCCCTACCTCTGTGAGAGCGCCAGATGGACAGCAAGGACAGAAAAGGTAGTTACTCCCCTGCAGCAGATGTTCTCTCTGGACAGCAGGAGTTAGTCTTCACATATGGGTGATGCCTCCAATGGAACTCCATGTGGGAATGCTCCCCAACTTCCATAGGAAGCTTTTGGGAGGCTCCACTGCGCCTGCGTGCCTCCTTTGTGCCTGCCGCCACAGCACAACCTTGATTCAGTCTGATAACAAAGCTGTAGCAGAAGCCAACTCCTTGAGGAGGAGGGAGGTTTGTGAGGACTAATTCCTCCTGTCCATAGAGAACATCTGCTACAGGTGAGTAACTACCTTTTCTCCGTGGACAAGCAGAAATGAGTCCTCTCATATGGGACTCCCAAGCTACAGGCCACCGAAAACCAAGGAGGCTACCAAGAAGCCCAAAAGGGGCAAAACCTAACTGCAGTATGGCAGCAGGCCTGATGGCCAAAAGGCCAACTATGTACAACAGCAGTGATTCTCTCTTTGGTTATTTTTTTGTAGCCTTGACAGAATAGAATGGGCCTTGGGGGGGATGGAGTTCAATTCAAATTTCCAAACCGATTCTGGACTACAGATTGACCAAAGTTGCTGTCACGTTGAGAATCCCGGTCTAGGTAGTACTGAGATGTGAATGTGTGGACAGAAGTCCACATTGCAGTCTTGCGGATCTCTTCCATGGAAACCAAGACTTAACTTGGCCACTGATGCAGCCATAGCTCTGATATTGTGAGCTGTGACGGTCTTTACTGAGGAAGAGGTAGGGATGATACCCATGACTGAAGTGGTATTTAAAGGTGATACTGTGGAACAATTGAAAGAAATATCGATACACCGGGAAGACGTATTACAGCTATTTGATAAACTGAAGAGTAGCAAATCACCTGGACCGGATGGTGTTGAAAAAACTGAAATATGAGATTGCAGACCTGCTATTAGTAATCTGTGAACTATCATTAAAATCATCTGCAATACCTAAGATTGGAGGATCGCCAATGTAACGCCAATTTTTAAAAAGGGTTCCAGGGATGATCCGGGAAACTGCAGACCAGTGAGCCTGATGTCAGTACCAGGAACAATGGTAGAAACCATCATAAAGAACAAAATTACTGAACATGTAGATAGTCATGGCTTAATGGGAGACAGCCAACATGGCTTTGGACAAGGAAGATCTTGTCTTACTAATCTTTTGTTTTTTTGAAGGTGTGAATAAACAGTTAGACAAAGGTGAGTTGGTTGATATAGTGTATCTGGACGTTCAGAAAGCCTTTGCCAAGGTCCCTCCTTCAGAGACTTTTGGCAAAAATAAAAAGTCATGGGATAGGAGGCAGTGTACTATTGTGGATCAGGAACTGGTTAAAAGATAGAAAGCAGAGGATAGGGCTAAATGGACAATTCTCCCAATGGAGAAAGGTGAATAGTGGAGTACCCCAGGGATCTATGCTGGGTCCGCTGCTTATTAACATATTCATAAATGACCTGGAAATGGGAATAACGAGTGAGGTTATCAATTTTGCAGATGAAACAAAACTATTTAAAGTTGTTAAAACCCATGAGGGTTGTGTAAAATTGTAAGAGGATCTTGATAAATTGGAAGACTGAGCAACCAAATGGCAAATGAAATTTAATGTGGACACGTGTAAAGTTATGCATCTAGGAAAGAACAAGCCAAACTATGGTTACACGATGCAAGGTTCCACATTAGGAACCACCACTCAGGAAAAAGATTTAGGCGTCATCGTGGATAACATGTTAAACCTCTCCGCGGAGTATGCAGAGGCAGCCAAGAAAGCAAATAAAATACTAGGTATCATAAGGAAAGGAATGGAAAATAAAACAAAGGATATTATAATGCCCCTGTATCGTTCCATGGTGCGACCACATCTTGAATATTGTGTGCAATATTCCTTGCACATGTGTGCAATATTCCTTGCTGTGAATACTTGCACATGTGTGCAATATTCCTTGCTGTGAATACACTGTTACAAATTGTTCATTGTAAGCAGTTTCGAATTGCAGAAAAACGGTATATAAAAACGGTTAAATAAATAAATAAATTCTGGTCACCATAACTTAAAAAGGATATAGTGTTAATTAGAAAAGGTACAGAGAAGAGCCACCAAAATGGTAAAGAGGATAGAAGAATACCCCTATGAAGGAAGGCTAAAAAGGTTAGGGCTCTTCAAACTGGAAAAGAGACAGCTGAAGGGAGATATGATAGAGGTCTATAAATTAATGAATGGAGTGGAACAGGTAAATGTAGATCGATTGTTTACGTCATCAGAATATAGAAAGACTAGGAGACATGTAATGAAGCTACAGGGTAACCTATTTAAGACTAATAAGAGAAAATATTTTTTCACTCAACGTGTAATCAAATTCTGGAATTTGTTACCGGAGGATGTAGTAAAAGCTGTTAGTGTAGCTGGGTTTAAAAAAGGTTTGGACAAGTTCCTGGAAGAAAGGTCCATAAACCATTATTAAAGGGACCCAGGATATCACTGCTTGATCCAATACAAGCATTGTGGAACCTGTGTCTTTTGAGGAAACTGCTAGTTACTTCTGACCTAGATTGGCCACTGTTGGAAACAGGATACTGGGCTTGATGGACCTTGGTCTGACCCAGTATGGCATACCTTATGTTCTTAAGGCTCAGGCCTACCTGGGCATAAGCAAAAGAGATGCAGCCTGCTAGTCAAAATGAAAGTGTGTTTGGAAATGACAGCTCCTAGCTTATTGCGGTCAAAAGAAACAAAAAGCTGGATGGGCTTTCTATGGGCTTTTGTCCGCTCCATAAAGAAGGCTAAGGCTAGCTTGCAGTCCGACATGTGCCATGCAGCTTCCCCTTTGCGTGCATGAGGTCTCGGGAAAAATAATGAAAGAAGAAATGACTGATTAAAGTGGAAATCCGATACCACTTTTGGAAGGAATTTAGGATGACTATGAAAGACCACTATTATGGTGGAATTTGATGTAAGGCAGATGAACCACAAAAGCCTGAAGCTCGCTCACTCTGCATGCTGAAGTGACTGCCACCAGAAACATTACCTTCCAAGTCAAGAACTTCAGAGGACAGGAATTGAATGGCTGAAAGGGAGCTTTCATGAGTTGCGCAAGAACAATATTGAGGTCCCAAGACACTGCGGGAGGCCTGTAGGAAGGCTTCAAGAGAAGCAAGCTCCACATAAAGTGAACAACTAAAAGCTGTACCGAAATGGATTTGCCTTCCAGACCCTGATGGTAAGATCCAATTGCACTGAGGTGGACCCTGACAGAGTTGGACTTAAGTCCAGACTCAGAGAGGTGTAGAAGATATTCAAGCAGTTTTTGTGTGTAACAGACAAAAGGAGCTAGGGCCTGGCCCTCATACCAGACAGCAAACTTCTTCCATTTGCAATAGTAAAACTCTCTCATAGGGGCCTTCTGGAGGCCAAAAGTACTTTGGTTACACCGTCCGGCAGGTAGAACTGAGACAACATTCACCTCTCAACATCCATGCCTTGAGGGCCAAGGAACAGATGTTGGAGTGCAACATCGTCCTGTCCTCCTGCATTATTAGATTGGGCGCATGGCCGAGTCGTAATGGCTCTAGACTGGAAAGTTGCAGCAGGAGGGGAAACCAAGGTTGTCTGGGCCAGTAGGGAGTAATGAGAATCATCGTTCCGCCATCTGTTTTGAGTTTCAGGAAGGTCTGTGCAATGAGAGGTATTGGAGGATAAGCATACAGAAGCCCTTCCCCCCCAATAAAGGAAGAAAGCACTCGATACTAGTCTGCTGTGTGATCTTATTCTGGAGCACAACTGATCCACTTGGGCATTCTGCGGGGTGGTGAACAGATCTATCGAGGGGGTACCCCACTCTTGAAAGATGCGAGTCGCAACTTCTCTGCCCAGCATCTACTCATGCGACTGGAGTACTCGACTCAGTCTGTCTGCCAGAGTGTTTTGCTTGCCTGGCAGGTACGTGGCTCTCAAGTCCATCCCATACGCGATGGCGAACTTCCACAACCCGACTTGCTTCCAATACAGGAGGTACAAACCCGTTCCTCCCTGCTTGTTAATGTAGAACATGGCAACCTGATTCAGTCTGAACCAGAACAATTTGGTAGCCCAATCAATCTCGGAAAGCCCTTATTCACCACTATTCTTAGTTCCAAGAAGCTGACCTGATGCAGACTTTCTTGGATGGACCAATTGCCCTGGGTGTGCAACTCATTGAGATAAGCTCCCCAACACAGCTTAGATGTGTCTATCATTAAAAATTTTGGGGGTGGAGCAATTCGGAAAGGAAGACCTTTGAACACACTGTGGTATACTGTCCACCAGTGTAATGACTGAGCTTGCCTCATCTGGGAGCTGCCAAGGGTGTGACATGTACTTTGGAGGCCATGTGGCCTAGCACAGTCAATATCCTGCGAGCTGTTATCTGCTGATTCAATTGAGTTTCCCGTACAAGTGCTGTTGATCTGAGAAGTCGGTCGTGCAGCAGTAAGATCTCGCCTGAGTCATGTCAAGCAGGGCTCCGATTAATTCCAAATGTTGGGTACGTTAAAGGTGGGTCTTTGGGTAATTTACAATGAACCCTTGCATTTCCAACTCCCAAATGATTAATCGTGTTAATTCTTGGACTCCTTTCAGAGTAGTACTCTTGATCAGCCAATCATCCAAATAGGGGAAAACAAACACTTCTAGTGTCCGTAGGTAAGCAGCTACTACCACAAGGCACTTTGTGAAGACGAGAGCTGCTGAAGCCAGGCCAAATGGCAACACTTGGTGCTGGAAGTACTGTCCTCCCAGAACGAATCTGAGATACTTCCTTTGAGTGGGATGTACCTGTATGTGGTATGTATAGGCATCCTTTACTGTAGATCCAGGGAACATAGTCAATCTCCTTTTTGAAAATAAGGAAGGGTGCCTAGGGGTGGATAAATAAATTGTGTTTCTTTTACACCTTGCTCTCTACTGATGTTGGTTCCTCCTGAGAATGTGCTGTTTGCTTTCTTTGGTTGGAAGTAGACATCCTTTAGATCCAGGGAGCATAGCCAATCTCCTTGTTGAAGGCAAAAAAGCAGGGTACCTACAGAAATCATTCTGAACTTTTCTCTTACCACATATGTGTTCAAAGGTCTAGGCTAGGATGGTATACCCTCATTTTCATGAGGATCAGGAAGTACCTGGAATAAAACCCCTGACCTCTTTGCTCTGGTGGCACGAGCTCAATCACAAGATCTGACAAGAGGGCAGTAATTTCTCTCTGAAGCAGTTCCTGATGCAGAGGGTCAAGATGATGCACTCTCGTCGGGCAATTTGGTGGTAGTTCCAATCAATGTAGTTCATAACAGCTTTTGATGATCTGTTGGACCCATGAGTCTGAGGTTATGAGGGGCCACTGTTGTGCAAAAATAATGAGCCTTCCCCTGACCAGAGGGTTTTCTACTGCGGTTGCTGAAAGACTGACTGTGCTCTGAAGGAACCAGTCAAATCCCCTCTCCAGGTTTTGGCTGAGGAACCAGCTGGGCCTTCTGAGGCTTCTCGCAACACTGCTCTTGGCAAGGGCCCTGCATGGGTTGGGAGATCTGGGGCCCAGAAAAGTACCTACGTTTGCGGGGGTAATAGGTCTTTTTCTAGTTTCCTCCTTGGTACCGCCTACGAGGTGTGCTCACATGTGCGCCTGGAGAGCCAACCTTCTCTTCAATCTGTTCCCAGAAGAGATTCTCTCCATGGCAAGGGACGTCTGCCAGCTTGTTTTGCACTGACTGTTCCAGGTCTGATGACTGGAGCCAAGCAAGCCTCTGGGTGCCAATACCTTTGGCAGTATTTCTGGATGCCGTCTCAAAGATACCATAGGTCGCTCGGACCATAAATTTCAAGCAGTCCTTGCCGTGCACCACTGAGGAATGATAATGATCCAATTTCTCTGGAGGAAGGAACTGTGTCAGATCAGCCAAGTCACACATGATGTCCTTCAAGAACATGTCTATGTAGAGCTTGAAAGAGGCCACACAGGCTACAAGCATGGAAGTCTGGAAACATCTTCTCCCTAAAGTGTCTAATGTCAGACTTCCTCCCTGGGGGTGCCAAAGAATGAATCTTGGTACTCCTGATTCTCTTTAGGACAGATTTGACTACCAAGGAATGGTGAGAAAGCTGAGACTTCTCGAACTCGGGAGTCTTCTGAACTCTGTACACGGAGTCAAGCCATCTACTAACCATAGGCACAGTGCGGGGGTTCTCCCACATTCTTATCTGTACTCTCTGCAGGATGTGGTGCACAGGCACTGTCACCGCCTCCTTAGGAACCAAGGAGTACTGCAGGATCTCCAGCTCTTCTGTTCTGGGCTGACCCTCAGTCTCCAAAAAAAATGGTATGGCCTTGGCCATGTCCCTTAGAAACTCTTGGAAGGTCATATCCTCAGGAGGGGACTTACATTGCTCATGAGGTGGAGGAGGATCCAAAGGAAGCCCAGGGAATCTGCCCGCCAACAAGTTCTCAGATTCCACATTGGTGACCCAGTCTTCTGAGTCAGACTTAGTCGAAGTACTTCTGAGTCTCTGCCTGGATCTCCCTCCTGCCTTGAAGGGATCAGGAGGTCCTTAGGAAGCAATGATGCACCGACGACCATCTAGACTTCGAGGGTGCACTGGACACTGAAACACTGGAGAGGGATATCGGTTGGGCAGACACTGGTGTTGGGGTCCTTCAATGTCCCAATGTCAAAATGGCATGCATCATAAGGATTGGCTGTACGGTGACAAATATCAGTGCAGCTGACATTGAGGCCCCAGCATGCTGTAATGCAATCCTCAAGCGCTTGCAGAAGGCACTTCTCCATGGCTGCCGATTCCAAAGGTTGCGGGGCCTGAGCAATTTCGACCGATGTACCCGATATCTAAACAGAGTTATCATGGCTGAATCTTGGCTGTCGGTGTCCCTCAGATGTCCCGGAGGATGAGCTCTCCTCCCCTCAGGGCACTCTCAACGCCATGTTTCAAGGGCTCCAATGCCGATGTGCCAGAGTCTTCACTCGGTGTGATCACCCTTTGGCATTGAAGAAGACGAGGTTGAATCCTTCCATCATCTATGGATGCTCAGCTCCAATTAAGCTCGAGAGCTCCTCGATGTCAATGCATCGCCAGCATCTGATACAGCCTTTGAAGCCATTGAGACCAGTAACTTCAATGCTGAAGGAAATGGATCAGACTTCTGAGCACCAAAAAAGATTTCTTCTGCTTCTCCCGATCCTTACAAATACAAATTACAAGAGGACTGATGATTGAGACCCAGGCACGAAAGGCACCAGTTATGCATGTCCACAGCAGATATGGTTTTAGCAAACTGGGATCACTTCTTAAACCCGCTGGCATGTTTTGAGGAATGTTGTCTGGGAAAATAGCTGTGACAAAGTTAAAGCGCTCAATGTTGGAGTGCGACCTGTCTGGGATACCGACACTGGGAGCTAAGAAACCGCAGCAGAAGTTAAAACAGTGATCAAAGGAGAAAAAAACAGGGAAAGAGAGAAACCACGATGGCAGGCGAAAAGCAAAAATCCGAAGCACAAACCCCCCCGCCCCTTCCGGGGTAAAAGAGAGTTTACCAAGCGGAGGATGACTGGAACGTGTTTGTAGGGCTCCACAGAAAACAAAAGATTGAATCAAAATGGTGCCATGGTGGCAGGTGGGAAGGAGGCATGCAGGCATGGTGGAGCCTCCCAAAAGCTTCTAATAGAAGCTGGGGAGTATTCCTGGGCAGGGTTGTTTGGGACATCATCCATACATGAGAACTCATTCCTGCTTATCCATGGAGAAACAAACTAATACACAGAACTGATAAAAAAGCCACACTGAAAAACATCAATCCACAGAAGCTTTTAATAAAGAAATTATCTTTGTTTTGCTTTTTCTAATTAAAAAACAATTGTGATATTCTATTTTTTAAATTTTGTATTCAATTTTAATAAATAAAACATTAAAGAAATATAAAATGAGCAAATATTACATCATTTTACTATATTCAATAAAACAAATTAATAAGAAATAAAAGAGAAATTGACATCAAGTTCATAAAATGGGAAAGGGAATTTTAAAAAAAACAGCCTCAAATGATTGCTACAGATCCATTACAAGCAAGTCCCCCAACACACAACCTTTCTCTGGGTCCGCAGCTATATTCTAAACATTCTGTGATTACTAATCTCATGCTACTCCTAGTCAATGCTACACAGCATATAGACCAGAAGCAACATATCAGGGGCCAAACGTAGTCGGAAAATCAGGCCCTTCAGTGTCAAGCAAAGAGTAGTGTAGAAACATCACTGGGAACGGAGAGATTGTTCACCAATGGGATGTATCACAGGGCCGTAAGTGCCTGGAAAAAAGGTAGAGGGCAGGGAGGCCCGTTAATTTGACTATGTACCTGTAGCGGGTGGTGGATGTCATCTTGTCATGTTGCTCAAGGTAACGCTGAAGTTTTTCTTTGGCCTCTTTGGCCTTCAGTCGGGCCTCCTCTTTCTCTTCCTTCTCCCTCTGTGCCTTGTAGGCATTGAAAGCCTGCTTCTTCTCACTCAGTTTTGGAAGGGCACTAGATGGGAATTAAGCAGAATATCATGGTTTCCAAGAGTTAAAGGAAAATTGTTTTTTTCCTTGAGCAATCCTCTCTAATGGTGCCTTGCTAAATTATGCTGCAAGATTCATATTGGACTGCCCCAATAAAGGCCTTACAGGAAATAATACCCTGACCAGGATGTAGGGAATATTTTTTATTCCCATAGTCTTTGAAGAAGGCACTGTAGAGAAAAAGTATAGAGTGCTGGTGGTGGGGAAGTTCACAGCTCTTGCAATACCTGCCTTTCCTGGCAAGAGGCACTGTAGAAAAGTAGGAAAGGAACTGAAGGGTACTGCACTATGTTTGTCTGCTTTGGAAAGGCGGGAGAGAGGAGATATCGTAGAGATGTTTAAATACCTCTGAGGAATAAATGCACATGAGGAGAGCCTCTTTCAATTGAAAGAAAGCTCTGTAATGAGGGGGCATAGGATGAAGGTGAAAGGGAATAGATTCAGGAGTAATATGCAGAAATATTTCTTTATGGAAAGAGTGGTAGCTGCATGGAATAGTCTCCCAGTGGAGGTAGTAGAGACGAGGATAGTATCTGAATTCATGAAAGTATGGGAAAAACACAGAAGATCTCTAAAGGAAAAAAAGGGACTACAGTAGTTGGTATGGAAGGGCAGACTGGATAGATCATATGGCCTTTTTCTGCCATCATATTTCTATGTTTCAATCCAACATGAGTATTTATCCTCATCCCACTAGATGAGAAACGCATAAACATTCAGATCTTCTGTCAAAGAGATCTCATTAGTTCCCCACCTGTATCGCAGATCATTAATAATCATCTTCATTGCCTGTTCCCAAGATATAGTGGAAGGAACACCCTACAATAAAGTACTTTAATTTAGAGGCAATCATTTTAATTTATTTATACTATTCACATCTTTATCACTATTGTAACTTGAAATTAAGTTTCATTGGCTCTAATTCTGGTAGAAGGATGGTAACTTCAGTCCTGTCATGCTTGTATGACTCAATGACAGATGCTACATCTCCAGAATAGGTAATAAATACTGACAAGTCTGTGTTCCAAAGAAATCTGAGAAACAACACTTGAGTGAAGCAAGCAGAAACCACATGATACCCTGTTATTTACATAAAATTTACTCTTAAAATCTTTCCTCCTACTGCAAGCTATCTCCCAGATTCAGGACTCCCACTCCAGCAGAAAACATCCTCTCTCGTCGTCTTGAACAGTTGCTCTCCTATTCTTAGCTAAGGGTCCTTCTGTCCCTTGAAAGATTTCCTGGTAAGAGTAACCTGCCTCCTAGACTGGCTCCTTTCTCCTATTCCCTGCAAGATACCTTGTCTTTCAGCAGCTGCTTAAAGGCCTGTTTTGCCTCCTCTTTTGTGCTCCAATTGTAGGATTTATTGTTAGGTTCCATCTTCTCTTCTTCCTCTTCTTCTTCCTCCTCCTTCTTCCCTGCATCACTGCTGAACCACAAAATGCAAGTACATCGCTCAAGTAAAGCACTGCTCCATGGAAGCACAATGCAGAATATAACCATCAACACAGAGAGAATGAGAACAAAGTCAGGAGCACAACAGAAAGTACAACAAGAAGTAACAGGCACCTTGTATCACATTCACACTGCAGTCTTTATTCTGCAAATTCTTCATGCTCAATACTATAAGCTCTTAGAAGCAGTGATCTATGAAACCTTGCCTGACACAGCCTCATATGGAATGGGATTTCACTGGTTCACAAAGTTGTGCAATGTCATCTGTGACATTATGACAATATAAGCCAATGCAAATCTAGCTTACATGGAGGCACCATGGTGAAGAGGAGAATTATAGGAGGAACTGCTTAGAGTTTCCAAACCAATGACTTAATAGTAAAATCTGTAAGTAATATACTCGCTCGTCAAGGTGTATTTTTGGGGGTCAAAAGAGTGATTGCTTTCAGTTCAGAGGAAAATGCTCACATGTGTTCATACAATCTCTTTATCTTGGCAATAATTTAAATTTAAAATTTGCATTTCCTGATTCAAATGTCACAACAAAGTGGTGCACAATAAAACCTAATAAGTAGTTATGTACCTAATCAGTGCTCTTTCATTTGCTGAGGCTTTTTGGAATGGTTGTAATTACTATTCAAATTTAAATGTTGGATGTAGAAAAATCCATAAAGGTAAAGTCCTCCAGTTTTCTATTTAAAGATATTTATAACCTGCCAATCCATTGTACTAGGAATAGTACAAAGCACAGACACACAAGTGAGCGTTAAGGTGACATTTTACTTACCAGTTATTGTCCTTTCCTTGAGTCCTGCTAGACCAGTCCAGACAACTGGGTTGTGTTCCTCTACCACCAGGCTGGTAGACACAAAGAACCAATGAAAAGCCCAGGTTTCAATGACATCACTCCTGTGCCTCTATCCGCCTCAGCCACCAGAGGTCTCTTCAGTATTTGTCCCAGAGCAAATGGGAGATACAGAGCAAGCCTCACACAACCTCAATGTGAGCAACAATGAGTAAACAACAGTAAAGAACTATGTACAGGAAGGTAGAAATAGAAGGCCGTCAGTAGATGAGCCTGCAGAGCCAAATACAGAATCATGATGGACCCAAGGGTACAGCAGCAGTAGGACAGAGCAAGTATAGTTTCAGGGGCAGGCCCTGGGCTGGTCTAGCAGGACTCAAGGAAAGAACATCATCTGGTAAGTAAAATGTCACCTGCTAGACCAGTTCAGACAAGTGGGATGTACCAAAACTACAATACCACTGGGCGGGAATAAGGCACAGCAGTTCACAAACTCTTGGGCCAAAGGCTGTGTCTGCCCACTCGTGGACATCCAAGCAATAATGCTTGCAAAAGTCAAAAATGATGCCCATGTTGCTGCCTGACAAATTTCTGCAGGGACTACCGAGCTCCACTCCACCCACGACGACCCTTGTGCTCAGGAAGAATGGGTGCACAGACCCTCCAGAACCAGCTGGTTCTGTAACAGATCTGGTGAGACAATAGGCTCCTTAATCCAGCACCCTAAAGTCGACTTGGACACCTCTTCACCCTTGCATAGGCCAGCAAACAGAGCAAAAAGATGGTCTGACTTAGTAAAGGAATTCATACCCTCCAAGTACCAGAAAAACACCCTCCAGACATCCACAAGGTGAAGATCCTTATCCTTCCCCCGACACTGCTCCTTAGAGAAGGAGAGCAGACAAACCACCTGGTTTCACATGAAAAGAGGGAAGCACCTTAGGGCGAATGGAAACAGCTTCAGTTGAAAAGGACAGATAAGGATTCCGGAAAGAAAAAGCCCACAGCTCGGAGATCCTCCTTGCAGAACAAATTGCGACCAAGAAGACAGTCATGAGCATCAAATCCTTCAAGGCAGCATGCTTCAACGGCTGAAAAGGGGACACCATCAAGGCCCTGAGCACCAGAGACAGATCCCAGGAAGGGATCGCAGACCGAAAGGGAGGACACAGACATCTAACCCCTTGTAGAAAAAGTGAGACTTCTGGTACAAGTCAAAGGACTTGCTTGCCACCGGACCACAGAAACAAGACAAAGCTGTCACCTGAACCTTCAAGGGAGCTAAGTGAGAGGCCCTTCTCTAGGCTATTCTGCAAAAAAAGTTAACAGGAAGGACACCCTAGCCACCTCAGGAGCCAAGTGCCACACGCCGAACCAGCACTCAAAGAGGCACCATATCCGTACATATGCTTGCTTGGTAGACCTTCTCCAGACTTCGAGCAGAGTACAGACCATTGCTAGAGAGTAGCCCTTATGCGCTAGCTGTCCCCTTTCAAGAGCCATGCCGTATGTGAGAAGGGAGCCAGGTCTTCCAGGATGATCGGTCCCCGCCACAATAGCCCCCAAGACGGAGGCAGCCGAAGAGGAGGTGCTTGAAGGAGTCACATCAGGTTTTCAAACCATGCTCTCCACTGCCAATCAGGCGCTACCAGAACAAACCTACCCGAATTGCGTTTATACACCGAATCACACTACCCACCAAGGGCCGCAGAGGAAACACGTACAGCAGCCACTGACTGGGCTAAGGCTGGGTCAGGGCATCGACGCTCTCGGACCACAATTTCATGTGGCAACTGAAGAAGCGGCACATTTTGGCATTGGAGCAGGTCACCATCAGATCCATTTCAGTGCAACCCCAGTGGGGCAGTATCAACTCGCACGCCTCTTAACTCAACTCCCACTTGTAGGTATTCAGAAAGTGCCAGCTGAGGAAGTCCACTTCCACTTTGTCCACTCTGGCAATGTGCTGAGCCGACAAGGCTAGGAGGTTATTCTCTGCCCAAGCAAACAGGAAATCCATCTCCAGGGACCACTCCAGCACTTCTTCTGCCACCCTGCTGAATGAGATAAGCCACCACCATGGTACTGTCTGAAAACACTCAAACTGCCCGGCCCTTGACCAGGGTCCGGAAATGCAGAAGAGCCAACCTCATGGCCCTTGCCCCGAGGCGGTTGATGGACCACAGCGCTTCCCTGCAATTCCAATGGGCTAGAGCTGTACAAGTCTTGGCAATGGGCTCCCCAGCCCGAGAGACTGACATTTGTTGTCAGCAGGATCCAGGCGGAATCGTCCAGTGGAATGTCCCTTCCTCAGATGACAGGGTCTCTGCCACTACTGCAGGCTGGACCTCACCCTCAACATGAGGCTGCGTGTCACCATGCTCTTCAGCAAGGAATCAACCTTAGGGTCCAGAACACCCTTTAAGGCCAATCTGCCGGTCATGTGATGTGCTGAGCTAGCTCGGACGTATGCTGGGTTAGCTCTGGGGCTTCCCCTACCCTACGAAGTATAAAAATACCCTAATCAAGACATTATATATTGGAAAGGGTGGCTGAAGATCCCACGAATACTACAAGTTCGCTGCACGGAATTAAGCAGGCCTGCCGAGATCGGGAGAAATCAACGTACAAAAATGGTGGACAGAGCTCCCTCGCCAGATCAGCCAACGGTGTCCGCAGCAGAGGTGACTAATGTCGTAGTTAGTGCATTAAACACTAGATTTGATGCAATAACGGGTCAACTAGACAGCATTAGTAAACAGCTGGAAGCCATCGGAACGAGGATGCAGCAGTGGAAGGCCGCATATCTCAATTAGAAGATGAGCTCCAAAACGCGGGCAGAGAGATCAAAGCCCTGCAGGACGCAGTCAGCAATCAAGGAGAAAAGCTCAAATTTAAATCAGAGGAACCTTTTATATAAAGTGAAAAAATATACACAACACTGAACAACACAGGAGCCGCGGGGATCATCGTAAAAAATATTTAAGTAAATATAGGAAAACATAGTTAAGAAAAAACCTAAGTAAATAATTATAAACAAAATTAAAAACAATCAATAGTAAAGATGAAAAGTGAAAAAACATTGACTGTAAACTAACTGTACAAAAAGACCACCCATATATATTAAATCATGCATTCAAAGATCACCACAACTAAAAAGGGGGTAAGGAATTGGTGATATAAAAAGTCAAATAAACCTAATATAACATAAAAATGTCATTATGAATCCATTGTGATCTTTGCAAATTTAAATCAGAGGGACCTTTATAATTTAAATCAGAGGGACCTTTATATAAAAGGTCCCTCTGATTTAAATTTGCAAAGATCACAATGGATTCATAATGACATTTTTATGTGATATTTAGGTTTATTTGATAAATGATTTTATAGTTCTCTTGGTATTCTTTTCTATAGTTTGATTACCAGCACCCTTTACTATGCTAATTATAAGTATCAGGTTTAGAGTTCTTTTTGAACACAACACTTTTCTCTAGAACTCTCAAGCTACGTGTACAGGTATGTTCCTATAATTTATTTCTGCTAGCACTTCTTTTTTCGTGATACATATAAACAGTCTTAGTATAATTTTATTTAATGATTTTTAGGTTTTATGCATATGTCATTAGTAGTATAATTTTAGAATACAATGATATGTACCTTTGTGTGTTCAAATGCTAGATTTATTGATATAGGCTTTTTTTGTTTAAACTTGCTTGTTTGCAGACTTATTTTTATATATCTTTTGGGTCTGTTCTTGTTTTTCATAGTGTGCTCCTTGTGTTTAATATCAACCTAAACATATTTATTGTTTTTATTGTGTATTATTTGGTATTTCTATCCTCTTATGCACATGTTTGATAGTATTAATGGTTTTATACTATATCTTCATGTGTCACATACTTTCTATGTTTTTAAATATTTATACATTTATGTACTGTTATATTATGGTTCCCCCCTTTTTTTAAACATTGTTTGTTTGTTATAATTGATTTATTTATTAGCTGTATACTTGTTATCAGTGTTGTTTTATACACATTTACTTTTAACCCCCTTTTTTGTTAATGGAATTTTATGTTATGGTGCTATGTTTTTTGCTTTTTTCTCTGTAATTTATATTGCATATTTTTATATGTTTGTAGCCAATTCTCGCCCCTGATGAAGACATAGCGAAACACGGCCTGTGTCGGGCCATTGGCTGAAAGTGATATAATAAAGATTTTCTTCCTGTGCTATCCACATTTTTGAGTGGGTTCGAAACCATCATAGGCCACCCGAGACATAAATTTGGAGCACTCACAGACGGCTTTGGACAGGCCTTTGAAGCGCTGCAAAGGTTCCTTGGAGAGACCAGCTGAGTACCCGGCAAGTTCCTTCGCCCTTTCTCTCAGGTACATGCCCATGAACAGCTGGTAGATCTGGATCCGGCAATTCAGCATCGAGCCCTGGTAACACTTTCTGCTGAGGGCATCCAAGGTGCGGGCCTCCCTGACAGGGGGCACCGAGGAGTGCGTCTTCTGACTCTTCAGTTGACGACTGGCCAACTCCACAACCATGGAGTTGTGCAGCAGCTGTGACTTCTGAAACCCAGGGCTTCGAAGGATACATCGAGTCGAGCCGCTTGCTGACCACCGGTGTCGACGCCGATTTCTCCCACATGCAGAACATAAGCCGCTACAGGATGTGAGGAATGGGCACCATGAGCGATTCCCGTGGAGGAGCCTCATATTGGAGGATCTTGAGCTCGTCATCCCAAGGATCCTCCTCGGACTCAGTAGGAAAGGCCAAGGCCTTGGACATGTCTTTGACGAAGTCCAAAAAGCCCATATTATCTGGTGCGGGACCTTCTCCGAGGTTCAGAGACCGAGGAATCAGAAGGGACATCTCAGTGTCGATGGGTGTCCAGGGACTCCTCGTCTTCAGTCTCCCAATCGGAATACTCCGAGGAGGACTGGTGTTCCTCAGGCCTCGAGGGCCCCGGCGCCGTACACCCCGAGCCTGGGAGACTCGTCGGTGATGACCTCGGCCCTGACGAGCGAGAGACCGAGCGCGACCTTGGCCGAGGATCTACTTAGGCCCGCATGGCCTTGAGGATTGGCTCAGCCTCCGTGGACATCTTCAATGTCGAACACCCGGTGGTCGGGGCAGAGGAACCGGACGTGCAAGACATCAGCGCCCGCTGCTGGTCCAAGAAGGCTGTCACACTGCGCTCCAAGGCCGCCATCCTGGACACCAGTCCCAGTGGCTCGGGCCCGATGCCGGCCCGCCAAGGGATCCTGGCCGGCCATTCCCTCTCCGACGACTCGAGCAGATGTCTGAGGCTCCGCAACTGGGCCGGGGAGTATCCCAGCCGATCAGAGGCACCCAAGGACGCTGCCTTCAAGGGCTTCTTCTTCCTCTTCGGTTCCCTCGAGGGAGACCCCCTCTCTGAGGACCCCTGACGGATGCTCAGGTTCGGAGTGCTCCTCCTGAGGTATCGAGGCCTCAGATGAGGTCCTGGCTCTCGGAGGCATCGGGGAATCTGGAAAAATTTTATCATGCTGCTGCTGACGGCTCCTCAAGGCCTTCAAAGACATTTTCTTACAAAGGCCACAGACCGCCGGATCGTGGTCCGGGCCGAGGCACCTGAGGCAGCAGTCATGCGTGTCGGTTAGGGACATGATCTTACCAGACCAATCACACTTTTTGAAGCCGCTGGTAGCCATGGGGGGGGAAAAAGAACCCCAGCAAGGTCGAAGATCCTTTGGGCTGCCAGCGAAAAAAAAAGGCGCAAAGACGCCAAAAGAAAGTAAAACTTAAAGTAAAAAGAATCGACCCCGATACCGAGGCCCGAGGTCGGGGTGGGAAAGGTACCGGTGCAAGACCGGAGACAAGTAAAACACTTGAAAAATATCAACTTTTTCCAGGGGAAAAACAGACGACATCTTGTCTTTATTATTTCTTGATATACTGTCCGTGGCATCGGGGCATCAGAGTGGTGCACAATGACAATAAAATAACAACATAGCTTGGAAAGGAAAGGAATGCCATTCAATAGACAGGACAGATGGAAGCAGGAGAGAGCTGGAGAGGAGGGGACGGGAGAAGATACTGAGTAGGGGAGGGACAGGGGGCAGAGACCCAGAGGAAGAGATAGACATCTGGTGGGCTCCGCGGAAAAAAGGAGACTGAGCAAGATGGCACCCTTGGGCGGGAAGGGGACCACGCATATGTGGTAGTAATCCCAAAGGCTTTCTTTGAAAGCTGGGGATTTGCTCCGTGCAGGCTCCGTCGGTGCCGACGTCACCCATATGTGAGGACTGACTTCCTGTTGCTCCCGGAGAATCAACTGTTCCGGGACTACTTGTCACAACTGGGCTTGCGTCACAAAGCTTATGCTACTGTATGCCAACAGCTGATTGCAGTGCGCATAAAATTTGTGGTGCAATACCCTGCTCGATTGCGAGTCTTCCACAATAGAACTACTGTGACATTTGAGACATCAGAAACAGCTCAAAAATGGATTCAAGCTCGACTGGATATCCCAAAGGAGTGAATATGTCTGTCCCAGTATGGGAAGTAGATGACTGCAAGCTTTGGAAGATGACAGACATTATGGAGAAATTTCTAAGAGGTGTCAGCGCTGGCACCGGCCTACTAGGATGTACAACTATAGTCAACTGAGGACAACAAAGTGGACTTTTTTTGTGAAGGGGGGTTTCTTTAAAGGAGCCCAGAAGAACAGAGGTCTTGGCCCGACACCGGGGACTTTAACACCCTTCCGTCCTAGACTCAAATACAGTTTTTCCCCCTTTTATACCAAATCTGGATATCTAGAGAAGACAATAATATTGGCAACGCTTCTGGCAATGCGAGTAAATGGAGAGAAATACTTGGAACATGTTTTGGGAGAAAACATTATTGTGGATTGGTTACTGTTAAATGTATGTTTGGTGTGAAAATGGAGGGATGGCTCTTTGGTGGGTCACAGTACCTAGCTACCGGGAACTGTTAATAGCATAATAAGATGTGTTAGATTTCCCTAGATGAGATCCCTTACTCTCAGGGGACTGGCCCGGTGGGATGGCGGATCGAAGTAATATATGCTGGCGGGTGCAGTTGGGACCAAGGGGGACACTGTACTTGAAAGACCATTGGATAAAGAGTAGTTACTCACCTGTAACAGGTGTTCTCCAGGAGCAGCAGGAATCAGTCCTCACTTATGGGTGTCATCGACGCCGATGAAGCCCCAGCAGAGCATTTCCCCAGCTTTCCATGAAAGCCTTTGGGAATGCTGGCACGCCTAAAGGTGCCATCTTACCTCAGTCAAATGACATAGCTAAGAACAGCACACAAAAATGTAAAAATTAAACTATGTACAACTGCAACTCCAAGGGGAGGAGGAGGGTAGTGAGGACTGATTCCTGCTGCTCCTGGAGAACACCTGTTACAGGTGAGTAACTACTCTTTCTCCAGGACCAAGCAGAAAGTCAGTCACTTATGGGTGACTCCCCAGCTCTGGGCTACCAGGAAACCCAGGCTGAACAAGAGAACTCCCTCTAGTCTCAGCAACACAGTAAAGGCTTTGCAAGGACACACACCTCCACAGGTAGCCCAACCAGAGGGCAGGAGGGCAGGAGTTGACTAGACCTCAAAGAGATTCCAGAGTACTGCTTGGCCAAAAGCACAGTCCCTATGGGACTCCCTCTCCAGACAGTAGTGGGCTGCAAAAGTCTGGCTTGAAGACCAAGTAGCAGCCCTGCAGATGTCTTGCAATGGAACAGAGCGGAGGTGAGCCACTGATGCAGCCATTGCCCTCACACGGTGGGCCGTGACCCTACCCTGCAAAGGAAGGTCAGCCGCCTTGTAAGCCCAGGTGATACAGTCAGCCACCCAGATGGACAAGGTACGCTTGGACACAGGCCTCCCCAAGTTATTGGGGTCAAAAGAAAGGAAGAGCTGAGAAGCCTTCCTGTGACCTTGCGTACGTTCAAGGTAGAAGGATAAGGCCCTCCTACAGTCCAGGTATGGAGAACTGTTTCAGCCTGACTCGCATGAGGCCTAGGGAAGAAAGTAGGAAGAACCACCTCCTGGTTGAGGTGGAAAGAGGAGACAACCTTAGGAAGGAACTTAGGGTGAGTCCTGAGGACCACCCTGTTCTTATAGAACCTGGTGTAAGGTCTATCACAGACCAAGGCCTGAAGCTCACTCACTCTCCTAGCCGAAGTAAGGGCTATCAGAAAGAGAGTCTTCCAGGAAAGGAAGCGTAGAGGGCAAGTAGCCATAGGCTCAAAAGGTGAGCGAGTCAGTTGCTGCAAGACCACATTAAGCTCCCACTCAGGAGCAGGAGGACGTATGGGAGGTTTGAGCAGAAGCAAGCCTCTGAGAAACCTAGACACCAAAGGGTGCACAGACAAGGAATGGCCCTCAACTAGGGAGTGGTGAGCTGCTAAAGCAGAGAGGTGGACCCGAACAGAGTTGGACTTGAGACCCTGATTGGACAAGTGCAGCAGGTACTGAAGCACTACTGACACAGTACAGGAGAAAGGATCCTCAGCACGCAGCTGACACCACACAGAGAACCGTTTCCACTTGAGAACATAGGTCTTCCTAGTGGATTGTTTCCTGGAGGCTAGGAGAACATCCTCAACCTTGGGAGGCAGGCCCCAGGGAGCCAACACTACCCTTGCAGCCTCCATGCCATCAGATTGAGAGCTTTGAGATTGGGATGCAGCAGGAGCCCTGATCCTGAGAGAGAAGGTCGGGTTGCAATCCCAGAGGCAGAGGCAGATCCACTGCCAGTTGAAGCAGGAGGGGGAACCAAGGCTGCCTTGGCCACCTGGGAGCTACCAGGAGGACTGAGGCCCTGTCTCGGAGAATCTTGAACAGTGTTCGGGACACCAGAGGGGTGGGAGGAAACGCATAGAGTAGGCCCTGAGTCCAGGGACTCAGAAAGCATCTGCTGCTTCCTTTCACCTCAACCGCCTCAACCTCCCCTCCCCCTCCCATGCTCATTTACATTCCACATGTTCCTCTGCCTTTTTCGTTACTGGTCCGGCCCACTGGAACTCCCTCCCCCCCTCCCTCCATTTAGACCCTGACTATGCCTCCTTTAAGCGCAACCTCAAGACCCACCTCTTCTCCCTGGCCTTCGACCTTCCCTCACCCCTTACTTAAATGTCTTACTTGTGTCCCCTCACCCTTTACTTAACTGTCTTACTTATGTCTTGTCCTCCTCTCCCTGTTCTTCCTCTGTCCTGTCCACTGATTGTAGTTCCTTTCCTTTTCTACCAGGCCTTGTGCCTCTACTGTTCCTTTTATGAATTGTAAACTGCCCTGCTTGTCACAGAAGGGCGGTATATCAAATTGAATAAACAAACATACTCTCAGAGGATGCGGTTGCCTGGAGCAGAACCTTGGCAGCTGGTTGTTCAGTGGACTGGCACACAGGTCTATGGAGGGAAGCCCCCATTTCAAGAAAATCTTTTGAACCACTAAAGGATGTAGCCGCCACTCGTGGGGTTGCAGAATCCTGCTCAATCTGTCTGCCAGGGAATTCTCCTGGCCCGGAAGACAGACTGCGTTGAGGAGCATGTTGTGTTTCAGGGCAAAGGAACAGAGGGTCCTGGGCCTCCTGGCAAATGGGCTGGGAACCAGTTCCGCCCTGTTTGTTGACATAGAACATGGCTACTTGGTTGTCTGTCTGGATCAAGACAGACTGGTGTGCCAGGGAGGCAGTAAAGGCCGTGAGGGCCAAGCAGAAAGCTCTGAGGTCCAGCAGATTGATCTGCTGGACGCCTCCCAAGGAGACCACAGGCCCTGGGTGCACTTGTCTAGGCAATGTGCTCCCCAACCCTGTAGAGAGGCATCGGTGGTCAGGACCACTGTATGAGGTGGGATCTGAAAGGGCACCCCTACCAGCAGATTGGGGGGGTGTAACCACCAGCTGAGGGAGGCCAGGAAACGGTGGGACACTCTGATCCTGTCTCTGAGACTGCCTGAGGCTTGTGACCACTGAGTCCGAAGGCACCACTGGGCAGGTCTCATATTGAGCCTGGTATTGGGGGTCACCTGTACTGTCGACGCTATGTGGCCCAGAAGCCTGAGACAGAGTCTGGCGGAGACCAGGGACCTGTGCAAAAACTTGCTGGCGAGGCCCATGAGCTTTTGTGCTCGGTCCACCGGTAAGAATGCTCTTGCCAGCTGAGAATCCAACCTTGCTCCTATGAACTCCAAGTTCTGGGAGGGGAGCAAAGTGGACTTTGCGAAGTTGATGACAAAGCCCACCTTTTGGAGCAGTTCTATGGTCCTGTTGGTTGCCTGTTGAACTTCTAGGGAAGTCTGGCCTCTGATGAGCCAGTCGTCTAGGTAAGGAAACACAAAGATTCCCTGATTTCTTAGGTAGGCTGCCACCACTGCCAGGCACTTGGTAAACACCCTGGGATCGGAGGTCAGTCCAAAAGGCAGTACCCTGTACTGATAATGGTTTCCTCCCACAATGATCCTGAGGTACTTTCTGTGGTCTGGATGAATAAGGATGTGAGTGTAAGCATCCTTTAGATCTAAAGAGCAAAGCCAATCTCCCTGCTGGAGGTAGGGCAGAAGTGTTCCAAGAGTAAGCATCTTTTCACCTCGGCAAGGGACATCGACCAACTTGTCCTGAACCCATGGCTCGAGGTCCGATGACTGCAGCCATGCCTGGCGTCGGGCCGCGATGCCGGCAGCCACTACTCGGGCCGAAGCCTCGAAGCCATCGTAGGCAGCGCGGGACATGAACTTAGAGCATTCCCGGATCCTCGAAGACAAGGACTTAAAACTCTGCAAGGGTTCCCCCGGAGAGACCAGCAGAGAATCCGGCCAACTTCCTTGGCCAGGTCTCGTAAATACATGCCCATGTACAGCTTGGTAAGTCTGGACACGGCAAGCAGCATGGAGCCCTGAAAGCACTTTCTCTACCGACGCCCATCAAGGCTTCGGGCTTCCCTACCAGGAGGCACCGCGGAGTGCATCTTCTGACTCTTCAGACGATGCATGGCCGATTTCCACAACCATGGAATGGTGTGGGAGCTTGTGCTTTCTGGAAGCCAGGTCTCTTCCGGAGCCGATAGATGGAATCGACTCGCTTGCTCAAAACCGGCGCCGACGCCGTGCCTTCCACATCCGGAAAGATGAGCCGTTCCAGCATCGGAGGAAACGGGACAGTTAAAGGCTCCTTTGGAGGAGAGTCGTACTGGCAGAGCCATCGAGCTCCTCGGCTCGAGGCTCTTCTCTTCCTCGGGGTCAGCCGGGATAGCCAGGGCAGCGGCCATATCCCGGATAAACTCCGAGAACCTAGTATCCTCATCTACTCCGGGGCTCAGACTCAGGTGAGTCCGAAGGGACACACCGAGTCTTGAAGGTGTCAGGAGAACTCCTCATCTTCGGTCTCCCAAGCAGACTCGTCCGATGTCGAGTCGAGGGTCCGACCCCCCGTTGGGGCCTCTAGGCACCCGCCCCGACGCCGGCGGCACCGGCATCGAGAACCCTCGGTCCCGAAGGGGAGGTCGAGGGAGACCTCGACCGAGGGATGACCTCGAGCCGCAAAGGACCAGTTATCGGCGTCGTCTCTGGGGTCGACTTCGAAGTCGATGTCCTGGTGGTCGGGGCAGATGCGCCAGACAGGCTTGGCCATCAGCGCCCTCTGCTGATCCATGAAGGCAGACATTCTGCTCTCCAAGGCTGTCAACCTGAGACTCAGCTCGGGTGATGCAGCAGCCCCCGACTCGGGCCCCGGCGGCGCCGGGCCCGACGTCGGTACTCAGGGAGGCTAGACCACGAGGACAACAGGACTTACGTGTCCAGCAGACTCCGGCTCGATGCAAGGAACTTTAGTTTGGCTTCTCCTGGTCCACGGGCCCGGGACGATGGTAGGGGGTCTGAGACCTGGCCCTCAAGGGCTTCAAGCGACCTCCTCCAAACGCCGCCCTCGCGAGTCGCTTCTTCCTCTTACGTTTCGGTCGGGGGACCCCCTGTCCGAGGAGCTCCAATGCCTCTCGGGATCGAATCCCGAGGTGTCGAGGCCTCGAGCGAGGTCCGGGCCCGGGCAGAGGACGAGTTTTGAGAAAAGCCTTTCACTTTGTTGCTGACGACTTCTGAGGGCCGTGGAAGACATTTTTCCACATGGCCCGCACGTTTAGAATCGTGGTCGGGGTCAAGGCACCAAAAGCAGCAGTCGTGGGTGTCGGTGAGAGACATAATTTTCTTACACCGATCACACTTTTTGAAACCGCTGGAAGCCATCGGGGAGAAAAGGGTCCCCGCGAGGTCAAAGGACCGGCCTTCCAGGGAAAAAGAAAAGATTGTGGCGCGAGCGCCTAGCCACTAAGGGCAAAAACCGAAAAAAGTAAAAAAAGGGATTCGATACCGGTGTACCGAACCCGGCGGGAGGGGAACCGACGTCGAATCCGAAGGAAAAAAGCGAAATAACGCCAAGAAAAAACTTCTCTTTTCCGGGAAAAAAAGGACACACGTCCGATGGGCTTCACGGAAAAAAAGAGACTGAGGTAAGATGGCACCTTTAGGCGGGAAGGGAATCGCGCATGCGTGCCAGCCATTCCCAAAGGCTTTCATGGAAAGCTGGGGAAAATGCTCCGCTGGGGCTTCATCGGCGTCGATGACACCGACTTCCTGCTTGGTCCTGGAGAAAGGAGGGATCTGGGGAAGAATCATCTCCTCACAAAATGGCAATTATATGGCAATGTTATATAGCAGAGGAGTTTTGGTCACACGATATAACACTAACTATAGGAGGGTAGGAGGTTCTCCTGAAAAGTGGGGATAGGTTCGGTCAAATGTAAATAATAGGGGTGGACAGAAGGAATTGTGAGAGAGGGTGAGTGGAAGTGCTCAACATCAATGTGACTACTGGAGAAGGAGGGGGAGAAACAACGAGAAGGGGTTTGGGGTGGGGGTAGAGGGAAGGCAGGGGGCAGGGAATGGGAAATAATGGGCATAAGTGGGCACTTTTTGCGGAAAAATACATGAATTAAAGAGGGAAGGGCTGTTTTTCAAGCAGTGGGTAGAGGGGGTCTTAGGCTGGGAGGACCCCCTCAATAGAAATAGAAGGGACAAACCTAGGGGGTAATATGAACCAGGTATTTCAGCCAAGCTGAGAATAATCTCATGGAATGTATGTAGACTGGCTAGCCCTTTGAAGCGTCGTAAAATACTGCGAGCACTTGAAGGCACAAAGGGGGATATTATTTTGCTGGCAGGAAACCCACCAGGCCACCAGGGTCTTGGGTAGGCTTGAATGTGGTCAAGGTAGAACAAATTTTTGGGGCATCAGCGCACGGTAATAAGAGAGGGGTTGCTATCCTAATTCGGGAGGAAAGCGTAGTTACTCACCTGTAACAGGTGATCTCCGTAAAAAGCAGGAATTTAGTCTTTCACATATGGGACCGACGGAGCCCGCGCAGGAACGCTCCCCAGCATCCAATAGGAAAGCTTTTGGGAGCATCCCACAGCACCTGCGTGCTGCCTTCCCGCCTTTCTAACTGTCCCTCTCCAGTTGAGTTTATAGCTGAGACAAAAGATAGAGAGGGAGAGGGAGAGAGAGAGAGATACAACTCCTAGGGGAGGTGGGTGGGTTGTGAAGACTAAATTCCTGCTGTTTTTCCGGAGATCACCTGTTACAGGTGAGTAACTATGCTATCTCCAGGAACAAGCAGGAATGTAGTTTTCACATATGGGGACTCCCTAGCTGCAGCTGCCAGGAGATGGCCCCAGGAAGTTGTTTTTAGCCCTTGTGAAGGGCCATATTTCCCCCATGGATCTCCTGGCATCCTACCAGGGACTGTGGGTAGGGAAGTCTGATTACTTCGTGGAAAAAGGTTTTGAAGAAACAGCCTGACCAAACAAGGCTTCCCGGCAGGAATCCTTGTCTAAGCAGTAGTGGGCCTGTGAGTGAAGGTTATGCACCGAAGCCCAAATAGCTCCTCAACAGATGTCGTCGATAGACACAAAGTGAAGATGAGCTATTGAGGCTGCCATGGCTCTCCACATTGTGAGCTGTGACATGGCCTTCAAGAGGAAGGTTCTTACTCTCATAGGCAAAGGATATGCACTAAGCAATCCAGTTAGACAGAATTCTTTTGGAAACTGGAAGTCCCAAATGACTAAGATCAAAAGCAACAAAGAGTTGAGAAGATTTTCTATGTTGCTGTGTCCTTTGCAAGTAAAAGGCCAAAGCTCTTTTACAGTCCAAAGTATGAAGGTTCCTTTCTGCACTGGAGGCATGAGGGCCTTGGAAAGAATACAGGAAGGTAAACCGCTTGGTTTAAAATGGAAAGGCGAAACCACCTTTGGCATAAAGTGTGGATGAGTCCTAAGAACTACCTTATTCATGGTGGAACCTTGTAATAAGGAGGATCAGCCACTAACGCTTGCAATTCACTGATGCGATGTGTTGATGTGATTGCAATGAGGAAGATGACTTTCCAGGAAAGGAATTTCAAAGATGTAGTGGCTAATGGTTCAAAAGTGCGGTTTCATGAGCTGCCCGAGCACCAGATTTAAGTCCCATGCCACCGGTGGTGGCTTTAAAGCGAGGCTTTGTTAAAAGAAGGCCTCTCATAAATCTTGCTATGAGAGGATGAGAGGAAATAGGCTTCTCCACTAAGAGGCTTGAGAGAAGCTGCAATAGCACTAAGATGGACTCTTACTGAATTTGTCTTGAGACCCACATTTGACAAATGAAGGATATACTCCAGTATCGATTCCAGAGGTATCACAAGAGGGTTAAGACCCTTCTGCGAGCACCATATGGTAAACCTTTTCCACTTAAAGGCATACGAGAGTCTTCTGGAGGGTTTCCTAGAAGCATGAAGGATATCCTTTACCTGTTGGGAAAGATTAAGATCCTGACGTTCTAGGCTTTCAGCAACCAGGCCCAGAGATGCAGAGACTGGAGATTCAGATGCCAGAGCATCCCATCCTCTTGGGAGAGAAGATCTGGAGCGGATCCCAATTCCAGAGGTGGAGCTTGAGAGAGATGTAGGAGCAGAGGGTACCACGTTTGCCCGTGGCCAACATGGAGCTATGAGGATCATATGACCTCTGTCTCTCTGAAGCTTGAATAGGGTTTTGGGGATGAGAGGAATGGGTGGGAAGGCATATAGGAAGTCCTGACACCAGTGAAGGAGGAAGGCATCTCTTGTCTGACAACATCAGGCTGGAATTCTGGATCAGAACTGGGGAAGTCTGGCATTCAGCGGACTTGCGAAGAGGTCTATGCCCGGGTTCCCCAAATCTGAAATATTCGGGCAACCTGGTCTGCAGGGAGAGACCATTCATGTGGAAGCAGAACTCGTCTAGTTTGGTCTGCCCACGAGTTTTGAATGCCTGAAAGATACACCCAAGGGAGATGAATCTGAGCTCTCGTGGAGAAGGCCCCATGAGTCCCGCAAATCTTCCGCTGCACATGGACAGACGCAGCCTGTTTCCCCGCCCTGCTTGTTCACATAGGACCTAGGCTACCTGATTAGTCCATTTGAACTAGGACTGTTCTTGTAAGCTGAGCTGTGGCGTGAAATACCCGAATAGCACAGAAGATTGCTCTGAGACTCCAGAGTGTTGCTGTGAAGACAGGCCTCCTCCCGGTTGGAGTCCAGGTACCTCTGGGTAGAGAGATCGTAGCAGGTGGGCTCTCCCATCCGACCTGGTGATGCAAATCCTGTTGTTAGGGTTGGCTTGGTATAGGGGTTGCTGGAAAGGAGATCCCACCAGAAGGTTTCTGGGTTGATTGCCAACATTGGAGGATGAAATAAGACAGTTTGAGTTTGTTATTTTGTCCAACAGGCAGCCTGAGGCCACTAGTGTCCACTGAGTGGGATAAAGTCCACTGGGCTGCGAGCATAAGGACCCACATGCACGTGGTGGATGCCATTTGGCCTAGCAATTGTAGCAATTCTCGAGCAGTGAGACAAGGTTTGAGCACTGCTTGGGAAGCTAGAAGTACTATTTGCTAAGACAGCAGTGCTGCGGAAGGAAAGTCCCTTGTCTGCCTGGTCTCCAGTTGAGGCTCCTATGAACTCTAGGGCCTGAGTGGGATCAAGATTGGATTTTGGTGAAGTTTATGACCAGGTCCCAAATACGGAAGGATTTGCATTGTGCGAAACAGAAGCAGAGCTGGCTTCTGGCACTGTAGGGGTTCGAATGAGCCAATCGTCTAAGTAATGGAAGACGCAATATTCCCATAGTGCGGAGAACTGCTGCTACCCAGCCATGCATTTTGTGAATAACTCTTGGGCGCAGAAGCCAGGCCAAAGGGAAGAACTTCGTATTGGTATTGCTTTCCTTGAAACAGGAATCAAAGGCATCGCCTGTGATTTGAATGTATTGAGAATATTGAAGTCTAACGCATCCTTGAAGATCTAGAGGGAACAAAGCCAATCCTGACTTTGGAGGTTATTGCGGCAGCAGAGTTTTTCCTATAGAGACCATTTTGAATTTCTTCTCGGAACAAATATTTGTTCAATTCTCATGAGGTCTAAAATGTGATCCCTGGTGTCCTCCTGTTTTCTTTGGAATAAGGAAATAGGGGGAGCAGAACCCTGTATCCTCTGAAGGAATGGGTACTTTCTTCCTATTTCTCCTTGAAGCAAGGACGCATTTGTGACTTCTTGAACGCTAAGAGACTGTTGAGAGAGGTCTGAGAATTGAACTGTTTATACAATTGTAGGAGGGGGGGCATGCTGGTGAAAATGAAGCTTTTACCCATCTCGTTACAATGGACAGAGTCCCATTTTCCTGCTGGTATTTTGGTACCATCTGTGGTCCACATTGACCTCACCTGCCTGGGAGTGGTCGAGGGGTTCCTGGCACCGTTCAGGGCAGGAAGGCCATCAAAGCCCCTGAGGAGGCTGAACCTGCCT
The DNA here is from genome assembly GCA_033557465.1 of Ichthyophis bannanicus. NCBI lineage: Eukaryota > Metazoa > Chordata > Amphibia > Gymnophiona > Ichthyophiidae > Ichthyophis > Ichthyophis bannanicus. The sequence goes on from CM066033.1 coordinate 442,070,858, forward strand.
GAGTGGACTGAGTTTTTGGCAGCTTTTGGCTTCTTCTTGTTGAGTTAGGTTTTGTTTGTCTGATTGTCCCTTTTTGGGCAGTCTGACCTAGACGGTGTTCCTGTTGGGTATAGGAAGCGATAAAACGTCCTGTTTTCTTATTGAAAATGGTTTCTCTAGAGGATTTTTTCCTTGCAGGATCGGCTGTGACTTCATTCTCATTAGCCTTCTCCGGCCAATTCCTTGCCAAAGAGATTTTCCTCCTGTGCAAGGAATGCTTCCTCATTTTTTCCTGTACCCAAATTTCCAAGTCAGATGCCTGAAAGCCAGGCAATCCGAAGTGCACCAATGGCAATGAGCAGGCAAGGTTCTGCTTATGCACTCAAAACAGTCAAAGGCTGCACGATTTACCAACTTGGAAACATCCTGAGCATGTTTGCCTAGATTAAGATAGTCTTGGTTTTGGCCCTTTTGCCAACCGGAAAGGAGGGGGCTCAAAAGCTCCAAGTCTCCTGTGACCTCTTTAAGGCACATTCCCATATACAAGATAATCGCGAACTGATCCTAACTGAGAGCCATGGAAACATCGACGCCGCAAAGCGCATCGAGAGTCCTACAATCACGACCTGGAGGATTGGATGCATGGCTCTTTGCCACTTTTACATCCTTCTCATGGCTTGACTTCCACCACCATTGCATGGTGTTGTAATTGGTTTTTTTTGCCAGCCAGGACAAGGGTGGAACTCGTCCTGGTATCGAGTCTTCGAGAATGAGGAGATGTGGTTACGAAAGGTGTTTCCCGCACATCCTTAGCATAAGATCATGTAAGATCTCATGCTAATTTCAGAAGTAAGCTGGCCTCTTTGGGAGCCTTAGGGTATTGGAGAATTTTTCCAAATCCTTTGCCCTAGGCTCTACTTTCAGGAGCTCTTGTGATGAGAAAGGGCCTCGGGCCATATCACGGATAAAGGTCCTGAAAGGACATATCCTCTGGCGGAGACATTCTGCGCTGAGGAGAAGAGGAATCCTTCGGGAGAAGTATTCTTGTATTGGCAGATTCTTCGAGTCCTTACAGACTCATCGAGGAATTCAACAATACCTACCGATCCCTGTGATCGTGCAAAGCACTGTACCGATATCGATCAAAGTCGGCATTGGTTTGTTCCGGTACGGATCTGGTCCGATGCTGGGGACAGACCATGACTCGGTATGGATGGCATACCCGCCGATGTTAATGCAGTCGGTACCGGTTCCGGTTGAGGTGGTCTGAAGTGGTTTCAATGGTACCGAAGCCGTGAGAAGAGCCGCTAGGACTTTAGCGTATCGATAGTCAAGGAATCTCTGGGTCTATAATCGACACTGCCGTTTTTCTTGGGTGGTCCCTGTACCGGGTAGAAGCTGGCCGCAACTCCCAGAGCATGCGCCAGTATTTCTGCTGAGGTCGCAGGCCTCGAGAACATCCTGGAATCCCATCTAGTGCTTTTGTGAAGCCGAACCCTCCCGCCGGTTGGCAGTTTTTTGGCCAGTGAAAATTTCCTCAAGGGCCACGCTATGGCATCTTCGCATCCACTTTAGAATGCCAGAGAAACTAACACCCGTTTGAAGGATCCGGCTATAGATCCTTTCACACCCCCACCCCACCCCGGCCCTCCCACTTTATGGTTTTAGTTACACTGAAGACCGATCAACCATTGGAGGAAGATGAGTCCCCTGGAGGACGTTGGTGCAACAGAGGGGAACAAGGGTGCTAAGTTTAGGAGCTCAGTTTCTCTGCCCCCTGGCCCCCTTTTTGACAGTCCATATTCCACAGGCACGAGGCACTCTTAAATAGAGTGGTCAGGACCCTAAACATTTGAGAGACGCAATCATGGGTGTTTGGTGACGGAAATGGTACCCGCCCCATTTAGCAACCATTCGTAAAACCTGAAGTAGGTTTTTTGTTCCATTTTTTAAGGATAAAATTGGGCCTAGTGCCCAAAATGGCGCCTATCCCCATAGGAACAAAGTTCTAACAGTAAACACCACCTCAGAAACCCCCTATAATTTGTTTTGGTTTGTTTGGGTTGTTTAAGAAAAGACGAAAGAACCGGACGGTTACCGGGGGGTATCTTAGGGCGTCAAAGGAAGGCAGATGCGACCATCAAAAACACAAGATTAAAGACCCAAAGTTTTCCTCGCGGTGACCAGGTAAATGTGTACCCTGTCGGCTCCCGCGGACAAACCGAATGACCTGGAGACGGGGGACAGTTTGGAACAGCGCTGGGACCAGTGCAGCACGCAGATTGCGACTGTGCAGGACTGGCCCTACTTCCAAAAGACCTTTCCTATTGGAAGCTGGGGACGCGTTCCCCCTCCGGCCCCGCTCGCTCTGTTGCCTACGCTTACCCCTAAGTGAAGACCTACATTCCTGCTTGTTTCCTGGAGATATTCGTTTTTTTTTTTTAGCCGATTAAAAGTTCGTATATACAGTTGTCCACCTAGAGGGTTGATTTTGCATTGGCACACCATGATACTAGCAGGGGACAGAATAGGTGATATCTGGGTGACTGTGTTATTGCTCCTAATTGTCCCCTCCAGACCCTAAGTTTTTTGCCAAAGTGGCCGGCAGAAATTGATACACTGCCTGAATGTCCACTAATCGTAGGGGGTGAATTGTAATGGTCTGATTATTTGACCCCAGCTACTAAGATTGTTTCGGGAGGGCACTGGAGTAAATCGTCTGTACACTACACCGACACCTTAGGCAGTTCCGCCAGCATTGCCAAGTAATATATTGCGTGGCGGACCCTTTACACCCTACTGAGAAGAGACTACAACGGCACATCTCGTGCTTTTGGGACTAGTACACTATTAGATGCCATACTGATATTGAAGGAGCTTTTTCCCGACAATACGTGACTCTACCACTGGGCCCTATGGAAATAATCGGACCATGCCTCTGATTTGGATAGACTGGCCAGGAGGAAAGTCTTGTGGTAACTGAGAGCCTTGGCACTTTCCCCTAGATCTATGTCACGATGAGACAGTTTCCGAACGTATTTGATAGATAGATGGAATAATTAATGCCATCATCATATCAGGTCCATCTGACTGATTCAGAACTTTTTTGGGAAGCAATCCAAGGCTGTATTACAGTGCGACATTTAACGATTGAATTCGGCGGCGGCGTGATAGTACAGCGAGGAGTTTAAGGATTAGAGAAGCAGATTATGTAAAGATACCGGTTACCCTGGACCACACCACCCTACAGGTAGCCAATAGGACGCAATTGTTATCTCACACATAGCGCCCCTTACTACACTATTAGATCAAGCAGCACACAACGTCCTTAGTGTATTATACGGTACCAACTATATCAAGTTCAGGGATATTTTAGGTCCGTGTAAACTTTTGGCACACTGCCTTTCACGTAGCCAGGGCTCCCGATTTGTTCCACTGCTGCAGGATAGGGTAGGGAGGCCCCAGTCAGATGCTACAGCCACTGTTCCCCTCTAAGCTTTTGCTCTTGTGCACGCGCACAACACCTCGCCGAGCGAGCGCACATACTTTACCAACATAGCCGCACAAAAATTATGGTTCTGATTCTGATAGAAAACAACACACGATGTCTTAAAATTTAAAAATTGTTGTGTATTTACGGTTTTCACACTTTCTACAATCTTTTTCTAATGCAATCAATGTTGTGTACATACTGTATTCTTATGGGTAGTCAAATTTTAAAGTATATAACGCCTCTGAGTGTCCGTTAGTGTGGCGCACAAAAATTTAACCTTCCTTCAAAAGCTGCACAGCTAATATTTTATGC